>CM034148.1:624048999-624201499 GCA_019776745.2 Taxus chinensis | reverse complement strand
ATTGCAAGCTTGATGCTCATAGATGATAGAATTACAATTATATCTCATCTCATATTCTCAAATAAGGCTTCCATGACATAAATATATCAAAATATAAAAAGCGTAAAATAATTGTGTTATAAAATAAAGCCATTTTTTTCAATCACGCCCAATCCCATTCTAGAAAATCGTATATAAATTAGATTCAAATTTATTTGTATTAATTATGTAGATGGGCACATAGAAATGTCCATAGAGTGCCTGGTCCCAGAGGGGGGGTTGGGAGGGGGGCTGTACTCTCCGAGTACTGCCTAGGGCACTTTGAAACCTTAATTCGGCCCTGGTTGGAGGCAACACATGCTCTTCTAGAAATCAGATTTTTCTCCAAGACTCTTCTCTTCCTACTGCAACCTCTCTTCAACCCTTTGTTGCTTCATAGGTCCAAATTCCTGCTCTGGTACCAAATGTAATTTCACAAATAGGGATGGAAACTTGTATAATTTTATTAATGTGAAATCAATAATATGTACAATAGAATCCTGTAATTCTTATAGGAATTGTACGAAAGTGTAGGTATAAATATTATTGCAGCAATGCAACAATAATTTTGTAAATATTTGAATGAATACAAATAAAAGTGCAACAAAATGTACCCGTGTACAGGTAGAGACAAATAAATAGTTTGAACTACTAAAAAATTAATCATACATGATCAAATGAAAAATATGGTTCTAAATAACCATATAACTAATTATTATAATTAATAGTTAATTATCTAATGCATAAATTAACCTAACATTGCCCCTCTTAATTTTACATTGCCTTGTATAGCGGAAGAAATGCAGTGTTCACGAAAATACATGTCGTAGAATAAATTAGAATTTTACTTACGTAAAATGGAGGCTCAAAAGAGGCATAGGTGCACGTGGCGTTGAGGTGAGTAATTTAGTTAACTTTGTATCCACAACTTTGTAGTGCCCATTTCCCTTCAACACTTATTATATTTTGATTTTAATTATTGTTGACTATAGATATGGATATTATTGTATCATTTTCACTTAGCATGATGTAGACGATAGAGATACTTAGAATTTTGTGGTATTCCAAGTCCTTCTGATTATACGATGTAGCCATATCGTTTCAGAGATACATTCTCCTAGTGAATGATGACTCAGATGTCTATGGAAGAGTGAGAAATTTATATTATTCTTTTACATTCAACATGATCTTGGTCATATTGAGTAGGATTTAGTATACAAATCAAGAAGTGGATTGTCTATCATTGATGTTACCAACTTGATCTGAATCCGAATATCCAATTAAGAAGAAGTTAGATCGTTATTCTTGAATTTTAAACCATAGATAGCATTGTTAGCCTAGATGGTGATTTAATTCACATATAGCATGATTGCTGACTTTCCAATGAAAAACATTTTATTTCCTAGATGAACCTGTATACGATAGATTACGAGGCCAAAGCTGAGGTATCTGGTGTGATTTTTTAGGTCAAGTAATGAGACTCTCGAGAAGCTGCCGATAGAGAGTGGCACTTGAGACCTCAGGACATCGGAATACTGAACATGGATAACGACAATGGTGTTCATGGCATAGGTGTAGAAATTGTTGTTGTAATCCATTATCATGAATTTCTTAGGGGGTTATCATGGGGGGGATGACCTCCAATCTGTGAAACAAGGGTTTATGTGATAGTCTATTTCTGCCTTTCTTTCATTCCAATTTTGACAATATGTGCATTTAACTTTGTAATATTATGGTCTTGTTTTTTATCACGATTGATTAAGATGTGTCTTAGTTAAATAGATTAATCTTCATTGAACTGTCAGTGATGACTTATGGATCATCGACATAGACAATGAGTCATTTATTGGAGTAGTCTGGGTCTTTGGTTCTTGAGGTTTATTAGTTGAAATCGTATGCAATTTTGAGTGTTATAACAAATCCACCCTACTTGTATGAAATGCTCGGATCAATTGGGCTTAATGTAGCCATTTTTGGAGTACATGTTTAAGACAAGTTATAGAGATTTCTTGACTCTGCATACCTCTTAAATTATTATACCAAGTACTACATATCCCTCATGGTTGAGTCATGTAGTCACTTCAAATTGTACACCATTATCCATTTAGGAAGGCACTTTTTGAAGTCCATTTAATTGCACTTTCTTACCAAACTGTGCAGTTAGAGAAGATATCATCCTGATCATTTTGATCGTAGCTGTGGGAGAAACATGTCTCCTTGTAGTCAATGCCTTATTTTTGTGCATACCCCTTTTCTTCAAGTAGTCACTTTGTAATTGTTCCACTATCCCATCTGCTTTATACTTATTTTTGAATATCCATCTGCATACAATGGGTTTCTTCCCTAGTAGAAGATCGACAAGCTGCCAAGTGTTATTTTTCATCACCGATTAATATTCAGAATCCATGGCATCTTTTCAAGATTTTGACTATAAGGCCTCCTATACTATAAAGGGATCATCAGAATTCGATTACTCTACTCATTAAGGCAAAGTTAACTTCTTCTCTTGCTTTACTATGAGTCTGTGGTCCAAGGGTAGATGTATCTGAATGGAGCATCCACTCTTGCATCTTGTAATGTGCTAGTACACCACTTGGGCATACGCTAAATTTTTCCTGTGGGTCGTGATTCTATGAGATTATCAATGCCAACATCCCCATCTTCACTTTCATCATTTATGGGAACATCAGCTTCAGTTTTTACAACTGGTGAAGAATCTACATTAGGTGAGTCTAGAGGAGGAGACTCTGCTTCCTTCTTCTCAAAACACTCAACATCTTTGCCAGTGTATATTTTTCTGGTCTTTGGATCCATCAATCTGTACCCAAGAGTATCTTTATTGTATACCTAATGAAGACGAGTTTTCTGTGACTTCATGTCCAATTTATTTCTGTTTTTCTTGGGTATGTGCTTGCTTTCTTTGCACCCAAATAATCTAAGGTGTGTAATAGATGGTTTTTGTTTTAACCATGCTTCTTGTGGTGTTACTCCTTCAATAGCAACTATGGGAACTTTGTTTAAAAAATACACTATTATCTTTTCTACTTCTTCCCATACTTTCTTTGCAAGTCTAGAATCATCAATCATGCATCGCAGCATTTCCATGATAGTATGATTTCTTCTCTCAAACAACACCAATTATGCTGCGGTGTGTGTGGAGGAGGAATTTGTTCGACGAATCTTGTGAGTTTGTAGGTAGTATTTGAACTAATTATTGGTGAATTCCCCTCCTTTGATCTGAGTGGAGAGTTCTGATCTGACAACTAGTTTTGTTCTTAACTGCTACTTTTGAATTTCTTAAAAGTTTCAAAATCTTCATTTTTCTTGCGAAGAAAAAAAAAATCCACATTTTCCTTTAATAGTCGTCAACACATAAGCATGAAGTACTAAAATCTAGAATGAATTAGTTGCATTAGACCGCAAAGATTGGTACGAACCTGATCAATCTTACCATGAGCTCGATATGTACTCTTATGGAATGACAGCTATGTGTTTTTTTATTGCTAGGCAGTGAGGACACTTGTCTGTATCCTTCTGAAGAGATGGTAGCCCATGTAGCATATTGCACCGGTGAAGTTTCTTGAGATACTTGAAACTTACACGAATAAGTTTTTGATGTAAAAACTCTAGCTGAGGTAGAGTTATTAGCCATAAGTTCTTAATCGTATCTGTGAAAAAAATCAAGTTGGAACATGCATCCCACATTAGAGGCTTTTGCAACTATTTTCAAACCTCGTTATTTATCTCGAATTAAACATGTTTTATTTTTGGAATGACTATCTAAGTCAATTTTTAGGTTGTGATGTAAGAGTTGACTGACTGAAAGAAAACTATTTGTCAACCTTGGTACATATAAGGCATCAGGTAGTACTACAGTTGTGTGAACCATGGGGTAGAGAGATGTTCCCAATCCCCTAAAATGTTTATGAGGAATCATGTCCCAATGAAACATGGTTATTCAATGGCATGTCCTTCATTGAAGTAAACCAGTCTATTTGGCTGGTCATGTGTCGAGTGGCTCCTGAATCAACATACCAGACATCACTAGATGACGTGGATGGTTCACTTGATCGAGCAGTGTACAAGTAAGTCTTCATTATCTGAATGTTCTTCTTGCTCAGCAATATTTCCTTGTCTGATGGGGTATTCTTTTCCAGTTCCCCTTTTTCTTACCCTTGATTGTAGTTTGAATGTCCCTTGTGATATTGTTGGTGTTGAGGTCAGTAGTTATCTTGGATCAACCTTTCTTATAAGTTTTATACCAACAATCTTTCAAACTCATGTCCTCTTTTGTAGATTGGACATTCCTTCTTCTATTGTTTTTCCCCTTGATGTTGTAAATCCGATTATGACATTGGTGCCCATTTTGATAGGAATTAGGTTTTCCTTTTCCTTTCAATTTTTGATGAGAAGAAAGTGCCTGATCCTCTTCATCATCCTTATTATGCATGGATTCCTTTTGTTGTAGTAGGTTTACCCGGAGTTTGTCAAAAGCTAACTCCTTTGTATCTGACAAGTTTAGTGTTGTGAAAAAAATGTCGTAAGAAGAAGAGAGATGCTCTCAAAACAATGGGAACAAGAGCTGAGATTTGTGACCACTTCTCCCAGGGCTAGAAGTGAAGCCTCTCAACTTTGCAACTCTTCTATAACTAAAATCTTCAATTTTCTCATTTATGTCTTGAATCATTCAGTGGATGTATGACTCATAGAAATTGCAAAATGTGACCTTATTACTTGTTTTTTGCCTCATATACCGATGCTCAAAATTATCCCACACTTCTTTGGCTGTTTTGGCATCTCGAATGTACGGGTTGCACATCATTAGACACTCCAAACAAGATGATGAGTTTGGCCTTTTGATCTGCTGTTATCAAACCAATCGTTGTTGTGTTGTATTAGTTGTTGATCTAGTCATAGTACCAAGTCACAACAGTCCAGATCTCTTCAAACTCAAGTTATGTCTTGATTTTAGTCTTCGATGCAGCATAGTTGTTTCCTCTAAGTAGTTGTGAATCTGGAAGAAAGAAATTTGGGGGCATTAGTGCCCATTTTGTAGAAATCCCTGATAGGGTTTGGCTCTTATCACTCCAGGTATAAGGTATCCCAATCTATATACCATTAGTCTAATATACCAAACCTTTCTATATACGTGCCCTTCTGATATACCTAGTCGGTACATGGAAGAATATTGCCCTTTCTATATACCCTAGCGGTATGTGAAAGAGGCATTAACATACACTGAAAGCATTTAATGCATGGTACCAAGACAATATTGAAATGGGTTGTATGTGATTATTAACACCGGCTCAAATAAATATCCTCATACACGCACGTAACTTCGCTATATACTTGGATAATTTCTTAGCCTGGATTTATGTTGTGCAATCATTCACAGACAGGGATGGGATGGCTCATAGTGTGTGCATCTGTGTCCTTATTACTCCCCATCGATTGAAAGGCTTTGATGCCTTAGATGAAATTTTTGAAGCTATATTAGGCATTAAGTTCAGTATAGTAGTCATGACATAACCTTTACTTGTAAGCACTTCCCAGAGGCACTGTGGACTACCAAGCGTTGAGGAGGATGAGTTCTAGGGTTTCGCCTGAGTGTTTTCTGGATCTCCAAAATTTTTAACCCCTTTGTTATTATATTGTTCTTCCACCGTTTTTAATTTGCAGTTAGCCACTATTTTTAATGTGTTTTCCTATGTGCAGGTCACAGGTTTTGAGAATTATTACAATGGCTTTTGCAGTATCTGCACTACATGGAGGATTTGAGATCACGATCTGCGTGGCTAGAGGAGAGACCACAGTAATTTCTTGTGTGCAGGCCCTAGGTTTGGCCATTGGGAGGCGTGCTATGCACGGCTCCAATGATTCAAAAATTACACGAATCATTGAAGAAAAACAAGGCTCAACTCAAAGTTTGGATATAAAACCTTTAATAAATAGTTAGCTCACCATTTACAAATAAGAGCTCTGGGGAGAAACAGAACTCAACTTGCCCCTGCAACATGACTCAGGGGGTTTCGAATGCACTAAAATCGGTCAGAGGCCTCAGTCCTTAGGCAATGTACTAAGTTGTTTAGAAAACTCTAAGTTTGCCAATGTGGCCGCTAAGCTTGACCATATGCAAAAAAAAAAATTAGAAGCTCCACAGTATACACATGCCTCCAAATAAATAATAATCTCACAAATCATTTTAGCACAGTCCTCCAAATTGGGATTTTTATTTATTTATTTATGCTAAAAAAGCATCTAGGGAGAAAATTTATGCCTGGTGCAGGAGGCACCAAGACAAAAATCACCAACCTCTTTACGTGGTGATGTAGATTTCACACAGGAGAAGATCCATGTGGGACTACAGGGAGATGTGGAGAAGTTGTTTAGAGGTTCAACACTCAAAATGGATCTGCGACGCCTTGTTGTATATTTCTTCTCCATGATTTTCACTTCCTCTGCAACCTCTCTCCAACCTTGCCAGGAGCTTCAATTTGCTCTGGTACCAAATGTAAATTGAGCAACATGGGCAGAAACCTTATGTATCTTTGCATTAAACTGAATTGTACCATTTACACAGGAGTGTAGCTGCAATACTGTATAGGTATTGTAGGAGTTGAATCGCCAAATTCAATGAGGGCTAAGATGCAAAGGTGCAACTCAGTATTCCAGATTGACATAATCTTCCAATATTACTATCCGAGAATCATAAATGAATAATTACTCCTCTATATTGTTAAAACAATCGTAGGTCACACCCGTATGTATGGCATATCATGACAATTATATGGGGTCATGAAGAAATCAGGTAACCATATAAAAACTATTATTGTAGATGGTTGGATAACGATGTAGGTGTAAATTGGAAGAGTTATCCCAAATTCACCCCTTGGAAAATTTGGTCAAGACAACTCCTGCACGTAAGTTGAAATTATGAAGGAAATGACTCAGACCCGTGCAGCTTACATTCCAGGATGACAAGACATTGGTGTACAGGTGGGATCAGAAATGCTTGGAGCGGCTGTCATAGAGAGAGCTTAATCAATAATGTAACACAGTCAGTGCTTTGCTCCAAGTCTGAATCCATAACAGGAGAGGCTTCAAATGCAATGTAGCTTACATCTCTTACGTGTCCTAGAAGTCTACTAATATGGGCACAGTCGACCTCCAAAGTTGGTTTTTTTCCCCTAGTGTTAGTTCCAAAAGGGACTAACAAAGTTGCACTAATATTAGTGACGCAACTCCACCCTAATGGGGAAAATTCAAGGTTTGAGCCTGAGTCAAGCCAAATCCCGCCCTCCTGTACATACCTGCATACAAACTTTGAAGGGGCATATCTTTCAACTGCAGGGCTGCAAATATTGTAAATCTGACACCAATTGGAAAGATCTCGACATCACCTGGAATGCCACAGAGGGGGTAAAACTTTGGAGATTTTGAGGAGGCCTAGGTGAAGAAAAATGGAGGCAACACAAGCTCTTCTAGCCTTCAATTCAGGATCCATTCTATCTCAACAACCAGATTGGATTTGATTTGTTTCCTATCGTTTACACTTCTCTTCAAGGCGCCGAACCAAGGATCGATGCACTAAAGACGAATTTGGGGAATATCCTTATCTAGAAGCATTAACAACAGTGGTTGAGTTCCGACCTACTTTTCCCCCTTCTCTCTCTCTTTCTTCTTTCAGGTTGAATCTATAAATACAGGGGTAGGATTCATTGTATGAGGGTATATTTTTGTATTCTTCTTCTTCCTTGCCCCCTCTCTCTTTTCTGTCCCCAGGGTTGACAAATAGAGTCTGAACCTCCTTTCATGGCTCTATAATGGAATTATCTTTCCTCTTTCCCACTAATGATGTGTGTAGACACTAAAATTAGGTCACACTCCCCTTTGGTCCCTCGACAAATAAACACCATTCATCACATTAACCTAGCCATGGCCCCCTTCACTCCACTAATATTAATTTAATTAATCTAATTAAATTAATTCATTATCCTCACCATATTTATTATTTAAATATCTTAATTTAGATAATATCCACACATGCACCTCACCTAGACACCTCATCAAGCCAACTCACCCTAAGACCTATTCTTAGTAAGTTGCCATAACTAACTAAGACTTACCCAAACCCTAAAAATCAATGCCTACATTCCCTCTAACCACATTCCCACATGCTTACCAGATGCTTCCAGTCTAATCTGTGGGTTAACGACACAAGATCCTAGAAAATCAAGAGGATCTCCCTAGTTTAGTAAACCTAGGAAATCCCACCTTGACTGACGCCTGGTTACCCCTAACCATCACCAGTTAAGCTGGAACCACCGTCGGTCACCTTTTAATCCCCAAAAACAACCTTATTTTGGAGGTTGGAAAACATTGGGAACATTCCTTAGAGATATCGCATCTTCTGAGAACAAATTTCAGTGAGAACACGCATGCAAGGAAGGAGATCAAGCATTTCCTCTTTCATAGGCATCTAGCGATCATCCAACACTCACCCCAACAAGGATTTGATCCAACCAAGAAAAAAGGAATGACACATGCAGCCCATGCAGGAGCTTTCCAACGATTTTGTGATCCTCTGCAGTCATTCAACCCCTTTCCAGTACCTTCATCCCTCACTCACAAGCATCCAGGACCAAAATCCAAGTAAGTGGAACATTGTATTCCTCTGGTTCATTTCATTTCATCATTATATTGTCACCCTTTTGTTCTCTTGGCCACCCACAGACCTCCATTCATACTCACCCCTCCACATACCCATTAAAACCTCACCAAATCCCACCCAAACCACCTAATACCTCATTCCGACCAACCAAAGTCCTTGGTGCAATAAAAAAGGAGACCCAAAACTCATTCTGTGGCATTCCCTAGAATTCCACAGGTAACCAGCACCGGTTACACCCAACCACCATCGGTCACCCTTAACTGGCATCGGTCTCTGTATGTGCCCATACAACCCAGAACAGTGACCTATCCACCTAATTCCACATCACCCTTATTCACCTGTGATCTACCTGAGACCTCTGTCAGACCTGCAGAGACCCTAGAACCAGTTGTTTGACCTTTAGATCTTATTTTAACTTAGCCTGTTAGATTAGATATTTCTTATTGTATTTTCAAGTGAGATACCTAAATCATTTCAAATTACAATAGGATTTTTTTTACTACTCACATTAAATTGTTTTAAATAGTGGACTGACAGTCATCTAGGAAGTATCACACTTCCTGGATCTAGCACATGCTAGGCAGTTCACTGCACATATTGTTTAACTCTTTTTGGTGGTCTTGCTTTCCATTACAGGTAGTTCCTCCTAGCTAAAAGGAAGCTCTCACAATCAGCTGTGGATTCAAGAAGTCATACACGTGCACGTAACAACCCATCAACCAACATTTCAACAGGTATTCCTCCTATGCCCGTTACCCTATCTGTTTTGTCAATATTTCAAAGAAATGTCTAAGAATCAGGTGAAACATTTTGGCATGCACCTGGTGGGACCCATTTGGGGTTCCTTGCATTTTATTCATTCCTAGGAAAAGTTGTGTGTTTGTTTCCCTTCTGAAAAGCATACACATTAATTTTCTTCCTTGGTAACCCTACTTTTTCTTTCTATTTTCTCTAAAAGAAACCTTTCTTTTGGTGTAATTAAAAAGAATCATTTCTTCTTGTTTTCTACATTTTAGTGAAAGAGCATCCCTCTTCCTATTCATCTATTTGTGTCATCCAACTTCACATTTTTATTTGGGCTTAAAATAAGTGCATTGCATTCTGATTTATCACATTAGCTCACATTAATTGAGGGCAACCTATACGCTAGAAGTCATTCCTAGCTTGATGGTTGACAAACGAATCGTAGAAAGCACATCTCTCTCTCTCTCTTTGAGTCTTACCACATTGCACAAAATTCAAAAAAAATACATATTCTTAAACAACATCTTTCCTGGGAATGCCTGTCAATGATCACACTGATATGAGGATTGGTAGGTACTCCCTAGCTCGCTGCTCTATCGAGTCATACTTCAGAGTGAAGCCTGCCCCCACCATAACATACCTGAAACCTCACCTTTTAGATCTCCTTCTTTGTAGGAAGCCATCCTCACCAAAAAAATCTATTCTACAGTTCATGAGTCAGTCCTTAAATAGCATAAGCTAAACAAACATAATAGAAAAGGCACTCTTAGGGTCACATTTTTTTTAGTGTTTTTGCTTGGCTTGCATTTTGAGGTGAGAGGTCACGCTCTTCATTTATTTTTTGTTTTTCCTCGCACACTCCTCATCATAGTTGGTGTATTCTGACTCTTCCTGAGTGTTCCTGGACCATATTCTCATCATTCTCAGAATTCTGGGTTTGATTCCTCATCAAATTTTAATTCACAACCACTTTTCTTTCATCACTGTTTCAATTTCATAGTGACCGGTGTCGGTCCAACGACCGTCGTCAGTTACCCTCTGACCGTCATCGGTTATACCCAACCAACATCGGTTCCAGGTCCTTTTGTTAACCTACCCAAAAGGACATCTATTCATTTTCTTCCACTTTTCACAGTCCTTGTCACTGCTATCATTCCCATTGACATTATAAAACTCATCAGATTTGGCATACCTGTCAAATTTGGCCTTATACCCTTGTTCTTGACTCACTTTCCATTTTCTACAGTGACTGGCAGTGGTTACCTGTGACTAACATTGGTTTACCCTAACCGGCATCGGTTAGCCTGTGTCACTTTCCAGTAAACATTTTGTACCTAATTCACTTTTTACCACCTGTTTCACCTGTTCCTACGGTTTTTCTGTGTCATTTACAGAGAACCGACCCAAGCCTGATCAGTACTGGTTCACATGGTGCTGACCTGAAGACAAGCAAGTGCACTCATATTCCATGCCAGTTGTCAACCACTCCCACCTAGTCCTTCACCACCTTCCATTTTATCACCAGCCATGGATCCTATTCAACCTATCACTATCGCTACCGGAGATGAGGAGTTCACATGACTCCTTGATCAAAACCCTACCGCCTTGTAGTTTTACCTTTCCCACTCGTCCACTCGAGATGCCTCGGGTCAGTTGATATACGGCATGCCCGTATCTATCCCCCCAACTCTCACTCCCACTCCTACGTTAGCCCCATCTAGTTCCGCGCTACCTTACCTCCACCTTACCCCCAATCATTTCGTAGCTAGGTCCTATACCCACTATGATTGCGCATGTCTGTTACCTCCGTTGCACCCACCACATCCACCATACCTTCAAAAACTACCCAAAATGCAACCACATCCACCCCTAATGTCTCACATATACCCATAGCTACATTACCACCTCTGGTGTCGGTGACCCCTACCCCTTTTTAGAACGTGGTCCTTTCCATTCCACAATCATTAGCCCCCATTGCCACTAGGGTTACCAAGACCCTTCCACCTCCATATACGTACTATCAGCAGCCTCCCATTTCATCTATTATTCACTCTGGGTACGTACCCCCTATCTCACTACCTTCTTCTCAATCAACCTACACAAAGCACCATATACTGGAGTGCCACCCCCATTATATGCCCAAAACCAACCCTCTCATGCTACAGGAGGCACCCAATCATCGCAACCTACCAACGACCTAATCAAATTAATGATGGACAAGATGCAGAACATTGGAGGCATCAGTTTCTGGCTCCCACAACACTCTCACCTATGATGAGATTTGCAATGAGACCCATCCACCCATCCATTCCTATTCATCCATACCCCGTGCATTGGGAGATGCCTAAATTCAACCATTTCAATAGCAAAGAAGACCCGCAACAACATTTGCAGTCATTCAAACATGGGTGCTACCTGATCGCTCATGATGATGCTTTGCTCCTGAGAACCTTTCCCATGTCTCTGACTAGACCTGCATTAGATTGGTATAGTGGGTTACCTAGACACTCCATATTTTCATTTAATCAGGTAGCCCAAGCCTTCTTGGATCATTTCTCCATCAACATCGTCAAGAAGGTTACCATGACTGACCTATACTCCACGCGTCAGTATGAGGATGAATCTATCACAGATTTTGTCACTCACTGGCATAGCCTGATTAATCAGACTCACCTTCCAACTACCACAAACAGAACTCATCAAGCTCTTCACATGGCTTGTGCTAGACATATCTCACCTAACCCTACAGGTCCAAACCTTCCAAACATTTGACGAAGCATTCACCATGGCACAAAAGTTAGAGATTCGGGCCATTGAAGAGAAGAAAATCCAATTACGCAATAAGAATTCAGTCATTCAAGTCGAATGATACCTCTTCTTCTTCCAAACCAAAAAACAATTATTCAAAGGCCAAGGGCACTGCTAACACAGTGGTACTCAAGGCTGGCCCAGCTCATCCATCAAATCAGGCTACCCCCTCATCTAATCTCTCACCCATCTAGACTTTTCAATTCAGATGAGAATAACGGAAATACACCCCAATTGGGGAGCCTTACTCTTCTATCTTAGAAAATCTTATCAAATCCAGGGCCATCACCCTTCCACCCATAAAACCACACACTAGTTTTGATCCTAATTTCTCTCATGCCCTCATGGTATAAAGAACATGAACTTCTATAACTATCATCGAGTAAAGGGTCATAGTGACGGTAATTGCATCACTTTCAAAAACATTGTCCAAGAAATGCTCAAGAAAGGCGAAGTTAACCATGGATAATCCTAATTACCTACTAAGAAAAACCTACACAATCATATTCATCTGATCAAACCGAGTGAAGGCCTCAACCATGATACGGCAATTGCATCACTTTGAAAAATATTGTCCAAGGAAATTCTCGGAGAAAGGTGAGTTAACTATGAATAGTCCTAATACCAAAACCTACACATCTTCAAAAAACCATTTTTTAATCATGCCCCTTCATCTGATCAAACCAGTAAGGCCTCAACTCATGATACCCATAGCCTGCGAGGTCCACGCTATTTTTAGTGATGCACCTTTTGCTTCCCATATTCCATCCATAGAAGAGATTCTAGCCCAAATCCTCCTTCCACATCGGAACCAACCTCCCCTGTTCTTTCACCCACATAGGAACACCTTTCACCTCCTTCCTCACCTATGGAGGAGTCTTCTCGCTAACATCGAGACCATTTCACCTTTGGCTTCTCCACCTAGAGAACCGATACCCATAGTACTTCTTCAGTCCATGGAAGGATACTTATTTACCTCCTCCACCCACAGAGGAGCTCCCATCATCTCCTCCCCCTATCACAGACCTTCCCCTATCATGAGATACCTTTTCCTCTTGGTGAGCATTCTCCATCAGCTACCCAAGATCCTGTAGACCTACTTTCAGCTCTCTTACCCACGAAAGCTGAAGCTAGCCAATTCCCCATCTCTAAGACACATTTTACGGGAATTTCCATTAGGTCCTCTTCAACTCCACCTACAGACATGCCATTCTCACATTTTTCTGATCACTTAGATTATGTGGATAGGGCCTTACTATGGGGGCACCTTTTGCTTCCTGTCTCAATGCAGATGCAGATGTCACTTGTTGATACTTCCACTATCTACCCAAAAATATTTCGACCAATCCAACCAAACACAACCACCTCTATCACAACTTCTTCCACGACACCCATCATAGCTCAACATACACCCTTACCCATAACTCAAACTACATCTAAACCCAAACCCACACCTACAGCATCTTCCTCGAATAAACCTATTACCACTTTAGGGGTCACCCCAACCACCAGCCTTACTCATCCACCTATCAAACTAGATTTAGCTACATCCTCCAAAGTCAACACCACACCTACTCCGACACCCAAACAAGAATAACCAAACCCATATAACTCATACCCTTGCTGCGCTAATCACACCTGCACTTATCCCATCCATCTTAGGACCTCAGCTTCCTAACACAGTTAAGAAACTTCCACCCATCATTAAACCAAAAACACAACAGCCCACTCCTTCCTCGCAAACCTCTAACCTACCCAGGCACCCAACATGACTTACACTCACACCTACAGCATCTTTACCACCCATACCTCTAATACTCTCTGTAACTTCTTCACTACCCACTACACTTCAGTCTCTATTCCTTCACACCCCCTACACGACCCGCATCATCTACCTTCACAGCACCTCCGTTATCCCCCTGGGTAACTCGTCCTCTTCCCCCATCTGCTTTTCCTTCTAGACCTCATACACCCATATCACCTTTACCCAAGAAGGTGCAACCCAAAAACAAAACTCTGCTACCTCTCTAATAAGATAGTCAAAACAACCACACACCCTCCTACTCGTTCATCTACCATACCCCTACCCAAACAAACACAACTGACACCCAATACCATGCTAGCACCCAAAACCATGGCTCAACCTACTCCCCCTCCTGCGACAAGGATTGTTCCTCAACAATCAATTGTACCTACACCCAAACCCACTTTCACCTCTCATTGTGACCCACTAGCAGGGTCCTATGCCAAAATATTAACCAACCTCCTTGAGACTTCTGTTATCACATTACCGCCACTCCAGACCTTACGACCCCCTCAAACCCAAGCCAAAAGGGTTTGATGACACTAAAATTTTTTCCTACCATTGTGTGCCAGGGCCCATGATGTGGAGAACTGCAAGGCCTTGAAAATTATCCTTATCTAGTTGTGTCCTCCAGAAGCCAACTTTGACAATGATGACCTTCTCGATGAGGACCCTGCCTCACCAACACCCATTCCCACACTGTACCCACTCAACAACCACAACCTCCACCCCCACAGCTCCTAGAACCACCTCCTAAGATTTGAAATTAACATGGTTCACATCAAATAACTTGCCACACCATCACCCAAATTTCATTGTGCCCAGCTCACCTCTCAGGGTTTTTTCTCCTCTGGTAGGTTTCTACCCATCATGTCATTATACCACTCATCCTACACCTTCTCCATTTTCCAACTCTCCTCAAATCAACATGATACATGTCACTACATGTGGTTCAGAAGGATAAAGGTAAAGAAAATGTGACTGACCCACCAACCAATCCTATACCCAACATACCATCTGCACCCATACCTAAAATCACTATCTGCGGCCCCACATACCCTATTTCTAATGGAGTCACACATCGCACCATGCTCAAACAATTACACCAATCTCCCCTCAAAATGTCCTTATATGACCTCATCCAAACCTCAGAATCCCATCGTCAAGCTCTCATGGAGGTTCTTCAATCTATTGAGGTTTTACCCAATGACCCTACACCCGTAGCCTCCATTATCACACCCCATCATGTAGCCTCTCTCACCAAATTACCACCTTCATCTTCACCCCACCCTATTCACCAAGTAGCCTCCCTTAGCTTCTCAGAGGAAGAGATCGCACCACACCAAAATGATGACCCAGACCCAGCCCTCTTCATCTCTATCCACATTGATGACATACGGGTATGCAATGTGTGATGATTGATGGGGGTGCTAGCATTAACATCATTTCATCCCATGCATTCACTCAAATGCGCATACCTGATAATTGCATGCATAAACATCCTGTCATGTTGTGTTCATTTAATGATGCTATCACCTCCACATTAGGCACTGTCATCCTCCACATTCGTGTGGGCCCCCGAACTATTCCAGAATTATTCTACATCTTAGAGGGGGAATTCCAATATAACTTGTTGCTTGGAAGACCCTGGATTCGTGTCATGGGTTACGTTCCTTCCACTTTGCATCATTGTGTAAAGTTTGAGCATGAAGGGCACACCTACACTATCCCAGCTGATCCATCACCTTTCAAAACATGCAACATGCTCTACCGACCCAATGACATGCTCATACCCATTAAAGCATCTACCTCTGCAACCACTACCACTTTGTCTACACCTCCACTTACCAGTACAGTCGCTACCTCAACCACACATACCTCCTCCATTCCTACCACTACCACAACCTCCACGGCTGACCCATCAACCTCCCAATCCATTAACTCCACCTCCACATCGACCTCTGACACATCATCCATTCCAGCTACCTACATACCAACCACCGATCCCTTAGAAGGTGTTTTTCAATGCCTCACTCTGGGGGAGTATCGCCTATATAGTGTCAACACATTTCTTACTCCAAAAGAGTATGAAAGTCTTCACCAACACCCTCGCTATGATCACCACATAGGATAATGCCTCCTTTATGGTCCTCCTCACCTTCATACTAGTCTCACCTATGGGGGACTTGATACTACCACTTACACACCCGAACCACCGTCACAAACCCACCCATTTTCCACTGACTTCCAGTCTCTCACCAATCACCATTTTTCCCACACCTTCCTGCACCAATGTGCATGGAAGGGTTTTGGTTTTGGATTTTACGAGCAAGGCCGCCATACCATTATTCCATGTACCACCTGCAAACATAACGACCGTAGTGGTATCAACTTTCCTAAACCACCTACCAAACAAGCCCACATTGAACTCATCAAGGACATCAGCCTTCTCCGCCTTCTTCACCCGCTTCGCCTTCATCACCACCTTCACCGACGGAGTCGATGGATCCTGAATCTATCCCTCCTAATTTTTTTTTCATAAACACCATTTCCTTGGGGCCTTTGACTTATCAATGAGGGCGAGGCCCCTTCCTCTCTTCCCTTCCTGTATCTTGAAATGATCGATGATGATACACACCTTTAATTAACATCGTTCAATGTCAGGATGATGAATCTATACTCACCTACCTTGGTGAAGAAGACTCATATATTCATCAGTCGTTACCCTATGAGACACAAACCATGTTAAATGAATCGACTATCGAGATCAACATTCATACTCAGGACGACCCGCACATCCTAAAGATCAGTCAATCTTTAGATGTTGCTGAACAGGAAGCCATCACTTCTTTTCTCAAAGATCATAACCACACTTTCTTGGTCTTATGTAGACATGCCTTGGTATTGACCCCACCATAGTGGTCCACAATATCATAACCATTCCCAATGCCAAACCCATCAAACAAAAGCTGAGGAAAATGCACCCTTGCATTGCCCTTCTCATCAAAGAAGAGCTTCAATGCCTTCTTTCTGTTTCCTTCATATTACCCATTGATTATCCTCATTGGATTTCTAACATTGTCCCTGTCACTAAAGTGATAGGGGGACTCTACATTTGCATGGACTTCCATGACCTCAACCTAGCCTACCTGAAAGATGACTTTCCCTTACCCGGTATTGATCAACTGGTTGACCTTACCGCTGGTCACGAGATGCTATCACTCATGGATGGATTCTTGGGTTATAACCAAATCTTGCTTGCCCCAGAAGATCAACACAAAACCACATTCATCACCCCTTGGGGGACCTTCTACTATCGAGTCATGCCTTTTGGCCTTAAAAATGCTAGTGCCACATATCAACGGGCTATGACTTACATCTTCCATGACATCATGCATCACATATTGGAAGATTACATGGATGACCTTCTCACCAAATCTAAATGCCACTCTGAACACCTTGCCATCCTCAAAACCATTTTTGACCACCTCATTAAATATTGCGTTCACCTTCAGCCAAAGAAGTGTGTCTTTGCAATTCTCTCAGGAAAGCTCCTGGGATTTATTATTTCCTTACGTGGTATAGAAGTTGACCCTGCTAAATTCAAGGCCATTCTGGAAATGCCTCCACCCACTAACCTTAAACAACTTCATAGCCTGCAAGGTAAATTGCATTCTATTCACCATTTCATTTCACAATTATCTGATCGGTGCCAACCATTTCATCATCTGCTCAAGAAGGATGTCTCCTTTAAATGGGATGATGACTGTCACAAAGCTTTTGAGGCCCTAAAATAATACCTCCTCCAACCACCCGTACTCATTCCACCTAAGGATGATCAACCTTTCTACCTATACATCTCAGCTACCGATCACTCCTTGGGAGCCATGCTCGCTCATCGTGATGAACAACATAGGGAGCAGGACAGTTTATTACATAAGTTGTACTCTTTTGGACTATGAAACCTGATACACCCATCCTGAAAAACTTTGCTTAGCCTTAGTTTTCATTGCCACTAAACTCTGCCATTACCTACTTAACCACAAAACCTATGTTGTGACCAACACTGACCCCTTACACTTCATGTATGCCAAACCTTATCAAAATCAACGTGTCACATTGATGGCTTATGCTTTTAGCTAGACCTTGACCTTGAAATTCATTCATCAAAATTCCATCAAGGGTCAAGAAATCACTGACCAATTGGCTGACACACCTATTTACGGGGATCAACCCTCTAATTTTGACTTTCCAGATGAGTCAATTGCTACCCTTTCCTTGGATGAACCCCCTTACCAGAATGACACTCTTCTTTGATGGTTCCAAGTGTCAGCATGGGGGTGGGGCTGGTATTATCCTCATTCCACTTGATGGTGAACCCATGCCTTTGTCTTTCAAACTTGATTTTGATTGCACAAACAATATCACTTACGAAGCACTCGTATTAGGTCTCTAAGCTGCCTATGCCCTAGATGTCAAATCAATCAACATCTTTGGTGATTCTCAATTGGTCGTAAACCAAGTCAATGGTATATACCAATGTCGTAATGAATGCTTCAAAAGTATAAACATCATGTAGACATACTTTTGACCACCTTTGACCGTTACACCCTTCAAACCGTCCCACGTTCAACCAACAAATTTGTAGATACCATGGCCTACTTGGCTTCCCAAATACCTGCTTCGCCCACCGATTCTAAAATCTTTGTCACCATACAATGACTCCAATCACCTTCTTATTTACCGTGTGAAGTTTACTCTATCGGAACCACTACCCCAGACCCAAGTGACCTTTGGTACAAACAATACTCTGACTATCTTTCTCTCTCCATCTTACCTCTTGATCTCACCCGTAACAGACAACGTGCCTTCCTTAAAAAGGTCTCTCGTTACATCATCTTGGGGGGCCTCCTCTATAAGTGTGGCTTTGATGGTATTCTCTTACGATGCCTCACAAGTTCTGAAATTCCTTATACCATTAAGGAAGTTCATGATGGCATATGTGGAGGTCACTTCAGTGGCCTTGTTGTTGCTAAGCGTATTCTTCACCTAGGCTATTACTGGCTGACCCTTAACTATGATTGTTGTGACTACGTCAAACATTGTGTAAAATTCCAACAACATGCCAATCTTCATCATACACCCAGTCACGCCTTACAGGTCACCCGTGACCTTTGGCCCTTCTCTCAATGGGGTTTGGATCTTGTCAGAGAAATCAATCCCCATTCTTCCCAGCACCATCAATGGATCATCACTGCTACCAAATACTATACAAAATGGGTTGAAGCCATACCACTCATCTCCATGAAAGCTGAGAAAATATGTGAGTTCATCAATCATCACATCATTTTCTGTTTTGGTGTTCCTCATCGCCTCATCACTGATAATGGAAAACAATTCAAAAACAAAACATTGCAAAAACTTTGTGACGCCTTCGGCATTCAGCTAAGTTTCTCATCACCTTATTACCCACAGACCAATGGCCAAGCCAAATCCACTAACAAAACCTTAAACAAAATTCTCATGAAAGTGGTTAACGATACTGGGAAGGATTGGCATACGCACATTCCTTTTTCCCTATGGGCATACCGCACTAGTATTCACACTTCCACTGCTGCCACACCATTTTCTCTGGTCTACGGTACTAGAGGTTGTTCTACCTCTCGAAGTCTAGATTCCCTCACTCCATATTTCTCTCCATGACATGCTCAATGATGATGACTTTCATCAGGACCATTTAGCACAACTAGAGTTATTAGATGAACATCATCTTAACGCTCTTGACCACCTTCAAGTTTACCAAAAATGTATCAAACGTGCCTACGACAAACGTGTCCATGAATGAACCTTCCAAGTTGGTGATCTTTTCCTTGAAATAAAATCAACATGTAACCAAAGCAGAAAAAAGTAAATGGGGAAAATTTTCTCCTAATTGGCTTGGACCATACATCGTGACTCATACTTATGGATCAGGTGCTTATCATTTATCTTCACTTGATGGTAAACCCAAACCTAAGCCCCTTAATGCCTTGCATCTTCGACCATTCTATTGTTGACTTTTAGTCCTACCTCACCTTTTGTCTCTTTCCATGCTCATCCCTTGAGCACTATCCACTTCATACACCTCACCAATGATTAAACAAGAATCATGTGAGTACCCGTCACCTGTTATCTTCTCTTGAATATGTGTACCACAGTGCTACACATAGCATGATTCTCATGGATACTTTTCATCTACCTTTAGATGAGATCCCATGGTCATTTCACCCTACTTTTCGAAACAAGAATCTTATTCTTCACCTTGGTCTTGTCCATGACTTCAAAGCCCTCACATGGGACCCAACTCCTTGAGTCAAACTTCTAATATAAAATAGATGACTCCCTCAAAAGGACATCTTCCTCTTCGACAACCGCTGCTATAAATAGACTGCTCCCTCGAAGGATAGCTATGTAAAGCCCTTAACAAAAAAAAAAGTGAGAGAATTTGAAGCTTCCCGCATTGATCAGCTTCACGAAGACCTCAAGGAGTTAAATTCCTCATCCCATATAGACTTCCCGCATCGATCAGTCTATCTCAAATACAAGTCAAAATAGAAAACTTTTAGTTATGGACTTTCCCATTGTGACTTAGATCTCTTTCCCGAAGAGCATGCTACCTCATATCATATAAAATTAACCACCTTTCACCCTTCTCACCATTCCCACTCCCATTTCCTACCACCTCAAGGGACCTTCTTGGAAACCAAGACATTTGGTGATCATGTGACTACTTTTCACCTTAGAACAATCAATCATGCAATGTCTTTAGGGTCTTACGTTCATCACCTCCTCCAAGGTATGATCTACTCGGTATGATCCTAACCAATCAGGTGGCTTTATTTCCCCCTCTTATCTTTTGACCATCTTTATTTATGTTTTGATTACCTTATACAGGACTTGGTCCTCGACACTTACCTTTGGGGTAATCTTCTTCTTCTTTTGCCACAATCGACATCACCTATATCAATTTTCCTATAACCCACCCACACCTAGCAGACCTAAACCCACAACATACCTAAAACCTACTAACTCATTTTCATACCTCATCCTATTCTTCCCTAGCTCATGGGAGAACTACATTGGCCTGAGGTCCCTTTTCACCGGGACTATGTAGGTAGCACTCTGAGGGCATGGGGCCCTTAGAGGTTAGCTCAGGCCACTCTCTACCCTAAATAATTCATCTTTCATCTTCCTCACATTACATCATACCCTACTTAGTTTCCCTTTTATATCCAACTTTGAAAATTAAACCACATATATAACAAGTTGCTTCATATTTTAATCCTCATCACAACATACATTTATTACGACTACCATTTCTCTACCATCATCATGCATGTATTATACCATATCTCACATATGACCCATATATTTATTTCACAAAATAATGAATCACAACTTCAACTACTTTAAACAAAACCATGCCTAAACAAACTTGACTCAACCATGCCTAAACAAACCTAACTCCATTCATGCCTAACCAAACCTGACTCGATCCATGCATATGATAACTCAATCATGCCTAAAACATAGCTTGATTTGACCTAACTCATCCATACCTATGCCTAACTCAATCATGCCTAAAACATAACTTGACTCGATCCATGCTTACTGACCTGACTCAATCCATGCCTAAAACAAAACCTGAATGCTTCATCATGCCTAACTCACCTAATTTCTGTCCATATCAAAACAATAAATCAAAAGTCTCATCAAAAAATCAACAAATCAAGAATCTCATGTATCTCATCATATAAATAAGTGTGTATCTCAATACAACATACATGGATGTCCCATCATGTCCATCATCTCAAAATCGTCGGCATGCAGGCCGATACTCAATACAAAATGTCATCGGCACGACAGGTGGTCTCATATACAATAAAATAATGAACCAATACAAAATCTCTTCAGCACACAAGCCGGTATATGCTCAAAATATACAACACCTCTCATACATCCTCGTTATCTTCAGCACGCAGGCTGGTATGTGATAAAAAATACAACTATCTCTCGGCACGTAGGCCAGTATATATCACAAAAATGACTATCATACATCAAATATCAAAAGCCCCATATCAGGCATCTCAGCAGATATCCTCCATCTCTGTATCACCTGTACCCTCTACCTCCTCATCCCCTGTCTGGCGACCTGCTAGCATCTCCCCACCCATCATAGGTGGTGGCTGAGTCCCTGTTGGCACCTCACCTAGTAGCTGGTCTCCATGCACTGGTGGCCTCTCCCTGATCTAGCCTCAGAGCTCGATGGCCCCCTGTGCTCTCTACACTTGTGAGTGCGGGATCTAGTCCTCTCACTCAATGCCTACTGTGCCTGGTACTCTCCATAGGATAGGAAGTCTATCTCGGCTCACCATCAGCTGGTCCTGGTAGTATCTGGCCTCACCTAGGGCATCTCGTAACCTAGATATAGGCATGGTCTGTGGTGGTCCCATAGGTCTCGACCCCTGTACCTATCCTGCGGGACCCTGTCCCGCTCCTGCCTGTGAACTAGGACCCGGGTCTCGGTGCCTGTGGTGGTGCCCCCTACCCCTGTGCCTATATATGGGCCTGTAAGGCCCCAATCTATGCCTAGGCTGTGGCCAACTGGCCCTGTAAACCTGCCACCTATGCCTATAAGGCCACCACCTGACCATCATCCCCCTCTCCATCTCCATCCCCACCACTCGGCCATCTAGGTCTGTAGACTAGCCACCTGTACATGTAGCTCGTACTACCTCTACCTCTGAGCTCTGCCAGTTGTGTCTGATACTATACCCAACTAGGTAATCAGAGTAGCCACCTGCCCCTGTAGGGCGTCTCTCTACACCGTGATGGTGGCTAGATCTGGTTGCCCCCGGTCTGGGTGGTATGGCTCATAAATGTGCCACCCACCACTATCTGTACCTATCTGTGACCCCAACATCATCTATCCACCTAGTCCACTACCTACTCCTCCTGCCCTATGGGCATTGTAGGTTGTGGTAGAGGTAAGGGCCTCTCCATGTCATCTCTCCTGGTACTATGGGAAGGGCGGAGGTACGTCCTGTAATAGCCCAAACTGCCGCCTAGACTCTATCCACTGGGATCATCTCATGCTCCCCGGCACGGGTGACCCTGTATCCATCTCAAAAGTTGGAGCTCAGCTAGCTCCTCATGCATATGCCTATATGAGGGGAATCCCACATACAACCTCCATATAATGTCCACTCTGAGACAACCCCTCCAATAACCACAAGAAATAGGCCACATCATGTGTGGGCCTATCAGATCTCCACTCTCCAATAGTAAGCACCCATCTGCTTATACCCCACCCACACAAATCTCAGTGGGAATGCATCCACTTAGGGCATCCCTACTGAGTCGCACATAAGCTATGTGCTCATAAGCCCAATAGTGTAGTGAGAAGGTATAAGCATAGGACTGAACCTGCGTAGCCACCCATATGCCCATAACTCTTTGTACAGCTGCACCAGGAATGTTGGTGCCCAGTAAAAGTGGGTCTCCTCTATCATCATGTCATGGAGTACCCCCATCAACGATCGGGGAAAACACCCACCCTCTACATCGGGAAGTGCGAAGCAACACACTGCCTCCATCAAAATAACCACTAGCCTCATCTCCTACTAGATGGGCTAGGTACATCTCTCCATATCGAATGTTGGCACTATGGAATGTCAGCTCAGCCATCCCCTCACCAAACACCATCAGCATTAGCTCCTCTGAGGCCTCGGAGGAGATAGAGTACACCTGCGTACCTATTATGGGTAGCCATAGAATCCTGAACATGTCCTCCAGGGTGACAGTGATCTCACCCATCGGTAGGTGGAACGTATTAGTTATGGAATCCCATCTATTAATGAGTGTGACCATCAAACTAGGCTACCAGACTACATGCCGATAGCATCAAACACCACTCAAGCCCACCACCTCCACATATTACAGCTCCTTAGGGGTTGCTGCGCCGCACACTATCATGAGTAGGGGTGGAACCCTGTCTCTGCATGCGTAGCTGATCTCTCCCCTACATCTAATATAAACAATACATTAATCTACATTTATCACACCCACATGCTTGCCCCTATCATTTCCCAACAACTTATTTTACCCCTACCCATCTTAATCACCCAACCTATGGCACTTTTGGCCCCTTAACCCCCAAAACCTGACCGGTGCCAGTTCCCTTTCACCGACGCTGGTCACCCCCTTAACCGACATCGGTCACCTATTTCGTGACCGATACCAATTACATATTACTGACGCCGGCTAAACTTGACCGATGTCGGTCACTGTCGCGGTAAAAACTTAAGATCCCCAAACCCCCCTTTTTCTCAAAAAACTTCCCCCCTTGCCCCTTTTACCCACCTATAATTACCTAAAACTCCCTTACACCTCATCCCATCCCCTCCTCTCCCATTTATTCCCCCCCCCCCATTCCTATTTTACCCACTTTTCCCCCCATTCCCCAATTTAATTTTTCCCCCCACCCAAAACAACAACTACAACAACACTCTACCAGTCATCTAATCTATCTAACCAAATATAACTAAAGTTGGAAGTTTACCTCATCGTGTTGTCTTCATCTTGGTGGCATGTCTAGCCACTGCATTGGTGGCCTGCCCAATCCCTCTATAGCCTCTGCCATCGCTAAATCTTCACCTGCATCTCCAACCAATCAAATCACACGCATTGATCCTTTGGACCCACCTCTCGCCAACCAATCACCTTCCATTCACACCGCTAAATCAATGCACCATTTCGTCTAGACACTTTTCTCTCTTTTCTCTCTCTTTTGTCATTTTCTCAATTCGATAAATGACAAATGAATAGCAAAAAACATAGATTTCTTGTTTTTATAACAAACCTGACCTAACCGATGCCAGTTCACCTTCACTGACATCGGTCTCATGCCCTACCTTACCGTGGTCAGTTGACCTATACCGACATCAGTTACCCTTGACCAGCATCAGTCACCCTCTCTTGCACCAATGTAACATTTTACCCTATTACCCTACCCATCACTCTTTTTATTTCCACACCTAGCCCTTACCCTGATCATTTTCCCCACCCAACCTCTACCCAAATCATTTACCTCACCCTCCTACCCTCATCATTTCCTACCTAAACTTATCCTACTTTGTGGACTCCTTATTTTTCCTGATTCCTCAGCCTTACACATGTCATGACCTAGATTTTTGGCCCTGGATCATTGCTAGTGATCTTTGACCTCGTGTGTTCGCTATACCTTGCAGGATTGTTACCTGTGTTGTTGACCTAATAACCTTACCTAGCCTATTACGGTGACCGTTTATCCTGACCCTACCTTTGGTGTACCGGAACATACCTAAATGTTCTTACACCTAACCTACGTCATGTTTCCTAACCATATCCTAAACCTTGGATACCGGAATCACTTCAACCTTGTTTGGATAAACCTATCGACCTTAGACGATGCAGATTTTGATTACTCTCAACTCAGTAGTGTGCTACAGTTTATACGTGTGCATGAATTTGACTGTTACTACCTTTCACCCTGACCCATAACCTAGATTACCCAAGTAGCCTTTTAACCCTCTTTCCCCCATTCCCCACCTTCCCCTTTCTCACATTTACCTTTTATCAAACCACTCACCAATTCTACCTTTTACCTCGTTAATTCCTGGTTTGAGGGGGATCACCTTCACCCACAAATGGGGCAACCACATCTTATTTTTTTTAGCATCACTTACCAATACAAGCTATGCAACAAAAAGGGGTAAAATGTAGACACTAATATTAGGTCACACTCCCCTTTGGTCCATTGACAAATAAACACCCTTCATCACATTAACCTAGCCATGACCCCTTTCACTCCACTAATATTAATTTAATTAATATAATTAAATTAATTCATTATCCTCACCATATTTATTATTTAAATATCTTAATTTAGATGATATCCACACATGCACCTCACCTAGACACCTCATCAAGCCAACTCACCCTAAGACCTATTCTTAGTAAGTTGCCATAACTAACTAAGTCTTACCCAAACCCTAAAAATCAATGCCTACATTCCCTCTAACCACATTCCTGCATGATTACCATAAGCTTCTAGTATAATCCATGGGTTAACGACACGAGATCCTAGAAAATCAAGGGGATCTACCTAGTTTAGTAAACCTAGGAAATCCCACCTTGACCGATGTCGGTTACCCCTAACCATCGCCGGTTAAGCTGGGACCACCATCAGTCACCTTTTAATCCCCAAAACAACCTTATTTTTGAGGTTGGAAAACATTTGGCACATTCTTGAGAGACATCACATCTTCTGAGAAAAAGTTTCAGCAAGGACACACATGCAAGGAAGGAGATCAAGAATTTTCTCCTACACAACCATCCAGCACTCACCCC
Source organism: Taxus chinensis (assembly GCA_019776745.2). NCBI lineage: Eukaryota > Viridiplantae > Streptophyta > Pinopsida > Cupressales > Taxaceae > Taxus > Taxus chinensis. The sequence goes on along the minus strand of CM034148.1, from coordinate 624,175,025 downwards.
AGTAAGGATTTGATCCAACCAAGAAAAAAGGAATACACATGCAGCCCATGTAAAAACTTTCCTATGATTGGTGATTATTTGGAGTCTTCAATCTCTTGCTAGCATCTTCATCCCTCACTCACAAGCGTCCAGGACCAGAATCTAAGTAAGTGGAATGTTGTATTGCTCTGGTTCATTTCATTTTGTCATTATATTGTCATCCCTTTGTTCTCTTAGCCACCCACAGACCTCCATTAATACTCACCCCTTCATATCCCCATTAAAACCTCACCAAATCCCACCCAAACTACCTAATACCTCATTCCAACCAACCAAAGTCCTTGGTGTAATCACAAAGGAGACCCAAAACTCATTCTATGGCATTCCTAGAATTCAACAGTAATCGGCATCGGTTACACCCAACTGCCATCGGTCACCTTTAACTGGCATCAGTCTCTGTATGTGCCCATACAACCCATATTAGTGACCTATCCACCTAATTCCACATCACCCTTATTCACTTGTGATCTGCTTGAGACCTCTATCAGACCTACAGGGACCCTAAACCAGTTACTTGACCTTCATATATTATTTTAACTTAGCCTATTAGATTATATTTTTCTTGTTGTATTTTGGATGAGATACCCAAATCATTTCAACTACGATAGGATTTATTTTATTACCCAGATTAAATTGTTTTAAACAGTGGATTGACAGCCATCTAGGAAGTACCACACTGCCTGGATCTAGCACACACTAGGCAGTTCACTGCACATATTGTTTAACTCTTTTTGGTGGTCTTGCTTTCCATTACAAGTAGTTCCTCCTAGCCAAAAGGAAGCTCTCAGAATCAGTTGTGGATCAAGAAGATATACGCGCACAACAACCAACAAAACAACATTTAAATAGGTATTACTCCTACACTCGTTACCCTATCTATTTCATCAATATTTCATAGACATCTAAGAATCAAGTGAAACAATTTAAATGAATACAATTAACAGTGCACCAAAATGTACCCATGTACATGTAGAGACAAATAAATAGTTTAAACTACCAAACAATTAATCATGTGTGATTAAATGACAAATATGGCTCTAAATAACCATATAACTAATTATTATAATTAATAATTAATTATCTAATGCATAAATTAACCTAACACTCCCCTTAAACATAACTTCCTCCTGGAAGTCACAAGGAGGGTTCCAAAATCCATGAAAAAGAACAACTCAAAATATAATGGTCTCACCATCTCTTTCCATGAGGCTTGACATACTACTCATCTGAAGATGTCCATCCACCATATGATCAGTTCTGTCTTGTAACCAATGAAGAAATAGTAGAATAGCCTAGTCAAATTGTGACCTATACTAAAAAGGTACTCATACCCTACCTAAACACACAATAGGGTTAGGATGTTATGACACTATGAAGAGCTTCCTGTTCTAGGGTTAGCACAAGGTCCTTTTATCACCATAAAATGATCCTAATACACACAATCCAATGTTTATAATTTAACTCAATTACTAACTCGAATGTTTTTTGTGAAAGGGATAAAGTTAAACACTAATTACCTTACACAATATTTTATATTAGCAAGGCCACCATGACATGCTCACATGCGAAGGTAGAGAAGGATCTATTAACCACATAACTCCCTAGTTATTTAGACAACTTATATTTCCATTCTGGCTATGAAGTTCTAGATTTTAAGTTGCACAATTGTTCTCTTGGCACATTTCCTTTACTCATGTTCCTCACATGCCCTTGCGCACTCCTTTCCTATGTGTCCCTATAATTTCCTTCTCCCTTCTTCTTTTATGTTCCATTATTCCTTGTGCCAACTCAAGACACATTCACATTCCTCCTAGAAGTTCACGCACCCTTCATGTACACCTTAGACTTTCTTCCCAAAATTAGCTAAGTCCTTGGCATCCTTGTGCACCCCCTTCCTTGCTTCTACACATTATCATGTAATTATTGCACCTCTTCCATAAATTCCTCCCATTAGGTATTCCTTCATTTTCTCCAACGCACATCACTTCTTTGTGCCTCCTTATTCTTTCTTCTTCCACTTTTCTTTCCTTCGTACATTGTCGCACCTTTCTCTACACCAATTCCTCTACTTTGTGGATTTTCAGAAATTAAGTGAACCACACATAACCTACCAAAGCATGTGAACATGGCATCAAATCCTTACAACCAAATAAGGTGTGACATGTGGCATAAGATGGAAAAATAACTGATGATGTGGGTTACACTTTAGATCACTCAAGTTTAAATTTTGGTGGGATTGGGTAGGTAAGAAGCTGGAAAATGTATCTCATGCCATTAATGCAAGATATGATTACTCCAACGACCCAATTTGATTTATATCTTGTACCTTTCCTTCTCCCACACATCAAATAGACATAGAGAAACAAATTTGATAGATTGATAGGCGCATTTGTAGGAATTCATTGTTAGTTGTTGGCGATTGAGTTTTCAAACCGTATTTTCCCTCCTTATCCTCCTTTTCCTCTCATCCATTCATCTATAAATGTATGAGCATTTTTGGTTGATAAGTGTTGGATCCTTTCGGTTTTTATAGGCATTACCTTAAATTTTAAGTTGAAGACCTTTAGATCTGATCTTTACATGTAGATATTGGCCTCATACACCATTGTAATCGACTGTGCATTTTTGGAAGTAATAGAAGAATTATTTTATGGCTATTCTCTACCTTAACATGTTTATATTCTTCTTCATTTCCTTTCTTTCATGTTGTGTGTTTTTTATGTTGTCTCACATCCCTTGCAACTCCTTTTCTAACTGTGTCCCATGAAAATGAGTGTCTTGTTGTGTTCTGGTTCATGTTGCATGTGTCTAGCCTTCATCTATGCATCTTTACTTTATTTTTCACTCAAATCTCATCATGTTCATCCCCCTCCTTTCTAGTTTTATCACCTTCCTTAGATTAGTTTTCCATTTTCACATATCCTTCTATCCCTGGTCCCTTGGATTTTTTAGCTTAGGATTTCCATTTCATCATTAGGATTAGCAGTAGCAATAGAAATAATAGAGGAACCAACCTTCTCTAGAGGTTTATCTCAAGTGCGTAAGGTCCCATAACTTAGAGACAGTCTCATTATTTCCTCAATGACTCAGTTTAACCTGATATGAGATAAGTGCAAGTTTGAGCTCCAACAATTTTTGGCATGCCTGGTGGGAGAAGCATTAAAATTGTAAATTTCTTCATTGGTAAGTTTTGGTATGTTTCTTAGTGATTTCCAGCCTTTGGAGGCCCATTTCAACACATCTGGCGACTCCCAACACTTCCAAATCTACTATTTTTCAGTAGCCCTGAGCACCTTTCATGAGAAGAGTGCATACAAGACAAAGTGCAATAGCTGAAGAATCCTTTGAATATCTCCATATTTCTCCAAGGAGAAAACATAGCAAACACTCACGCATGCATCTTCATCTTCAGTGCACCACTCACAATCCACTCGTCCTCATAGCATACCTACATACCCTAATATGGCACCACAACCACCTCTTCCTCCGAGGAACTTTGCCAACTTCACTGGCGAAATCCCTCTTGTTCCAAATGCACAACATGATATGCCAGTATTTACACTCAAAAGTATTTCATAATGTACTAGTGAGAATCAACTCACCCCTGTTGAGAACATCTAGGATGTAGAAAACGTGTGCTTTATCTCTCTGATCACACATAATGATGTAGTAGTTAGGATGCTTGCAACCTCATTTAAAGGAAAAGTGCTCCACTGGTAAAAAGGTTTGAGACCTGCATCTATTGCCACCTGGGATGAGCTTGGAAAAAATCTATGTAATTATTTTGAATACAAGTCATATCACCTATCACTGGTGGAGCAACTGACTAAAATAAAAAGGGTACCTAATGAAGAAATGACTGATTTCAATAGTAGATATCAAAATACCTGGGACAGAATCCGTCAAGTGGAAAGGCTTATATCCTAACATGATTTCTTGTATTATCTGAGGGATTTTAATAGTGACATCTCAGTCATGATCCAATCCATGGGAGGAAAAACCTTACCTGTTGCTTACAATATTTCCATAAGGGAATAAAATTGTCTCATTCAGGTGGGAAAGTTAGCTCGTAGACCACCTGCACCCTTATTCCCAGAGATGTATCACATACCCTAACCTTTTGTTTCCCTTATTTTTGAGTAGAGTGCTCAACCTGTTACATCCACATCCTATTCTTTCTCGCAGTAAAAATAAAATGAATAAATGAATGCCCGAATTAGAAAATTGTCCAACAAAGTTACATCTTTAGAAAAGTTACAGGTGTAAGCCTTTAGGAAAATTTCTAATCAAGGACATAGCCAAAACAACCAGCCTTGACATAATCAATATGCAAACCAAAAATATGGGCAGAAACAAAAAAATTATGGATGGCATGCTAACGCACACCTCATGTTGCAAGTGGTCCCTACTGCACAGCCTAGCATAAGTCAAGCACTTGTTCTAGTTTAGAACAATATGGTGTAAGAGTCAGAATTGTTCTTTCCTTGGAATTTTAACATATTCAGTATCATTGTGCTGATTTTGCATGCACATATGCCTTCATGATTCATGGTGCTTCTAATGTTGAACCTTCCACAAGTGCAAGCGAGCCTGAGAATAAAAAAAATACGGAAGTTTCTCCTGAGGCCAACATTATGTTCTTTGGTTCCAAATACTTATCTGTAATTAATCAAGCTGCAGATGACACAAATGGACCATGCACATAGGTTTCTGATAACACAAGGTACAAGAAACTAATTCTCAAGTTGAACGTGTAACCTTCAGTTCCTATAACACATGTCAATATTCAAAAGTAAAAATATGCAACCAAGGCATCCAAAATTAAAGGTGTGCAAGTTCCTACATGCAAGGCTCCACACAACACTCTTCCTAAAGTGGTGTGTGTCCCTCCTTTTGTAGGTCAAGCCCCTGTAAAAGCTAATGCCTATGCCTATGCACCTAAATAAATTAGAAAGGATGATGTTGTGCCCCAAATGAAATAGTCAATGGGCCTTCCATTTAACATTATGGATCATATGAAGAAGACAAATTTGAATGTCACAACGCAAGATTCTCTAGCCATTCAATCTCAGCATAGACTATTGGATGAAGCTCTAACCCAACTCCCGCATGTTGATCTAGCTGTCCAAAAATTGTACACTGATGTCAATATTTATCAAGAAGAGGATAATCAAGTAAGGTTGTCAAAACCCCACCCTTCTATATATCTTTTATCATAGGAAAACACCTTTTGCACAATTGTATGATTGAATCAGGGACTAGTATTTCTGTCATGCCTAAGAAAATTATTGATGTTCTATGCCTTAAGTACACCCCTTTGACTAAAGGAGTCATATAACTTGATGGCTCAACTATCACCACTTTGGGAGTCATCAAGTATCTTGAGTTGACCCTCCATGCATTTCCAAGCCCCAATATAACTCAAGATGTGTCTATCATTAACCTACCTCATTTTTTCCTTATGTCTATTAAGGGATTTTACTGCTAAAGTAGGTGGTTGCTCATCTTCTTATTGGTCCCATATGTTACTCAAGACAAGGCATGGCACCTAGTTTACTATACAAGATGAGCCAATATTTTCCTATCATGTTGAGTTATATGATCCATCTCCTCTTCAAGCCAACTGCCTGATCCGAGAAATCGAAGAACATGTTTATGAAAAGTAGCCTATTCCTCCTCTACCCGACTTAGTGTTAGATGAGAGGGAAGAAAGGCACAAAAAAATTAATCCATATGTTGAAGATCTTAAAGCCTTTGAAACTGGGCTTGACACTTATTACATCCTTGAAGAATAAGGTGTACTGACGTGCGCGCTAAAAAAACAAGGAAAATCATGGTTTGTTGAAGCTGTACTTTGATGCTTTTAAAATTAGAAACAACATAGGTGCAGGAGTTGTTCTCATTTCTCCCAAGGATGAGAGGTTCTTCTTCACACAAAGTTTTTAGTTCACATGTTCTAACAATGTGGCAGAGTATGAGGTGCTAGTGAACCGTCTTCTCATTGTAGAGAATAAAAGTATTAAGGCATTGCAGATCTTTGGAGATACAAAATTGGTCATCCACTAGGTCAAATATAAGTATGCAACAAATAATAAGCTTCTAAATGATTATAAACACAAATTTTGGGACCTCCTTAAGATCCTTGATGCTTTAAATCTACAAGTTGTACCAAGGAAAATGAATAAAGAAGCTAATCAAATGGCCATGCTTGGTTCGCAGTTCTCCCCTACTAAGGATTTTTTCAAGGGAAATGCACAACACATAAAAATGGTGATCAGACCATCTATCCAAGACAACAGCACCATCTGGAAGGTTTTTGACACTGGCATGTAGATTTTCCAATTCATTTAGAGTGAATCTAAGTTCTCTTAAAGCATGAAAGTTGACCTGTATGACAACTATGGGGACCAAGTGATCCAGCTAAAGACAAACAGGTTGCATAAATGGCTGGTTACCTTAGATAAAATATTCATCCCTGATGATGATTTCAAGGGTGAAGAAAATTATATGGGAACGGCACAAGAAGACTACTACCCATTCACTATTGGGCATGGCAAGGAATTGTTGTTGAGTAAATCTTGTACGCATGATGAAAAGTATGCCTTCATCTCTCTCTATCAAAAATATAGTGACATATTATCATGGGAGTATGATGACCTAAAAGGATTCGATCCAAGTGTTTCTCAACATTCCATTGACCTTGATCCTAGTATCAAGCCCATCAGACAAAATTAGAGGCCGGTAAATCCAAGGATAGAGCCCCTCATGAGGAAAGAGTTTTCTAAACTCATCAAGGTGAAAATAATATTTCCCATCAAATATTCTACTTAGGTTACAAATCTTGTTCCACTACGCAAGAAGAATAGTGAAATCAGACTTTGCATTGATTTCATAGATTTGAATAAGGCATCCCTAAAGGATCATTATCATTTGCCTTCTATGGAGTAGATCTTGTAGACTGTGGCTAGCATGAAAAAACTTCTATGTTGGATGGGTATTCTAGATTAAATCAGATCATGATCAAGGAAGAGGATAAATTCAAAATGGATTTTACAACCAATTAGGGGACATATGCCTATCAGAAGATGCCCTTTGGTCTATAAAATGTAGGCATGACATTTTAGCATGCCATGGACATTTCCTTCAAAGGTTATATTAATGAGTTTATCTTGGTTTACCTAGATGACATAATTGTCTTCTCAAAACAGAGCACAAATCACATAGCTCACCTGGAGAAAATATTTGAGAGATGTAGAAAGTTTGGGGTATCTCTTAACCCTAAGAAGTGTAATTTTGTAGTGTTACAGGGAAATATTTTGGGACATGTGGTATCAAAGGATGGCATCGTAATTGATCCTAAGTGTGTTTCAACCATCTTGGCTCTTTCCTTTCTGGCACATAAAAAGGCCTTGCAGTACTTTGTAGGAGATTCATTCCTAACTTTGTGGGATTGGTAAGGCCCATCACTCTCATGCTTAAGAAGGACACAGTCTTCAGATGGATAGCAAAAGGAAAATATATCTTCAATAAGATCAAGCAAAAAAATTCTTGTGCACCAACACTCATCAATCTAGATTATTCCAAGGACTTCATCAATTATGCTTATGGATTTGATGTAAGTATTGTTGCTATCCTGACACAAGAAAATGAACAAGGGATAAAGTAGTCAATGGCTTTCTTCAGTCAGACACTAAAGGATTATGAGTTGAAATACAGTCATATAGAGAAACAAGTCTACGTCATCATGTGCACACTTAATAAATTCAAGAGTATGCTCAGTAAAAATCATATCAAGGTGTTAGTTTCACATCCTGGTGTTAGAGGATTCATCATGGGAGAATAAATTAGTGAAAAGAGAGTTTCATAGGTGACAAAAATTAAGGACTATGATGTGACTATCAAAGCCACAAAACTAGTATGATGTAGTGCACTCTGTAAATAGATTGCTAAGGACATGCAAAGTGAACTTGAGACTTCATTGTTCCTGGAAGAAGATCTCTCATGCATAGAACCTTAGTAGAATGAATAATCTAGTGTGGGCATTTGGATGAAGGACATGATTACATTCCTTTCAAACGATGCATACCCTCTTGGTTTGAACAAAGCAAAGATAAGACATCTGAGGCTACAGTCTATTCCATGTGTTTTGATTGATGGTCTTCTCTTCAAAAGAAACATTGATGGCATGCTACTAAGGTTTATTGATGGTGTGAAAATTGAAAAGAGTTATTAGAATTTCATGATGGATTATCTAGCAGACACTTCTCTTCCAATACTACAACACTAAAAACTATAATGGTAGGATTCTTTCAGCCTACCCTGTTCACAGATGCACACAAGTGGGTCATGAAATGTAAATAATGTACTTTCTTTGCAAGAAAGAAGAAATTGGCAGCACTTCCCCTCCACCCAATCCAAGCAGATCATCCTTTTACACAATGGGATCTTGACTTCATAGGCATGATCAATCCTCCTTCAAGTGCTAGGAAAAATTGGGTGTTAACATCTACAGACTACTTCACCATATGGATAAAAACAATTACACTCAAGGAATCAACTAAGTCAATCATCCTCAACTTTCTCAAGGTGTTGTAACAAGGTTTGGTGTTCCTCAAACCATTATTGCTAATAATGAAAAAGCCCTCCTTGGTACCAAAATTTCTGATTGGGCATTAAGCCTTGGAATTTACTTAAAAATTTCTTCCAACTATTACCTGCAAGGTAATGGCTTGGCAAAGTCAACAAATAAGAACCTGATCAAGATCATGAAGCAAACAATGAATATCAACCAAAGACAATGGCATACAAAGGTATCACATGCATTTTAGAAAAACATAATCACAGTGAAGAAGGAAATAGGAACTTCAACTTATAAGTTTTTTTATGGTAAGGAGGCTACACTTCCTTTGTAACTTGAGTTAAATTCATTAGCACTTGCCCAACAACTAGAATTTGAAGGCACGGAAAAAAGAGAAATTAGGATGGCATAGTTGGTTGAACTTGAAGAATCAAGGAATTTTACCTTGATCAAGCTAGAATAGCATTATAAATCAACAAAGAAATGGTTTGATAGAAATTGTAGGCCTTAAGATTTCAAATTTGGGGACTTGGTCTTAAAATGAGATGTTGACAGAGCCAAACCAGGGCATCATTCAAAGATTGATACACTTTAGAGTGACTCATATATTATCATTTCTTGTAAGGAGGCTAACTCTTTTGAGTTATCTCATCTTGATGGAGGTGTGTTATCAATCCCAGTCAATGGGATCTATCTCAAACCCTTCCATTAAGATTGTTACATAATTTTGTATATATTAGAGTAGTTTTAATTCCTCCAAGTGTGTTGTGTGCACATTTTCTTATTTGTACATAGTTCTTTCTTTCTACGTTTCTCTTGTGCATGCTCTTTTCTTGCTTCCATGATTTCAATCATCTTCCAATAGTTTTCAACATTTTTTCTGGATTCAAAATAGAGTTCACAACATGATTCAAGTGGCTTGGAGTTAGTTCTTAAAAATTACATATCAGAGGTTCATATACATGCTGACTCCATGCCCAATGGATGCTCTAAACTACTAATATCCTTCATCTAGCATGCATATGGCCCTAAAAGTCACCAAAAATTTTATCCAAATAACTCCCCTAGTTATTTGGACAACTTATATTTCCATTCTGGCTTTAAGGTTCTACATTGTAGATTATGCGTACCTCAATTGTTCTCTTAGAAAATTTCCTTGGCTCTTATTCCTCACGTGCCCTTGTGCACTCATTTATTTTTCTTCTGATATTTTCCTTCTCCCTTATTCTATTTTGTTCCATCTTTCCTTTTTCCCACTCTTAGCGCAATTGCATTCCTCCTAGCAGTTCACGCACCCTTCACACGCACCTTAGACTTGCTTCCCAAAATTTACTAAGTCCTTGGCATCCTCATGCACCCCATTCTTTATTGTTACACATCATCTCGTAATGATTTTTCCTCTTCCATACGTTCCTCTTACAGGTATTCCTTTCATTTCTACCATGTCCATCACTTTTGTGCACCTCCTTCTACTTTCTTCTTCCACGCTTCTTTCCTTTGTGCACTGTCGCGCCTTCCTCTGCACCATTTCTAGTCCCACATGGACTATTAGACATTGATTGAACCACATGAAACCTACTGAAGAATTCCAACATGGCACCAAATCCTTGTAACCAACTAAGGTGTGACATGTGGTAGAAGATAAAAAATAACAGATGACGTGGGTTACACTCCAAAGCACTCAAGTTTAAATTTTAGTGGGTTTGGGTAGGTAAGAAGCTGGAAAATATCTCACATGTCATTATTGTAAGATCTGATTACTCCAACCACCTATTTTGATTCAGATCTCATCCCTTTCCTTCTCCCACATGTGAAACAGACATGTAGAAGCATATTTGACAAATTGGAAGGTGAATTTGTGGGCATTCATTGTTGGTTGTTGGTGATTGAGTTTTCAAATCATATTTTCCCTCATTCTCCTCCTTTTCCTCTCATCCATTCATCTATAAATGTATGAGCATTTCTCATTTATAAGTGTTGGATCCTTTCAGTTTGTATAGGAGTTGCCTTGAATTTTAAGTTGTAGACCTTTATATCTAGTCTTTGCATGTAGATATCAGCCTCATACACCATTATAATACATTTTTCATTTATAGAAGTAATAGAAGCATTATTTTATGGATATTCTCTACCTTAACATGTTTTTATTCTTCTTCCTTTCCTTTCTTTCTTGTTATGTGTTTTTTATGTTATCTCACATCCCTTGCAACTCCTTTTCTAACTGTGTCCCATGAAAATGAGTGTCTTGTTGTGTTCTAGTTCATGCTATGCATTTCTAGCCTTCCTTTGTGCATCTTTACTTCATTTTTCACTCAAAGTTGATCATGTTCATCCTCCTCTTTTCTTTTTTTATTTCCTTCCTTAGATTAGTTTTCCATTTTCACATATCCTTCTATCCCTAGTCCCTTAGATTTTTTAGCTTAGGATTTCCATTTCATCATTAGGATTAGTAGTATTAATAGAAATAGGTAGAGGAACCAACCTTCTCTGGAGGTCTATCTCAAGTGCGCAAGGTCCCATAACTTAGAGACAGTCTCATTGTTTCCTCAATGAATCAGTTCAACCTGATATGAGACAAGTGCAAGTCTCAGCTCCAACAGTTTCTGGCACACCTGATGGGAGAAGCATATGAAATCTAAATTTTATTCATTGCTAAGTTTTGGTATGTGGCTTAGTGATTGATTTTTCAAATCATATTTTCCCTCCTTCTCCTCCTTGTACTCTCATCTATTCATCTATTAATGTAATATCATTGCTCATTGATAAGTGTTGGATCCTTTTAGTTTGTATAGGCATGCTGCCTTGCATTTTGAGATGTAGACCTTTAGATCTGGTCTTTTCATGTGAATATCGGCCTCATATGCCATTATAATCGACTGTGCATTTCTGGAAGTAATAAAAGAATTGTTTTGTGGCTATTCTCTACCTTAACCTATTTTTATTCTTCTTCTTTTCCTTTCTTTCACGTTGTGTTTTTACCGTGCTATCTCATGTCCCTTGGAACTCCTTTTCTGACTATGTCCCATGAAAATGAGTTTCCTTATGTGTTATGGTTTGTGCTACGTGTCTCAAGCCTTCTTCTATGCATCTTTACTTTTTTCCCCTCCAATTTGATCATGTTCATCCTCCTTCTTTCTGGTGTTATCTCCTTCCTTAGATAAATATTCCATTTTCGTATATCCTTCTATTCCTGGTCCCTTGGCATTTTTAGCTTAGGATTTCCATTTCATCATTAGGAGTAGAAGTACCAGTAGAAATAGGTAGAGGAAATGACCTTCTCCATATTTCTGTCTCAAGTGTACAAGGTCCCATAACTTGGAGGTAGTCCCATTGTTGCCTCAACGACTCAGTTTAACATGATCTGAGACAGGTACAAATTTGAGCTCCAACAGGATCAATTCATAAGTTTTATGAACATTGAATATTGGAAGTTCCTTCTTCTCTCAGATTTTACTTTTATTGTTTTGATAAGGTTCCTAGTGTACTTAAGTACACTTAGAAATGTTGAGTTATTTTCTTCATTGATCATATTCCTTTTTCATACTTACTTATAAGGTATTTCCCCCATTAGTCTTGATTTGGAATTTACCTTGTCATTTGATTTACCATGTTTCTATTAACATACTATTTTAACTTTCTTATACATATACTTATCTCCAACTATCCATCATGCTCATCTATTATATTAGTTTTAACTTGTTTAGATACATCTCAATTAATTTACTAGTGTTGCAAATCATTATTTACCACACTATAGACTTCTAATTCAATACTATTTATTTGTTTTCATTTTTTTACTACTATTTGGTGGTTTCAAATCATACACCACATTTATCTTTATCCTATCATTTTGAGATTGGTTTTTCTTATTGTTACCCTAATTGTTATTCCGTTTAAGTTTTTACCTCTTAGCACTTACCAATTTTTCATGGATAAATTATAATTTTCTTCTTAAACCATTTAATATTGTCAAGACTATTGTCCTTACTTCTGTTTCATGTTGAACTATTAAGGGTCATTTAGATAATTTCCTCTTTAGCTTAAAAATTTATATTCTATATCTTATTCTTGTTCATTATATTTTAAAACCCCTTTTTTAAACCTATGTTGTTGAAAATATAAATATATGATATGACTCCACGTTAGAGCTTATTATTAGGTTGTTGATTTATTCACCCTTTTCTCCTTACATCTTACCTTGGTACTTAATTAAATTATAATTACTTTTTTTCTAGTCCTCTTATTGTATGTACTTTAGAATGCACTTACGTTTGTTAGAGTTTGCTTCTTATATTACTTATTTATAGTCCCTAGTTCAAGCATTCGATTTCTTCATTTTCAATTTTGTTTAACGCAATTTTATTCTTAGTTCCCATATGTTTACCATTTACACTAACACAAAAAATTACTCCTTATGCTTTTTTAGATGTCTTGTTGGTTCATTAATAAGAGCTTACCCTTTTATTGTTTTCTAAGTTATGAGAATATTTGTTTGGTTTTTTAAAAGGTTCATATGAATTTTAGCTTATTTTGATATCAGCTTTTCTTATATTTTTCACATTGTTTTCAAATTATTTCTTCTACTCCTTAGCTTACAATTTTCTTGTGGTTTCTATTAGTTGTGTTCACCATTCAGTGTTATTTAAGTGTATAGAACAAAGTGAATCCACCTAGGTTTTCAATCATTCACAAGATAATGCTAAATTGTGACAAAATTATCACTCAGTAAGTGCACCAAACTGGGGGGCCAAAAGGGGGTCTTAAGTGAACATTTTTTTCTTAAAAAAAAAATATTCAGCTCGTACGAGTTATTTAAAATAGTTACACTCAAAATTGGAAGATGTTGTAAGAACATGACTTGTATCATTTTAACTCTAGTTTTTAAGCTACTAATTTTGGTTGAAAACGGTGAATTTTAAGTGGGTCAAATAACTAAAATACCAATAGGTGCTCTTGTTTTTGTTAAAAATATAGTAGACATTATTTCGTGCCCCCACCATTTTTTCAGCACTATTTAGTATTTTTGAAAACCCTTTGGTAGAAAGATAGCTAAGAGCATCTAGTTTGGGCAAGATATTTTTTTATATTTCTTTAGTGATTACTTTTTTAAAGATTTTTTTAGTACATAAATTTTAAATTTTGAAAAATATCATAGCTCCGACCATGCACCCCCCCAACTACCTCAAAAAATATCAAAAATTTGATTTTTTTTATTATCTATAGAATTAGGCCTAGTTTGGGCCTAAATTTTTTTTATTCAAGTTCGATTAGTCAAAGAAATACCCGACAAAACATAAGCATTTACAATCACTAAAAATATAGGTATAAAATACATAGCTTGAAATAAATATAAATAGAAACCTTAGAATAGTAAAAAAAAATATAAAAACTACATATTTAGAAAGAGGATAGTTTTCTTGACGTTGTAGGAAAATTTTTAAGAAAGATAGAGAATTGTTTTGTAGGATTTAGCATGGTGGAAGGTGATATTTTTCATATTTTTTCAAAAACATGTGGGTTGTTATGTTGTTACAGGTCCAAGGTGTAAGTTTGGGAAACCAAGATGATTCCAATCCTGTAAATTCTTTATTTGGGGGGATAATAAACAAGATGTGTATACATTTTATAGAGTATAAGAATTATATGTGCTTTTGGCATACATCTATTCACAAAATTAATAAATTAGGGTCACTCTACACCTTATGGAACTAGTCTCATAGCTCCATGAGTCACGATTTAGGATATAGTTTTTTATAATCTAATCTGGTCAGTACATAGGTAATTTTCATGATTTCAACATTCAACCTAAAACTTTTAGCATTTAAATTCTACAATCACTTTCCATTTTGGAAATTAATATAGTCATTGTTTAGGTTTTGTGGCCTTTTGGAATATTTACTGACACTTGAAGGAGTGTTAGATATGCCAAAATTATATTTTACACACCTCACAAATCTCAAAGGAAACAATCGTTTCTCAAATATATGCACTCATGAAATTCCTTATAATACATAAAAAATCAAAACACATGTGTTGGACATAGTGTTCGTTGGTGTTGTCATTGATGTCAAGTTACATTAATGGAAAAGGGTGTCTAGGTGCCATAGGATTCAACATGAGGTGTTAATCTTCAATAAGCATTAAGTTTGATTTGTAGTTCCTTGTTTTGGTACCACGAAGTGTTGCATCAAGGTGAAGTGTTGGTTTGGAAACAAAATGAGTAGCTTCAGTTCTTTGAAATTATTCACAACTCCTTCAATCCTTAGAGAAAATTGGATGTCTCCAACATTTAGAGTATTTACTTAGCTTTATAATTCCTATTTTTTTCCTTCGAACTCCTTATAGAGCTCTTGGAATCCTCTAGAGAAGTTAAGTTTCACCATTAGAGTGTTTGTTCCATGTACCTAGAAAACCTAATGTTGAGCAGATAGTCCTTTAATGATCAAACCTTTCCTAAATCATCCTAAATTACCTTTAACACTTCCATGATTCCCTGACATCACCTCTAGATGCTTAATGTCTTTCCTAAACTCTCCTGAAGGGTGTTTTAATATCTATAAAATGGCCAAAATAAATAGCATGGAAATTGAAAATTTTGAAGCATGACAACTAAGCCCTTAATTGAAAATAAGGCTTCTAAGTCATTGTGTATCCTTCCTCTGGTGATGCAGGAACATCCTGTTAATAATAAAATTTGGATTTCTTAGATGACTATGGGTATCTTGGGTCCACTTGAGATGTTCATAGCTTATACTAGTCCATTTGGACTCCACATGGAAAAATAGGGAGTTTCCCTCCAAATGTATAATTTTAATATTTGGACTAGCTCTACGTATGTTATAGGCTTATCTTAAGTGACCCAGTCCTCTTAAACCAAGATATCAGATTTGGAGGTTAGAGAATATTTTGAAAACCATTTTCACGTGTAAATATCTTATTTTGGATTGTCTTCTTATGTATAATGGTGTTCAAGGATTCATGTAACCCTCATAGTGTCCAAGGAATGGAAAATAGATATAAATACTTACTCACACCATACTATGCCCTGTTTTGGAAGTTTAGTAGTATGTAACATGAACATACTGATTCAATGGAATCCTTGAGTCTATTTCACAGAATTGATCACAAGGACTTGGTGTTCTAAAATTCAAAAAAAGGTAATAATCCATCTAAAGGAGGATTTCTTAAATTGAATTTGCATGAACACAATCCTAACTATGTGTGCCCAGTCTTAAGGTCCTAGAGTGAAACATTCATTGAAAAAGTTAATAATTATGCCTTGTAGAGTCCTTGATAAGTGTGGAGGAATAATAACAAGGCCAAGATTTTTCAAATCCATAGTTCAGGTTGTAATAAGAATAAAATAAAAAGAACATGCAAATATAGTTTAGCAATGTTAATGTCTAGTTTGAGGGCTAGGAAAGAAGTAATTTTAGAAAAATAGCCTTTATTCCATTTTTTAAGTTGGTGGAGCCTTTGAGAAGTTAGAGGAATTACTAAGGGAATTAAGGAATCAGGCCATAAACACGAAGTATTGAGGGGTTAGTAAGTAAAGGCAGCAATGTACTATCATGCTTATTTCTTGTCAGTGTCAAGACCAACCTTCAAAAATAGTTGTCTTATGAAATAAACTCATAAGGAAATTGTATAAATCATTAAGGGAGTGGTGTTGATATGTTTTTAATCCTTGAAGAAAATGGTAAAATACTTATACAAATTTAATCGAGAAGACCTATTGATTGTCTTGCACATTTCCATAAATAATCCTAGAGAGAGTAAGGGTTTGTATGAAAATCCTTAAGTGAAAGAGGAAGAATTGAGTGATTTTCATTAGTGATTATGAGAGGGGTAAGCAAAGTGAGATGATTGAAAATAATATTTATTAAAATTCAATGCGAAGGTGAAAAACAAAGTTGACAAGATTGTCATAGTTTGAGTAAACAAGGAGTCTTGAAACGCCAAAAGTTGAAAATGTAGCAAGATGGTGGATAAATGAGTAATGGAGCATTGAGGTGTATTTTAGTAAGGTCTATGAGTGTGTTGAAAGGTGGATGTAAGGATGAAATATGTGGTAATCCATTAAACCATTAATTTTTCTTTCGAACTCTAACTAGATCTACTTGAATCAAGGGAAAAGGAGAAATTATAATTGGGGAATTTGTATTTTGAGTTGAAGTTATATAAAGAGGATTGTATGGTACTCTGTATAATCTGGCCAGCCTGTCATAAGTTCAACCTTTACCCTATCTCAAAGTAAATTCATAATAATATCATTCAGTGTGTTTCAGTGTATAGGGAACAGTGTCTAAAAGGTGATTGATCAACTCATTTAGTTTTGATGAGAGACTACTTCCTCTGAAGGCCTAAAAATGTCATTTTTGGCCATTCTATAGCTAATTGAACATCCTTAGGTAGTTTTTAGAGAAAACATAAAGCATATGACAATGATTTTAGAGATAATTGAAGATGTATTAGTAAATTTAGAATATTTTAGGAAATAAAATCTCATTCAGGAGCAATTTGTTTAAGACCGGTTTTCAAGTGCATGGAATGAAAGCTAAAACGATGAAAGATGAATTCTTTAGATGATCCTAGAAGTTATGGAAAGAGTTAGGATGAAACAAAATAGGAATTGTAAGGCTATTATAATACTCTACAAATTGGAATGATCAACATTAATTCAAGGCTTAAATGTTTCTTTAGGTACTGCAAAACTTTGCAGTTGCCTTTCCTAGTTCAAAATGAAATAGGACCTAAATTTTGAGTTGTGGGAAGAATTATATTTTTAGAATAGTTTCATTGATTGTAAAACTTTATTTTTAGTGTTTCAATAAAGTATGGATTTTAAGAACATGTAAATTTTCCTCAAATTTAATTCAAGGATTCATCCCCTATCTAGAGGTGGAAACCCATTTCCATGAGGAGAAACTTGAGAAAAAGATGTCTAAGTACCATAAGCATGCTTACACCCATGTGTCATATTAGTAAATTAATTGAATTTAAAAGGATTTATCATGCTCAAAGGTGATATTTGGATCTCAATGAGTGACTTAATGATCATCCTATCCTAATTTTGTCATTTTACCCAAATCTCTCCAAAGAACAAGTGAAAATGAGCTAGTCATGCAACCAAGGTATCAATAACTGTCATATTTGAAGTATTAATGCATAATTTGTCTCCATGAGAGACATATGAGAAAAAACATGTATGAGAATCATGAATTTGAATCTATGAAAGGATGATGTTAGAGCCAGGAAAGGTGAGGGGATGGTCTTTATATGGAGCGCCCTGTTTCTAAGAATGAGCAATCAGCTGAGTTCACTTAATGAAATTCACTGGGTAATATTTGTAAAAAATCATTCAACACCTAGTAGTGTGATCACACCTTAAAGAGGAGGCACATTACAATCACCTCATTTTGGCCATAGGATAGGAATCTCATTCAGGGAGCAATCCTCTATCTACAAAGTAAGGATATCATTTTAGTAAGAATTAGACAAGCATCATAGAGTTGATTCATGGTCACTACAGTGAATTATAGACCAAATTTAAGAATTTTTACCAATTCAAGAAGTTGTAGGGCCAAAATCTAACCTAGAAGGTTAAAAAACCTACAAAATGACTATATGCTTTCCCAAAACAAAGACCAACTACAATATATATGCCGTGAAAGTTTTAGGTCCTTTTCTGAAATCCTGAAAATGAGTAAGTATTGACCAGATTAAATTTTGAAAAACCATCTTCTAGATTATAACTATCAAAGCTAAGGGACCAATTCCATCAGGTGTAGAGTGACCCTAATTTCTTATATTTACTAAAATAAAGTTAAAGTTTAAGAAATAATAAAATTATAATGAAATAATAAAATAAATCTTATACATTTATTATTATAACTATAAGCACCCCACAAACACATATATAGTCCATACTATGAAAAACATGTAAGCGTTATAAAGTGTATGTGTTTTACATGACTTAAAACGTGTACTTGTTTCAGGTTTGGGAATTACCAAACCAAGAAAAATAAAATGTGGTTTTTCCTATTTTTGGATTTGTGTCTACTTTTTTGCCCCCCAAATTGGTACACTTACCCATTCGTATAGGTGCCACGACATCCTTACAAGGTTGAATGGGTAATAAATTCACATGTAAATTCTTAAGTAAACAATATTATATAAAAAAAATCACTTCCTTTCATGTACTTTCCTAAAAAAATCACAATATTATATACATGTATTAATAAATAATGACTAAAATAATGTTTAATGGATTATTTGTTTGTTGTGTGTGGGAACTACAAAACTCATTAGGAACCACGTACTCTGGTTTTGCAAGCTCACGAGCTCAAATTATCTGCGAGTGGCATGGCAAGGATCTATTTTCCTCCTTGAAGGATTGATCTGAACAATCATGTAATATGTGGTCCCCTTTAGAATGATCCCCAAGCCTAGTATGTTCATGGATTTCCTATTAGATCGGTCAATGGTCGCAGTGTACTTGAGGTACACATGGGTGTTGGTGGTGAGGATTCATGGTGGGGCATCTGGTTCTATGATAAGTTACACATGAGGATCCAATTTTTCTCGAGTGTGAGACATCATGCTCTAGTCTAGCATGATGAAAATATTATTCCCTCAACTCTCTTCGAACCTTTTGTAATTCTTCCTATATTTCATGTAGCACCTGCAAGAATCAGTCATAGATCATTATTTTCTCTCTTGTATCACAGGGTTTCTTTTTCGTGTGTTATGCCTTGTGCTTTTTGTAATCCCATCTTGAGACATCCTGTAAAATAATTAAACACTAGTTAGTTACAACAACTAAATTAATTATCCCAAAGATCCAAATTTTGTAAAACCTATACTTTGATACCAAGTGTGGCGCCCCATAATCTAACACACAAAAACAACTACACTTAGGGGTAAAAATTATGGAATAATTTTTGTTGTTAATTTTAGAAATAATTAATGGGAAGATTAGTAAGTATATGTTGACAAAATATTATCATGTTTTTACTGTGAACATCAACTTTCCTTTCTTCACATGACGAGCAACATGATTTTGTCAAAGTGATTGATGGTTCAATTGGCAAAGCCAATAATTGTGTGAATGCATTGATTAACTAGGTAGACCAAGAGAAGTCAAAAAGAAGTTAATATGTGATTATTTATATGTATTGTAGATATATACATAAGTATATTTTCACCCACAGATAAATTAACATGGGTATCACTTAAGTGCACTTGACCCCCTAACAAACATGTCCATTATCAAATATTCCTTTAGTCATTTAAAATGGCTATAAGATTAATCTAACCAACATATGCTCATCTATATGTTTATCCCATTATTCCATTTAATTGAAGGGTCTTAAAGGGTTTACTTATTCAATAGGGTCTATTTACCCTTCATGTCCTTCTATACTAATACATTATATGAGAAGATAACATGCATTAGAAATTTAAACACTAGGAGTAATAATTAAATTTAGTCTTAGTTGAGCCATTATTTCCTATATAGGCTTTCAAGGTGTAATTTACTCAAAATAATATAGTATATTTGCATTCATTTTGTTTTATATCCCTAGCTTATAATGATTAATTATAATCATATGTCATCAAGATAATACCATACATACTACATGAGAACCTACTTCATAACTAGAACCATAACTATTGAAAGAATAAGGAAACCTATTTATAATTGAAGGAATTTATTATTAAACTTGGTCAACTTGACCCAAAATGGATAGGAAGATGCCATAAGATCCCTTAGATTGGGCCAAGCCTATCCCTTGGATGTAGGGAAACTGTAACCCTAATTTTTCTAGTACAACATCTTTTCTATTCTCTTCTTTCTTTATTTTCCGTTATAGTTCATATTTTTTCTTATTTTCATTCTCTCTTCTTTGAATTTGAGTTGTTGGTCTGATGGAAGGATTAAAATTATATGGAAGATCATACATGGGTGTGTTTTTATATGTGTGTTTACATACACTTATAGTTATTATTTTTCATGTGTAAAGACCTATGCGGCCATGAGATGGCCGAATGGCCGTTTGAAAGGGAGAGAGGTCGAATGGCATGGGACATGATTCAGGAGGATGTGGAAGAGAATATGGAAGTGACGATAGGATGTATGAAGGGTTTTCATGGCCATGAGGTGGCGGTGGTAAAGGGGGAAGGTGTGGGAATGTTGGTTGGATATTTTTTCAAGTCAAAATATGAGGTTCAACCATAGTACATGGGATTAAATCCCTCCTCAAAGACAGGTGAGGCTGCCTGTTTATTACTAATCTAAAACACAATAGAAATAATGCGTACAATATTCACACTAATCTAACCATTGGGGTTGGGATAGAATCCCAAAATCCATATCCATACTATGTGAAGATGTTGTTTTTATAAATGAACTGGGTCTGGAAATTATTATTATGGAAGAAACACAATGGAAAGGAAATGAGAGGAACGTATTTTCTTTCGAGTAAACACAGAGCACAAAATAATCATATGAGCTTTAGATAACAAATGTAATGTTTGAAATGATTAGAATCATCAAGATGCTAAACAAAGAATAGCTTAAGATTATGAACATAAGAACAATATCTTAAGAAAGATACATCTCACAACACAAAGTTTGCAAAATAGCATCAACTTCTATTCCTCAAATGATTAAAAGAAAACACAAAGTTTTTCTTCTTCACAATAGTTCTCAATATTCCAAAAATCTCAACCTCTTGGAATGTACGTACATCCCTTATTTATAATAAAAATAGTTGAGAGAAAATAGGACAAACCCTATAAAACAGTTCTTTAACAAGAGTCCTATTTTGCTTGACTCTCACACAGGAGACCAAGTCAAAATTATGATTCCTATGTGACGAAACAGAAATGAAAAAGACATGTCAATTTCAAGATTGAAATGACATGTTGCATCAAGACTTAGTCTGAATCATCATCTTTTTCTTCTTCATCTTTCTCTTCTTCTAACTGAGCCTGTTTGTTCCGAAATTCTTGGAACTTCCAGATTATACCTTGCATCTCATTTTCATCAGGTGCAGTGGAATGATCACTCAAGACTTCACATGTTTCATGAGTGTCACTGGCATTACCGGGAAGCTTTCTCAATCTTTTGTTGAGTTTTCTCAGGGCCTCCAAAGAATGTTCAATCTTTACAAACCTGTCAATGATTTCAATGCCAAATCCGTGAGTTGGTTCATGCTGAATTGATTCTTGGATTTGTTTGAAAAGATCATCAACTGGTAGGATGCCTGAGTTTCCACCTGAACACTTTTGCACAGATTTTCAGCAGTTCTTCTTCCAAGTCACTCTTTCCATCAATCAATTGATCTCTTGATTCTCTCAATTTACCACAAGCTTCGTTGAGAATCTTTACCCTGAAACCTGATGGCTTTGGTCAGCTGGAAATGCTTATCCGCATGTGGGATGATGCCTTCTTCTACCAAGATGCGTGATGGGATTTGCTTCAGTACCTGGAGAGCTTCAAAAGTCAAATCAAGGTGTCTGATCTCTTGAGAGAAATCATCATCCATCTTTTCCCCATCACTCTGTATATTCCCCAAAGATTGATAGACTTCTACGGTGTCTTGAATCACTTCTTTCCCCTGTTGGAGCATCCTTTGGGTCCATTCATCGACCACCCTCCCTTTTTCATTAATCTTTTCAATTATAGGCACTGATGAGAAGTCAAACCCGATAGGATCAGAGGATGATGGTACAGAATCAAGGGGTTTTGAGAGCTTAAGCAATACCTCAGTCAACTGCTCCACCTTTTCTTTAAGCTTATCCCTGTTGTCTTTTGTTCCTTCAATTTATGGCATAGCACGTTCATAGCATCTCATGCATCCTGTTGTGCTCCTTCTGTTGTTCACTTCTCCTAGAGCCACCCTGGTTATCTGATAGTCAGAGGCTGTTATGTCCTCTTTGGTTTTGTCAGTCACGCGGGAGTGGCGATCTCTGTGAACTTATGTCCCGAAGCGTCCACTAAAACCCTTGAAACTATTTTGGGTTTCTTGGCTGATTTAGCAGTAGGAGCCTTGAGTGAACTAAAATCAAAAGGCTGGTATGGGTACAACCACCTTCCTTTTCCTCAAGTTTTCTCAAGTAACCATTGAGGCATGCCAGAAGGAGTTGCCACTGTTGTAGAAGTTGGTATCATACTTTAAGGGGAGGGGAGGTTCACTGGTGGAGTGGGAATAGTTACCAGTGTGGTAGTAGATTCAGTGAAAAGAGGCACAGGAGGGGGCATATTTGTAGTTACTTTGGTCCCAGTAGAGAGGGGTGAAAGTCCGGAGAAAATTCTAGCCATGATCGATGAAGTGGATGGGGAAAGAGGAGGTAGAAGTGGTTGTGAAGTAGGAAGCATAGATCCTAGACTCCAAAGCCTGGGATGCAAGAGATAAAGTCACTTCAGTTGGGTAGTCAGCAAATGGTGAAACTAGGGGCTGGCTCACTTCTCTTTCCAAAGAAATTTCTCCTATTTCTAGTGGTGTTGGTGATTCTGGCACATTCATCCGTTTCAACTGGAGTAACAGTTGAAGGGGTTTCTTCTTCTCTTCTCTTCTTGACAAACTTGACCTTTATAGGTCCCTTGGAAGAGCTTTTGTCCTTTTCCTTTTTGGAGGGCCCTGCCTCTGCAGCAACCAACTTTGGAAAATTATCTTCTTTGAAACTCATTCCCCAAGAGGTGAGCCATGCCTTGGTGCGTGCAAGAATTAGGGCCGATCTATCTGTAATGGAGGCTTTTTCACCAATAGACCAATCAATAGGTGGGAAAACATATTGATCTTCATTCAATCCATCATAGGAAGGATCCAGAACACTTTCATTATCGCTAGTACCTTCTGGTATGTTAGCGAGCTCAAGTGTCTGAATCTCTACAAGTGTCAACCTGCTATGATCTTTTCTTCAGACAACAACCTCATCACGTAAATCAATCCAGATGTCTTCTATGCTTGGTACGTGTGGGTGCAGAGTTCCATATGACTTAAGGACTCCTCGAAAGTCAAACCCATCTCGGGGCTTCATGTGCTTTTTCAACTTATCTTGAAGCTCATGTACAACGTTCTTGGCTTTCACCACTATTGAACAAGTATACCTTCCAATAGAAATTGGGAAGGAATACAGCGGCCTTTATGTTTACTTTATTGGAATTTGTGAAAATCCAACAATTGCCTGACCAACTCCATCAAGATTAGTTTGTCCCCCTGGATATCTAGGCAGATGGAAAGGATCACCCTGGGTACATGACTACTCGAAGATATGTGAACTTCTTGAATTGCAAGAAGACACAACCCCATTTTGAAACTTCAGCCCATGCCTCATCAGAGACTCTTGTTTTCCTTAGTTCGGGATTTAACCTACAAATGTTCTTGTAAAAGAAGGCATCATTTACCCTTCTGAATTGGTCTTCAGACCCTTTTCTTGTTAGCTGAGGAAAATACCGATAAACATGCTCCACTATCTTGTTCCCCTTTGTATCCAATCCAGGATAGTTCCTCATGCCATCCGCTGCATAGGTGACATACGAGGACATATAAAACTTCCCGGTAGATAAGACTGTTGTCATCTAAGAATCTATCTCGTTACTGATAAGAGTACCCCAATCAATCCCCTGTTGATTCTTCTTAATAATGATCATGAATTGGTACATCCATCCTTGGAAAACATTTGATTCGGGGAAACCAAAAACCTGACTCAACAGAGTAATGATATCATTGATTTCCTGAATGAAATCACTTCTAGGAACAAGTCTTGGGAACCTGGAAACAGTTGGCTTGGCTTTGATTAGGAACTTCTTATTCACGTGCTTGATACAATCCTCCTGATCATTTTCCCAAGCTTTTTGGGATGACTTGAGATCTACATCTCCATATTCCTCAAAGTTAGGAAGCTTGAGAAGGTCATCAAAGTAACCTCCGTCTAACTTGATTACGACCTCTCCCACCTGATTCTTCATAGAACGAGAAGTAGAGTCATAATTTGAAGCACAGGCCAAGATGAACTCGGGGCATTGAGCAGACATGGGGAAGCCTGCTGCAAGAGGTAGAGTACTACCAACTATTGATTTCATCCATGAAGTTTGGGAAGAGCTCTTGACTCTATTCGAAAAATCTTCCATATCAATGTTTCTCAAGTTCTATATCTTAGATGTCGTAATTACAATAAATGAAGGAGGGAGACTCCACCTTCCTAAATTTGTACTTCATCCTCCCTGATTTTCCAGTCTTATCTTGTGATGAACCAGGGTCCGACATGAGGAATTCAAAGGAGGAATGAACTGATTGCTTCTGATTTTTAGACACTTCGGGTTTGAGGACCTACTCAGCAATCTCAGAGGCTCGAAACAATGGAGAGTATCAGAGATCAGAAGGTGTCGAAAACTTTTGAAAACTCGACACACTGAAGATGTTAGAAAGTTTGAAATACCTGACACATTGGAGATGTCGAAAAGTTTGAAATACCCAACACCTTGGAGATGTTAGAAAGATTATAAATCCTGATCTTGGAGGATGTCGGAATGTTTGAGATACCCGACACCTTGGAGATGTCGGAAAGATTAGAAATCCCACTATCTTGGAGGATGCCAGAATGTTTGAGATACCTGACACCTTGGAGATGTCGGAAAGATTAGAAATCCCACTATCTTGGAGGATGCTGGAATGTTTGAGATTCCTGACACCTTAAACTTCCTGATACACTTACAGGTTTTGAAAACTGTAAAGCACCCTACAAAACATGAAACAAAGGGAATCGAGTAATTGTTAGGTTGAAACATACTAATTCTTCTCCATTGTTGATATTCCTAATACATTTTTAATTACAATGACATATTCCAAGGAATAAAACAAAGTGAACATTCAAAAGGGGGAACCTTAAAACACAAACATGATGGGAAAAAGACCTCAAAACGGAATAAATAACACCCCAATTAACTCCAACAAGAAAGAGAAAGAAACTCGGAAGAATCATTACGTAATTATTTCACAAATATCACAAACAAAGAATAAAGGGAGATACCTTCAATCAGAAGGAAAAATGATTAAAAATGAGCAACGTAATCAGGTACAGAGGTGAGTCAGGTTTCTGGGTCGAAGATGCATGCACGAAAATCCACGAGGTAAAAAGTACATCTAGTAAAAATGACGTGGAAATCTGAGTATTTATAAGAAATTTCACATTTAATACACTTCAGTTGACACATGTCAACTACCTGAAAACTCAGCATTAATGCCATGTCAGCATGCTTGGGGAGTCCGAGAACCCGACACAAAGGGTTTCAGAGCAATTTGGGTTTCAGGTATGCGGAAGGCATGTGACATGAAGCATGTTCTGATGCTCGATGGTTTTGAAAACCCGATACAAAGGAGCAAATCAGGTTTCGGGGATTGGAGGACATGTGACATGAAGCATGTTTTGAACAAGGCATGTTCCGATGCTCGAGATCCTTGAAAACCCGATACAAAGGAGCAAATCAGGTTTCAGGAATCGGAAGGACATGTAACATGAAGCATGTTTTAAACAAGGCATGTTCCGATGCTTGATGGACCCGAAAACTCAAAAAACTTACTTGATGTGGGTTTCAGGTTTCGGGGAACATACAACATGAAGCATCCAAAACACATGTTGTCTTGCTATTGAAACCCAAAAACCCGATTATCTCTCTGAAAGGGCATTCTTAGGAAACCAGCTCAAAAATTTCTTAGGGTTATCTCTTAGTTTGGCGTAAACACAAAAAAATGAGATAACAACTGGCTCTAGTTGGGGAATTTCTTTGTGATATCAAAGGAAGAGAACTCAGAAACTCTAGCTTTATCCATTGGGCTATGGAGTCAGAAAAGAAGAAAACTGAAAGCAAAACAAAGAAAGGAAGAAGACCAAAAGCAAACACACGACAGAAAATAAGTATGTACAATGCAAAAGAGCATCTTGCATTAATGATGGAACAACTTCAGATGTTGGCCACTGAAAGGCAAGGGGAGTGACTCTCCATCAAGATATGATAGACAGAAACTATTTTCACCGTTCAGCTGATGAATCTTAAAAGGTCCTTTCCACAAAGAATCAAACTTCCCGTGCATTCCTTTCTGCTCCCTCCTCTTATCCCAAAGCAACACCAGATCTCCAATTTGGAAATTACGTTGCCTTGATTTCTTGTCAAAAAATTTCTTTACTTTGCTTTGATGATCTGCAATGCAATCAACCACCTTGCTTCTTTCCTCTTCTAGCCTAGCTAGGTACATAACCCTTTTTTCAATAGAATCTTGAAAAGTCACATCTTCGACTGCTTTGGCCAACTGTAAGGATGGAAACTCTACTGAGATAGGGATCTCAGCATCGATCCCATATAGTACTTGGAAAGGGGACATCCCTATAGCTCGCTTTGGGGTAATCTGATCAGCACCCACAATGCATCATACAATGTTTTGTGCCATGTCCTCTGGTTTTCATCTACTAGCTTTCTAATTATGGTAACCAAGTTCTTGTTGCTGGACTCAGCTTGCCCATTGCCTTGGGGATAATAATTAGATGAGTGAGCCAAGGTTATGCTGAATCCATAGCAAAATTATGTCAACTCATGCGATGAGAAATTGGAGGCATTGTCAGCCACAATCTTGTGAGGCACACCGAATTTGACAATTATATTTTCTTTAAGGAACTTGCATGCGGCTTCTGAGGTTGCTTGCTTAATTGGCATGAGCTTCCACCCACTTGGTAAAATAGTCTGTAGTAGTCAGCACGTAATTGTGTCCAGGCACTGGAGGAAAGGATTCAAAATTCTAATGAAGTCAATTCCCCACTGGCGGAAAGGTTCTTCAATCACTATGGGTTTCAGAGGAAGAGCTGCTAGCTTAGGGTGACCAACGAAATGTTGAAAAGCTTCACACTTGGACACCCACTCTGCTAAGTCCTAAAAGAGAGTAGGCCAATAGTACCTAACCCGTAGGATCTTATAAGCTATTACAGAGGATGAGAAATGTCCTCCACATGCTAGACTATGGAAGGATTCTAGTAACTTTACCTGATGTGACTTATCAACACAGCGCAGGAATACACCATCAATACCTTTCTTATATATTCCGTTATCCCATAGGAGGTATCTTGTAGATCTTAACTTGATTGTCCTCTTCTCTTTTTGGCTTAAATGTGGGGGGCATTCACCATAAGTTAGAAAGAAAGCAATATCTGTGTACCATTCATCAGTTGTGCTCACTAAAAGCACCATGGGAAACTTTGAAGAGGTGTCTTCGGTCCTTTCGTATTCTGTTTCAGCATGATTTTCTGTGATCAATTGGCACAGGCCCCTTCCTCATACCAACTTGGTAGGTCTAATGTCCAAGTCATACTCCTAAACTTTAGCTATCCAAGTACCTCATTCACTACCCAGCTCTTGTTGAGTCAAAATGGATTTAACGGCGGTGTCGGGAATGAGAACGAGGGTATGAGAGTTCAACACATAGTACCTAAAATGTTTCACCGCTTGTACCACCGCATAAGCATGCTTTTCAATTTGTGACATTTTTAGTTCATGTTCCTTTAATGGGCAGCTCATGAAAGTGATGGGAGCTTCAATGCCCTCCCCATTCTCCTGCATCAGGATGGCTGACACTATGTGAGTGGAGGTGTAGCTGTACATGATGAAATCTTTTTTGAAATCTTGACATACTAGGATAGGAGCGCAAGCAACTGCCCTTTTGAATTCATCAAATGCAAGCTTCCCTTCAGTACTCCATCGAAATGGAATTTTTCCTTTCATCATCCCAAGGATATCCTTGGTTTTATCAGTGAAATCAGGTACGAACCTTCTTAGGAAATTGACCTTTCTGAAGAAGGAATGAACTCCAGTTTTACTTGTGGGTAGGGTAAGGCTCTGAATGGCCTTCACCCTCTCTGGGTCGATTTTGGTTCCTTCTCTAGTCACAATATGACCCAACAAATTTCCTTCGGTCACTCCGAACATGGATTTCTTGGGATTTAATGAAATCCGTGACGCCTGCATCTCAAGAGTACTTGTTCTAAATGATCATAATGATCACTCCATTTTTTAGAGAAAATGGTCAAGTCATCCAAATATACCACTATGACTTTTCCCATCAGGTCTCTGAATGCCAAGTCCATAGCTCTCTGAAAGGTGGCTCCGGCATTGATCAAGCCGAAAGGCATCCTCCTGTAAGCAAAGGTCCCCCATGGGGTTGTGAAGGCCATCTTGTGTTGATCCTCCACAGCTACCTCAACTTGATTATATCCTAAAAATCCCTCGATCATGGATAGCATTTCTGATCCAGTAATGGTCTGTAACACCTGATCCATGATAGGCAAGGGATAGTTTTCTTTTAACAAAGACTGATTTAGGTTTCGAAAATCAACACAAATCCAGATTTCGCCATTCTTCTTCCTGATAGGGACGATGTTAGCAATGCAGGTGGAGTGATGGATTGGAAAAATAATTCTGGCATCTAACATTTTCTAAATTTCCACAAGGATAGTCCTTGAGATCTTGGGATTATAATGTCTTTGCTTCTTCCTGTAAGGTTTTACATCAGGCTTCAAAGGAATATTGTGCTGTACATATTTGGGCTTGAAGGATTTTAAATCTGCATAGGACCAGGCTAAGACATCCATGTATCTCTTCAGGAGTGAAGTGAATTTTGCTTTCTCCTCAGGGGAACAACATTTCCCAATATTCACCATCCGAGGTTGATCAGACGAACCTAGATTGACTTGATCTACTTCCAAGGAAGAAGCTCCTTCAACTTGTCTCTTGTTTTGAATGAAACGGTCATGCTTGTCAAACAAACCCTCCAGAGAAACCATACCTTTGGGTATCTTGTTTCCTTTAAGCTGAATAAACACCATCAACCTCTTGATATGGATCTGAAATAGATTCATGGAAAGCTGATTCCGAACCTTCAAAGTACAGCTCACTAAAATTGTCATTTTTTTCTAGAAAAGTCAACACTTGTTGATCATCATTGAACACTTGCCAATGAGCCGCATTATCCAGGATACTGGGACAATACACAATCTCAATGGTGTATGTATCTTGTTTGAACTGGGGATGAGGGAGAAGGAGGGATGCAAACATGGCCAAAGAATCAGCCTTGTCGTTATAATCTCTCAAAACTACCTTGATGGAGAATGCATCAAAGCATTCTATATTATCCCAAACTTTGTTCCTGTAATGTCTCAAGCTATCATTTTTTACTTGATAGATTCCCTTGACCTGGTTGACAATCAGCTCCGCTTCCCCTTGAACCTTGAGATTTTGAATTCCCTTCTGTCTGGCCATTTCTAATCCTAGTAATAGAGCTTCATATTCAGCCGTGTTATTAGTATTATCAAACTGCAATTTGAAGGCAGAGGGGAAGATCTTGGAATTAGGAGATATAAGAACTACACCAGCGCTCGATCCAATGGTTGAACAACTACCATCAAATTCGAGGGTCGAAATAGCATTAGGATCTTATTTCTTGACATCTATAGCTGATATCTCTGATGTCATGAAATAATTTCCAAAACTAGCATCTTCTAAGAGAATTTGAGCCTTAGGGTCATCTGATTTAGTTACCAAATACTTAACCTGAGGCTCTAGATGGAGAACATGATAAACCCCATTGACTGGAATCCTAGCCTTGGTCTAATCCATATTAATCTCTCCTCCGACATCTTTATAAAAACCTCTACCCAAGAGGATACCGCAAGCTGCATGAATGTTAGCAACTAGAATGGTCATTTTCACTCTCTTTTCTGGGAAGGCAACAAATGCAAACTGTGCATCTTTGATCTAACCAATCAAGGGAACTTTCTTGGTTTCCATGGAGTAACACCGTCCATATGACTTAGTCAAAGTAAGCCCAAGGGCATGGGCTACTTTTGCGGGCATAACATTGTCTGAGGCCCCTGATTCAATGATGCAATTGCTGAGTTTGAACCCATTTATAAGCAAAGACAAATAAAATGGTTCAATTTTTCTTGAAGAAGAGGCAGAGGTTAGATTGTTCTGAGGTGGGGATTGAGTAGGATTTGGCAAAATACCTTTTGAAGGTGGCGGAATGGTGGCTTTACTTCTAATGAATTTGGCCAGTTTTTCGAACTGTTCAGGATTTGACTGAAGGTATTCTGCTTCTGACATTTGGATCTTGGTTCTTTTTACATGATCGATAATGTCAAAAGTAGTATAAGAAGGGGTGATGGTAGGTTTGAGTTCTAATCACATGAGCTTGAGCTGGGGCACTGACCTTAGGAGAAAGAGAATGAGGAGAAGTTGTTACCTTTTTGGTGACTTCTCTTTCAGTTTGTGCTGAAATAGGAGCACCTCTCTTAACTATGGCTATGGAAGGTTCCTTGTTCTTCTCCTTAGGGCTTTCAAGAGGTTTTCTTGGATTCTGAGATTGGGATCGAGTGAAGATGGAAAATGACTGGCCATCCGGTGCACATTCATCTTCTTCATATTCTAAATACCCAATGCTGGAGTCACCAGCTGAATCATCATAAGACTCATCAGCGTATCCTGAAGCTTCAAAAGCCTCGGGGGAATGTTGTTCTTCTGGTTCTTCCTCTTCTTTAACTATTTCTACTACCACGTTAACGAGGAGGAGCTTTGATCGCCAGTCTTGGTTGAGAAGGAGTTAACCACGGTCTATCTCTTGTAGGCGCACCATTGGTGTTATTGAAATTCCGTCTAGGGATATCCTGATATGGAACATTGCTCACCTACTGGGACATTTTATTTTTTAAAGCAATCAAATCATTAGCCATCTTTTGAATCATAGGGTCAGTATTACCTTGGGAAGAACCTTGATTTTTAGGTTTTGGTACATCTTTCCTGATTCTTCTGGCCAAAATGAGATCATCCTCTATTTCAATAGTTGTTGACTGAGCGATAGCCAAATCTGGGATAGCCGACCTTCTTAATAGAAAGCTCACATCGGGAGGTTGAGCATTAATGAAGAAGCATTTCTAATTTTCCAGAGTAGGTACAGCTATTTCCAGAATCTTTCTAGATCAGCTTGTTAAACTTTTCCATGAAGTCCCGCATGGGTTCATGTAATTCCTTCTTCATATGGGTAAGTTGTGCTAACAAAGCATGAGAATATTTGGCTGGTTTGAAACATGCTTCGAATCTGGTCCTCATGGTAGCCCAGTTTGTGATGCATGCATTTGGAAGGTGGTAAAACCATTTGGCTACTGCACCGTGCAACATTTCAACGAAGAGTCAAATAGAGACATCTTCATGAGCTACTCCAAGGACACCACATGCTACAAAGAAAGATGCAATGTGTTCATCAGGATGTTGCTTCCCATCCCCATTGAACTTGGGAATGTTTTTACGTGATCCATGTGGTAACTCGTGCAATGGTGGAGTTAAAGAAAGAGGACCAATAGCTGCACCCCAGGGCATAGGTTGTGCTGTCCATCCTTATGAAAAGAGTGCGTATAGGGATCTGAGTGTCAGACAAGAATAATGCACGACAAGTTACAGATTCTTCCCATTCTACGGGGATCTGGTTTCTCTGAACAGGTGAAGAACTTCTGGTTCGGTTAGAAATAACGTTGTTGGGGGAGAGACTGAAATTATGCTATTGTAGCAACTCAAAGAGTGGATCAATTTCACCCTAGGCTTGGCGGGACCGAGTGAAGATCTTCCCAGCCAGCTTGAACTGGGAAAGAGATCTTGTTGAAAGTAAGGCAAATACGGAGTCTCCAAACACCAAGAGGATAAGATTTATACTATTAATCTGTATTCCCCAGTGGAGTCACCAAAAAATAGTTGGTTGGATATTTTGTCAAGACAAAATATGAGGTTCAACCACAGTACATGGGATTGAATCCCTCCTCAAATACAGGTGAGGCTGCCTGTTTATTACTAATCTAAAACACAATAGAAATAATGCGTACAATATTCACACTAATCTAACCATTGGGGTTGGGATAGAATCCCGAAATCCATATCCACACTATGTGAAGATGTTGTTTTTATAAATGGAATGTGTCGGAAATTATTATTATGGAAGAAACACAATGGAAAGGAAATGAGAGGAACATATTTTCTTTCGAGTAAACACAGAGCACGAAATAATCATACGAGCTTTAGATAATAAATGTAATGTTTGAAATGATTAGAATCATCAAGATGCTAAACAAAGAATAGCTTAAGATTACGAACATAAGAACAATATCTTAAGAAAGATACATCTCACAACACAAAGTTTTCAAAATAGCATCAGCTTCTATTCCTCAAATGATTAAAAGAAAATACAAAGTTTTTCTTCTTCACAATAGTTCTCAATATTCCAAAAATCTCAACCTCTTGGAATGTATGTACATCCCTTATTTATAATAAAAATAGTTGAGAGAAAATTAGGACAAACCCTATAAAATAGTCTTCAACAAGAGTCCTATTTTGCTTGACTCTCACACAGGAGACCAAGTCAAAATATGATTCCTATGTGACGAAACAGAAATGAAAAAGACATGTCAATTTCAAGATTGAAATGACACGTTGCATCAAGACTTAGTCTGAATTGTCATCTTTTTCTTCCTCATCTTTCTCTTCTTCTAACCGAGCCTGTTTGTTCCAAAATTCTTGGAACTTCCAGATTATACCTTGCATCTCATTTTCATTAGGCGTAGTGGAATGATCACTCAAGACTTCACATGTTTCATGAGTGTCACTGGCATTACTGGGAAGCTTTCTCAATCTTTTGTTGAGTTTTCTCAGGGTCTCCAAAGAATGTTCAATCTTTACAAACCTGTCAATGATTTCAATGCCAAATCCGTGATTTGGTTCATGCTGAATTGATTCTTGGATTTGTTTGAAAATATCATCAGCTGGTAGGATGCCCGAGTTTCCACCTGACACTTTTGCATAGATTTTCAGAAGTTCTTCTTCCAGGTCACTCTTGCCATCAATAAATTGATCTCTTTATTCTCTCAATTTACCGCAAGCTTCGTTGAGAATCTTTACCCTAAACCTGATGGCTTTGGTCAGCTAGAAATGCTTATCCGCATGTGGGATGATGCCTTCTTCTACCAAGATGCGTGATGGGATTTGCTTCAGTACCTGGAGAGATTTGAAAGTCAAATCAAGGTATCTGATCTCTTGAGAGAAATCATCATCCATCTTTTCCCCATCACTCTGTATATTCCCCAAAGATTGATAAACTTCTACGGTGTCTTGAATCACTTCTTTCCCCTGTTGGAGTAGCCTTTGGGTCCATTCATCGACCACCCTCCCTTTTTCATTAATCTTTTCAATTATAGGCACTGATGAGAATTCAAACCTGATAGGATCAGAGGATGATGGTATGGACTCAAGGGGTTTTGAGAGCTTAAGCAATACCTTAGTCAACTGCTCCACCTTTTCTTTAAGCTTATCCTTGCTATCTTTTGTCTCCTTCAATTTCTGGCATAGCACGTTCATAGCATCTCGTGCATCTTGTTGTGCTCCTTCTGTTGTCACTTCTCCTAGATCCACCCTGGTTATCTGATTGTCAGAGGCCATTATGTCCTCTTTGGTTTTGTCAGTCACGGGAGTAACAATATCAGCAAACTTATGTCCTGAAGCGTCCACTAAAACCCTTGAAACTATTTTGGGTTTCTTGGATGATTTAGCAGTAGAAGCCTTGAGTGAACTAAAATCAAAGGCTGGTATGGGTACAACCACCTTCCTTTTCCTTGGAGTTTTCTCAAGTAACCATTGAGGCATGTCAGAGGGAGTTCCATTGTTGTAGAAGTTGGTATCATACTTTCAAGGGGAGGGAGATCCACTAGTGGAGTGGGGACAGTTACCAGTGTGGTAGCAGATTCAGTGAAAAGAGGTGTAGGGGGAGGCATACATGTAGTTACTTTGGTCCCAGAAGAGAGGGGTGAAAGTCCAGAGAAAATTCTTGCCATGACTGATGAAGTGGATGGGGAAAGAGGAGGTAGAAGTGGTTGTGAAGTAGGAAGTGTAGATCCTGGCGCCAAAGCCTGGGATGCAAGAGATAAGGTCACTTCAGTTGGGCAGTCAGCAAATGGTGAAACTAGGGGCTGGCTCACTTCTCTTTCCAAAGAAATTTCTCCTATTTCTGGTGGTGTTGGTGATTCTGGCACATTCACCGTTTCAACTGGAGTAATAGTTGAAGGGGTTTCTTGTTCTCTTCTCTTCTTGACAAACTTGACCTTTATAGGTCCCTTGGAAGAGATTTTTGTCCTTTTCCTTTTTGGAGGGCCCCACCTCTACAGCAACCAACTTTGAAAAATTATCTTCTTTGAAACTCATTCCCCAAGAGGTGAGCCATGCCTTAGTGTGTGCAAGAATTAGGGCCGATCTATCTGTAATGGAGGATTTTTCACCAATAGACCAATCAATAGGTGGGAAAACATATTGATCTTCATTCAATCCGTCATAGGAAGGATCCAGAACACTTTCATTATCACCAGTACCTTCTGGTATGTCAGCGACCTCGAGTGTTTGAATCTCTGCAAGTGTCAACCTGCTATGATCTTTTCTTCAGACAAGCAACCTCATCACGTAAATCAATCCAGATGTCTTCTATGCTTGGTAAGTGTGGGTGCAAAGTTCCATATGACTTAAGGACTCCTTGAAAATCAAACCCATCTCAGGGCTTCATGTGTGTTTTCAACTTATCTTGAAGCTCATGTACACGTTCTTGGACACCACTTTGAACAAGTATACTTTCCAATATAAATTGGGAAAGAGACAGCGGCCTTGTGTTTACCCTATTGGAATTTGTGAAAATCCAATAATTGCCTGACCAACTCCATCAAGATTAGTTTGTCCCCTAGATATCTGGGCAAATGGAAAGGATCCCCTGGGTACATGACTACTCGAAGATATGTGAACTTCTTGAATTTCAAGAAGACACAACCCCATTTTGAAACTTCAGCCCATGCCTCATCAGAGACTCTCCTTTTCCTCAGTTCGGGGTTTAACCTGCAGATGTTCTCGTAAAAGAAGGCATCATTTACCCTTCTAAATTGGTCTTCAGACCCTTTTCTTGTTAGCTAAGGAAAATACCAATAAACATGCTCCACTATCTTGTTCCCCTTTGTGTCCAATCCAGGATAGTTCCTCATGTCGGCCGCTGCATAGGTGACATACGAGGACATATAAAACTTCCCAGTAGACAAGACTATTGTCATCTGAGAATCTATCTCATTACTGATAAGAGTACCCCAATCAATCCCCTATTGATTCTTCTTAATAATGATCATGAATTGGTACATCCATCCTTGGAAAACATTTGATTCGGGGAAACCAAAAACCCGACTCAACAGAGTAATGATATCATTGATTTCCTGAATGAAATCACTTCTAGGAACAAGTCTTGGGAACCTAGAAACAGTCGGCTTGGCTTTGATTAGGAACTTTTTGTTCACGTGTTTGATACAATCCTCCTGATCATTGTCCCAAGATTTTTGGGCTGACTTGAGATCTACATCTCCATACTCCTCAAAGTTAGGCAGCTTGAGAAGATCATCAAAGTAACCTCCGTCTAACTTGATTACGACCTCTCCCACCTGATTCTTCACAGAACGAGAAGCAGAGTCATAGTTTGAAGCACAGGCCAAGATGAACTCAGGGCACTGAGAAGACATGGGGAAACCTGCTACAAGAGGTAGACCACTGCCAACTATTGATTTCATCCATGGGGTTTGGGAAGAACTCTTGACTCTATTCCAAAAATCTTCCATATCTATGTTTCCGAGTTTTGTATCCCAGATGTCATAATTACAATCAATGTAGGAGGGAGACTCCACCTTCCTAAATTTGTACTTCATCCTCCCTAATTTTTTAGTCTTATCTTGTGATGAACCAGGGTCCGACATGAGGAATTTCAAAGGAGGAATGAACTGATTGCTTCTGATTTTTAGACACTTCAGGTTTGAGGACCATCTCAGCAATCTCAAAGGCTCGAAACAATGGAGAGATCAGAAGGTGTCGAACACTTCAGAAAACCTGATCACTAGAGATGTCAGAAATGAAATCGACACACTGGAGATGTGAAAGTTTGAAATACCTGACACACTGGAGATGTCAGAAAGATGTTTGAGATACCCGACACCTTGGAGATATCGGAAAGATTAGAAATCCCGACTATCTTTGGAATGGATGCACCTGGATGTCATTTTTAAAGTGTCTGATGCACTTGGAGATGTCTTAGAAATCCCACTATCTTGGAGGATGTCGGAATGTTTGACTTAAACTTCCTGATACACTGGGTTTTGAAAACTACAAAGCACCCTACGAAACCCTAGGAAAAGAGGGAATCGGGTAATTGTTAGGTTGAAACGTTCAAATTCTTCTCCATTGTTGATATTCCTGATACATTTTTAATTACAATGACATATTCCAAGGAATAAAACAAAGTGAGCATTACAAAGGGGGAACCCTAAAACACAAACTTGATTGGAAAACAACCTCAAAATGGAATAAATAAAACCCCAATAACCCCAAAAAGAAAAAGACAGAAACTTGAAAGAAACGTTACACAATTATTCCACAAATATCACAAATAAAGAATAAAGGGAAATACCTTCAATCAGAACAAAAATGATAAAAAATGAGCAACGCAATCAGGCACAAAGGTGAGTCAGGTTTCTGGGTCAAAGATGCATGCACGAAAATCCACGAGGTAAAAAGTACGTCTGGTAAAAATGACGTGGAAATCCAAGTATTTATAAGAAATTTCACATTTAATACACTTCAGTTGACATGTGTCAACTACCTGACAACTCGACATTAATGCCATGTCAGCATGCTTGGGGAGTCTGAGAACCCGACACAAAGGATTTCGTATTAATTCAAGTGTCGGGGACAGGAAACATGCGACATGAAGCATGTTTTGATGCTTGATGGTCCCTGGAAACCTGATACAAAGGAGAAAATCAGGTTTCTGGAATCAGAAGGACATGTGACATGAAGCATGTTTTGAACAAGGCATGTTCCGATGCTCGGAGAGCCCTAAAACCTGATATAAAGGAGCAAATCGGGTTTCGGGAATCGGAAGACATGTGACATGAAGCATGTTTTGAACAAGGCATGTTCCGATGCTCGAAGGACCCGAAAACCTTGAAAGACTTACTTGATGCGGGTTTCGGGTTTCGGGGAACAGACAACATGAAGCATCCAAAACACATGTTGTCTTGCTATTAAAACCCGAAAACCCGATTATCTCTCTGAAAGAGCATTCTTAGGAAACCAGCTCAAAAATTTCCTAGGGTTATCTCTTTTTGGCGTAAACACAAAAATGAGATAACAGGGAACAATTTCAGCCATCCCATAGGACTTAAGGGAAGAGGGGGGGTCGCGGCTTATGTAGGTTGTAGCCCCTCCTAAGCCAGAAAATTCTTTATTTTTATTATTTAATTTTTTAATAAAAATATTACTTAGTGGGGAATGGGTTGGGTCAAGCCCTCCCATTCCCACCCCATTTAAAAAAAATCCTTTTAATATTTAAACAATAAATATCCTTATAAATATAATTTAATTTCTATAAGTCTCTCTCTCTCTCTCTCTCTCTCTCTCTCTCTGATTTATATCTATAAATATATATATATATATGATTTTTTTTTATATAATATTATATGTGTGTGTGTTTTTTTTTTTTTTTAATTTATTTTTATTATTTAACCAATAAGAATTTTATACTATTTTTATCCTATATAAATATATTAGTAAGAAGAGTCATATATATAATATATGTATATTATAACTAACCTCCAACATAATATAACTTATAACAATAGTTTTAATGTGTGTGTGTGTATTAAAAAGGTTTCTATAACACAAATGGTTATCACTTCAAGTTATTAAGAACTTAGGCTTGCAATAATTTTATGAATATCTCCATGGAAAAATTAGATCATCAAATGGTTAATAACACAACAATTCTATTCAAGTAAAGATATGTTAATAATCAAGCTTTCAAAAACATTTTAATTACTATGTCCTTTGTGTAACTAAGTAAAATTTGTTCCTATTACTAAACTCAAATTTCTTTTGGAAACTAAACATTACTAATGTACTAACTCTAAATATATTCCATAACCAAATTTTAACTAAAAGAGATATACAATTTTAAGATACATTCCAAATAATAACTTATCAAACAATTGGTAGAGAGTAGGATTTCCATGTACTACTTAGTTGCACTAAGAGGTTAGATAAGTAAATTATTCACTCAAAAAATTATTTTCTTGATCTTTTCCACCACCTTCTTCGTAGTTCAAAGAAATGTAAAAAACTTCTGAAATGCTTTATTAACAATACAAGAATTATTTTCACCTTTTATCAATACGACAAGCCCAGAATGCAAAAGAATGGAGAGAGAGGGGGAGATAGGAATAAAATTATAATTTATTTTATTCCATTAACCATTTTCAAATACAACTTTACACCATTTCACTTGTATATACCTGACAAATACAACATTCAACAAAAAAAATTACATACATTACAATGCTTCAAGAATTCATAAAAACATAATTTTCTACAACACATTACATTGTTCCCAAATGAAAATAAGGTGTAAGTTTATCAAACCCCATTATCAATCTTCAAATTCATAAACTTCCTTCATGTTCACACACTTCATCAAGACACTCCCATGTCAACAAAAATTAGGAATTTGGTGACACTTACCACCCAACCATGCAATGGGGGAATGATCTCATCCCCATTGCCTCACAAGTTCCCTAACTCATA
The DNA here is from genome assembly GCA_019776745.2 of Taxus chinensis. Classification (NCBI taxonomy): domain Eukaryota; kingdom Viridiplantae; phylum Streptophyta; class Pinopsida; order Cupressales; family Taxaceae; genus Taxus; species Taxus chinensis. Next base: position 624,135,675 of record CM034148.1, on the reverse strand, counting down.
CATAGATCAAGAACTAACAACCAAGTCACAGAATTAACATAACATCCATGCCACATACAACCAAGCAAACAATTTCACACCAACCAAGTAAGTCAAAATGGGGGATAAACAATAAGATATGTGAACCACGTAAAAGAATTAACACACATAATCAAACCAACTATGGTTTAAAGAGGGGATGGAAATACCACCCTAACCACTTATCGCTCCACTAGGATAGGGTATATTTTCTTTGTCTCCTCCGCAATAATGAAAACACTTATGGATCCACCCTTATACCTCCCATGTCCACACCCACTTATATCTCCACTAATACTAGTTTCCCCTCCTCTTGTTTACTCCAAACAAGACCTACAAAGGGAACATATTCCTCACTTCAAACCCTACTTATCCCTCTAGTGATAAGTCATATTCCCCAACACACAACACCATTTGCATTCTCACAGTAGAATCATGAAATATTCCTCACAACACTAAGTCAAAATATCACATACCCAAGTGTGTGACAAAAATCACAACTCAAAAATAGTTAAAGAGATAGAATGAACATTACATATAGGAAATAAAATTTGGACGAGGCATACCTATTGGTTATTTGTCCCATAAATCCTTCAAGAATGCACTCCAAGAAATACAACTCCTAACAATCTTTAAACCAACAACAACTTCCTAAGACGAAGTGGCTCACCCCAAACAAAGGAAAATACTCCTATAAATAGTAAAAACTCCAAATGGAGCATCCCTTAGGATCATTCTATATGGCATGCTCCAACCCCAAAACAAATTCAAATCCTCAAATATGAAATGAAACATCTTTCAACCCACATGGCCCCCCTTACAACCCAAAACTTATCACCTTACCTCACTTGACACGTACTCAACCCCTAAAACAAAAAATCCTTAAATGAAATTAAATAAAGAAAAGTAAAACAAAATTAAAGTAACTCATATACATAATACTTAACTTGCAAGTAACCCCCAAAATGCCAAATCTTCAAATCACAATAAATAAACACATAAGCAATAGAATTACTCTAAATCTTACACAACTGAATTTTAGTAAAGAGACCAAGATTTCAAAGAAATAAATAAGGTACTATTGAGTCCTCAAGTTGAAAAAGAGGCCCAAAAATACACACCTACCCTATGGGTAGGTGTATGGAATTTTTTTGGAGTATGGGAGGATATTTACTTGTCTCGTACACCTCCCAAATTTTCCCTCCAAGCCTAAATTATATATTTCCTTAAATGAAAACATTCCAACCAACAAAATATAAGCCCATGCACCCAAAAAGGGAAAGGATATTAAGTTTCTAACTTTAAATTTAGAATTTAAATAAATTAGAAGATCAAAATAATCAAGCTAGTCAATTCAAAGGTTAAAAAAAATAAAGGGAAATAAATTTCAACAAGGAGAAAGACAAAATTAGAAATTATAAGGTAACTTTACACATTCACATCCACATAAATAAATTTTGATCCTAAGTTGGCCAATGAGACTTGTGTGAGTTAGTCTCCCTTCATCCTATTTTATTTTTTTTGTATTTTATTTATTTTTTGGTACTAGTTCTCCAAACACTTGTTCATCATTTGCACACTCAACACACAAATAATACCTACTCAAAATGATATATAAACTAATTATAACTATGCACAAACACAAAAAGTAAACAATTTACACACAACTAAATATATATAATTTTCAAAAATCAATTCCTCAAACATCAATCAAGCTTACCATAATTTCCACAACTATTACTCCAATAACACTAGTAAAAATCTCATACAGACTGATCAAATTTGTATTGTTGAAACACATCCTTATCATTTCATGATTCTTCATTTAAAATCAATTTGACATACGTACACAAACATAAAAACTCAACCAAGTAGATTCTTCCAATAAATTTTCAAAAGTTACTTCTCAAAAACTAAATATATCTATGTTTTCCAGGAAAATTTTAGTGGCAAAATTTTTTGTATACTCGCGAAAATCTAGGTTTTTGAAAATTGGAAATGGTGAATTTTCAACAGCCAGCAGCCACCTTATTCACCAGAAATTTTAGTTGACAGGTCCTTAGTATGGGTCATTTCACCATGTATTTACACATATATATGAACTTATGCATGTAATTAACCAACATTTTGAATCACTCTAGGCACATATTTGCCAAAGTATACATAAACAACCAGCAAACCTCATTTGTAAGTTTTTTCACTAAATTTATTTACTGATTAGCAACATATCCAACCTCTATTGGTATGAATACAAGTGTACCACCAAAATCTTTTCATTCAACAACAACTGAAATCTATCCAACAAAGCTTCAAAACAACCAGGAATCCAACTATGTGATGCCCAACCCCATACCATCCAACCTACGAGTTGTCCAACTAGACAATCGTCCAACCTAATAACCCACAATTATTCCAACTAGACAGTTGTTCAACTTGCTAACCATACAACTTCGATAGTGATACATCCAATCTTTAGATTCCATACCCGTATGTCCTTGTTTAGTGACATATCCATGGATTCTAGAAATCAGGGTAAGAATTTAATAAAAAAAATTCTCAAACTCTTTTCACTCTTGTTTCATGTTTATTCAGTGGTTTTAGTAATATATAACATTAATACCATTTCTATAACACTTTTATAAAATTATATGCAAACATTTCACAAATACATTCACAAACTAATCCATTTCTAGATATTGATGATATTTTGTAGAATATTCTTCTCCTTGCTCGCAACATCTCTTGATGATAAAAGTGATGGATTTTCATCTATCTTTTCCTTCAGTAATATTTCTAGATCCATCTTATGCTCCTTGATTATCCTTTTCTAAGTATTTGTTTATTTAATAATACAAGTTTTTCCTTCAACTGCATAAATGGCATTTATTTTGCATTCTTCAAATGTGCATCAAATACAGTTGCTTTTTTCTTTACATTTTCATAATTTTCCTACAAAATAGAAATACAAATGTGTAATTAGTCTATAACATAATTTATTTCAATGTTCATTATATTACGATGATCAACCACTAATGGCACCTTTTTATGACTTTCAATACACTATTCACAGTGTTCTTGAGCAGCCTCCCCTCATCACTAACATGTGAAACAACATAAAATTGAAATAAAAAAACTTCTTTCTTAACATTTAAGATTATACCAAAAAGTAATAAATAAACAAGATCCATTACAAGAGTTTTTTTGGTTGTTTTTTTATGAAACAAATTTTTGCTAGCAACATCTCTAACATCCTATTCCCCAGCTTCCCAAAACTGAACCTTTCCATATAAGCACATTTATTGTTGTAAAATTAAACATTGTGATGACATAATTTGGAAGATTAAAGGATAGTTAGTTCAAAGTATTTTAAATCTTCGTCAGGGTGGTTTGCAACCAGTAATCAGACATATTTAACTACTCTCAACACATCATTGACAATATTCTTTAACACCCCCTATAGTTCTCACTAAACATATAGAAAAACATAAAAACAAAATAGAACACGCCTTACTTGGTGGAAATTACACATAATATTAAATACATAATGAAGGCATAACATAGAATATTAATGAAAAAATAGAATTTGGTACTCACTCCTTGATAGTAATGATGTGTCTGGTATAAAATGAAGTATTGTAGAGAACCGTATTCCAATCCTGAAGCATCTCTAGGGTGTATCTACCCTTCCCTTCGTGGAGGGAAAATGATGGATCATAGAATCCTTTTACTTTATCAACCCATCATAGATCATATGGGTCAACATGATAGAAAACATGAACAATTGGTGTGGGATTATTGAGCATAAATGGTAGCTCTACTAAACACCATGGGGATTTTGCATATTTATCTGAAAAAAATTGCTATATGAATTGTAGCACTAGACATTGTTTCTTTTATTTCTCTAGGCAAGAAATCCCCCATTTCAAGTTCTTCTGAATCAAGAAAAAACCCTCGGTCTCATGGTAGAAATGGTATCATAGATATTCATGGTTAGCGTTTGTTTGACATTGGGGCCACAGTGATTAATAAATACATCATAGGGAAGTGGCATATTTTTCATTTGTTTGGAAGAAGTTGATGATGAAAATCCTTCAAAATTATTCTCATTTGTATAATATGATGCCATGGAGTTCGATTCAAATGAACCCAAGAAAGGAGGTGGAATTAAAGATTAAAATTTTAAAAGAAGACTATGAAATGAGGCTTCTATTATGTAGATGAAGGTGTTAAAGTTTCAAGTAATATATGAGGAAGTAATAAAGATAAAAAAAGGAGTGCATGTGGTTTATCGAGGAAACCGCATGGAAAGAGTGCCAAAGAGTTGTACTTTAGAATGCATGTGGAAAATGGAAAGAATTGTGGTTGATTCAAAATGATGAGGTTATCTAGGAAACCTTATGGAAAGATTTCCAAAGTGCTATACTTTAGAACACATGTGGAAACTAGAAAGAATAGTGGAAAAAATGATGGTGGATTCCAATTCCTTAGATATGGTCCATGGTTTCCCAACTCCACAAGGACAGCTACCTAACCTCCACAGAGACAGTTTCCCAACCATGCATAGATGGTCACCCACCCCTATAAAGACACTTCCCAACCCTGCATAGGTGGTCACCCAACTCTATAGAGACAATCATCCAATCATGTAAGCCATCCCAATTCTGTCCAATCATATTGGGTTGGATGACTTACTAACATCCATACAACCCTATGAAACTACCTTAAATAGAAAAAAAATAGATTCTCCATTTCCGTGAAATGATTTTTTGGATAGTCACCATATTTTCTTAAGTCTGTTTCTAAGATTCACCACCCATTCTATAATATTTTTTTGGAGGGGCGTCTTAAAATAAACCATGCATGTTTTATCACGTTCCAACGTTATAAGGATGACCAATCTAGTTCATGTTTACATTCTTATTCTTTCCATTTTCAAGGTTTACCAAATCACATAACATCTAACTATTTATAAGTTCTAAATTAATTTCTAAACTTGTACATTGATCCGTCATTATGATATTAGTTTTAAATTACAAGGTTCATTTTGTATTATCAAGCAATCAAGAGACATCAAGTCTATAGTCAAACTCATTTCACACACCACTCTTTAAGTACAACGAAACCTATGAATGCATATATATATATATATATATATATATATATATATATATATATATATATATGTATATATGTATGTATGTATGTATGTATGTATGTATGTATGTATGTATGTATGTAATAATACCATTTAATTTTATCATCTCCAAGTGAAATTTACAAGTTACAATAAGTTAGGCACATTTTTCCGAAACAACCAAGATTACCAAACCATAACTAGATCCATATATTTGGATTAACTATAGCCCAAATAGTGTCCCAATAAAATGGGCATTACATTTTTATAGTAATTTCATGAAATTTGAGTTGCAATTTAATTTCCTATCTTAGGCATTGACTACACTTTATGTTTCAAGTTTTATTTTAGGGCATGTCAACACTAACACAATGGGATACTGTAAAACAAAGTTATTACGAATGAAGATAAAGTGTGTCTACACACTCATGTATCTTTTCTTGTAAGAATGTAATTTCATTTCATAATTAAAGGGGAGAAATTTGTGGACACTAAAATTTGGAAATCTATCATTTGACATTGTTGATATTGATTGCACACTTACATGGAAAAATACACTCTCCTCACTCTTTCTTAGCACACCCTAATAGCACTTCATGGAATTGTTTATCTTTTTACACCTCTTTTTTGTCAGTCTTTGAAGTTTAATTACATAAAATAAATCTAGGAAAACCCATGCTTAGGCTCATGAAGTAAAAACACACTTTTTTCCCGCTTGTCCAAAAATTTCAGTTTCAATCAGATGTAGGATTATATCCTGACCCTATTGTATGGTTTTGAACCGACATGTTTTGAGTTGATTATTTTAATTATATAACATTATTATGAATAAATACTCCACATGTTCATCCTTTCATGACATAGCGACCTTCAAAATAATATATAAACAAGTAAATCATACCTCATTGAAGGACCTGATACTTTATGAAATCCTTATTCAAAAGCAAACACTATAGACACTCAAGCTCCTTAAACTATGAAATAACTCATGCATATCAATTAGGGTAGCACCCTATAATAGTTTCAAGTCTCCTCCCAAGTTTAGGAGTCTCCACATTTATCTTATAGGAAAGTAAAGTGACCCTTACCAAGTATTTGAGCAAGTGTGAAACTCATGTGAAGCATTATCAAAGAACAATTATCAAATCTGATTGCACTACAATAGATATCACATGCTAGGAGAATAACATTTAATTTTTATCCCTCTTTGGAGTAGTGGTGATATCAATGGTGTATAGTGGTTCCCACAACCCACCTAACATTTTTTTCAATAAATTCTTCTTGCACTACAATTGTTTGAGGGTTTGAGAAGATTTATAGAGCCCTTATGAAGGTGAGAGAAGAAGACCGACATACAATGACACACATAAGTATAAAAATCACTCATGAAGTTACATACCCAAATTCCAAGAAAGTCTAAAACCATATAGAAGGGTGAGGACCATACTAATGATATAGAATGAGTTATATGGTTGTGACTATGCTCGATTTCATGTTACAACTTCAACAATGAATCATTTCTAGTTCCATATCTTCTTGTTCCTACGCTCAAACCACCCAAAATATTCTAGATCCATAGAAAAATCAATTTCACTCTTCCCTCTTTTTGATAATTTCTAGATCAATAATCACTTTGAAAGGTGTTATTCTAATTTTTTCAATTAAAGTTGGAAGTTAATCATATCAAAATATCCACCTATAACATTATTCATCATTTTTATGTATGTTATTTAAAACATTTAATCATTAAAAATTGTGAGATTCACTTCAAAAAAGGTGAAATCACTTATAGATTTCATATTATCAATTGTCTTAAGGGTGCAAAGTAGACATTGGAGGACGTGAATATTGTTATTTTTCTAGATGTAAAATATTATCATATGACAGAAAAAGTGTTGATCATCGTTAATATTTTTATTGATTGTTTGTTCCTAAAATTTAGTGATTGTTGAATGGGATGCAAAAAATTGTAATTAGTTTGGAAGGATCTTTAGAAAATAAATATATTCAAATATTATATTAAGTGCCTAAAAACTTAATACTAGTTCATTGTTATGAAATTAGTGTAATTACTAATTATTAGTACGAAATTAGTTAATTGCTATAATATTGTGATGGTATTGTATCTATTTTTTATTAACAATTGTTATTTGGTGTGGGACTCATTAATTACTATGTGATTAGTTTATTTATAAATATTTATTTATTTTTTTGGCATGGTAAATGAAATATTTATGATAAAGATAAAAATGTTACCTGATGTGATATATCTAAAGATAAAGATGTTAGTTGATGTGATGGATCTAATATATAGTAATAATAAATATTAATTTTGGTAATGTGATGGATACAATAAATTACAATAATAAATGTAACTATGTTGGTAGATGTGATAGATATAATCGATAATAATATATAATACAAATAAGGATGTTGGTAGGAGAATACTTAATCACAATGGTATTAGTTAACCTTTGTGCTTGTTTTATAAATTTTTGATATGATAAATAGAATATTTGAGAATAATACTCTTAAGGATTTTTTTTGGATATATTGTCAAACTTTGGAACCACTAAGAGATATGAAAAAGAAAGAAATGATTTATTAAAAACTTGAAATTATTGCATTCAATGACATAGCCAATTGGATTTAGGGTCTCCCTATTTGACACACACAATAGAATAGACAATGAGAAAGTTCTGATAGAGGACATAACATACAAGGACCATATATTTTTCAAAAATGAATGTTGATATTCCAACGAGGAAATGGAAAAATGTTAGATTCACAACAAAGGCATTTTGGTCTTGTAACGATGAAATAGAGAAATGTCATATTTGCTATGCTTATTAGTTACAAAGATAGAAAGAGGCTAGATTTTCAAGGCTCGTGTTCCAAGTTCCAAGTTCCAAGTTTCTAACTATTTGATTAAACAATGCAATGAATATATCTAAAACAAAATTTGTCACTATTTTAAGCAGTGACAAACTAGTGGTAGGTAGTCCTATTAAAAAATGCACACATAAGGAAAATAGCTTACAACCTCACATTCATAAGGTTTCGAAGAATCACATGGAAACACAAGGGTTGTAACTTTTTTTCTTGAAACGCACTTTTATATTTATATGATCAAGAAAATTACAGAGGGTTTCCAACCAAAAATCAAGGTAAAAAAATCACACCCCTAAAATACACACCAGGCACACACCTTCCATAAGAAAACAAAAATAGATGAACAAAGCAAGTCACGACAGTGACAATTCAAAAAGAACTAGGAAGAATTAGCAAACATGGTGGGAGGAGGAGGAGGTGGCGACGTAGTGACCTGAGCAAAGCATCACCCAAACCGTAGTAGGAGGGTCTAGAGAAGACGATGAAGGATCCCACCCATCACCCTGATCGCGGGCCGGATCAGTCTGCCGAGTTCGGTGAAATAATAAAGAGCCATGCAAGGAAATTTATCAAGGGGGACACCCCATATGGAACCAGAAGTTGGAGAAGAAGATGGCCAACCAGAACCACTGCCACTGTTTTAACCAAGGGGAGGAGCCCCCCAGCTAGAACCATCACCATCGTGGGGACGAAGAGAACCTCCCCAACCATCACCTTCGAGTCACTGGAAAACACCATCAGCCTGCTGCCAAGGAGGGGAGGAACTTTTCCAAGCTCGGGCACACTTTCATTGACGAGCTCATTGACCATGAGAATTAGGCCGAAGGAGGAGATGCGAAGGACCAATGCCACAACATCGAGCTAGGTGATGACATGGATGGACAACCTGCTGACAGAGCATAGAAGCACTACCCTAATGGGAGAGAAGATCCTAAAGATGCTCCACTTCCAAACGGACTTTCTCTGCCTGGACCTGTATCTGAAGCAACACATGAGCAATAATTCCATTTTTAACATAAATAGAAAACTCCAAGCTAAGTGAAGTTTGATTAAAAATAGAGCCATTTCTAATCTTCCAGATTTCAAAAAGAATTTCAACACGAAAAAATTGCCAAAATTTGTTGAATTTTAGCAGGCAACAAGGTCGAGTCCCCCAACAAAACAATTTTCCAAGTGAATGTTTTCGGGGAGAAAAGGTTGGAAGAGGGAGTGAATCCACTTCCAGGAAGATTGAGCAAGTGAGAAAAACCAGAAAAAATGTATTAGGGTTTTAGGACGCTGACACGCAGGACACAAGGGATTAGCAACCCCACGATGTTGAAGATGCTTTCTCAACTAGAAAACCCTGGTAAAGTAAGCACCAAAGGAAATGAGCCTTCTTTGGTTCTAAGAGAGCTTTCCAAATGTTTTTGAATCTATGCTTCCAGACCCTGTGTGGGGATTTGAGCTTCCATGATCATGTTCAACTTTTCAAAAGGAATGTGCTGAGGTGCAATAAGCTGGTAACCAAGGTAGGGTTTGTACCAACTAAAGGGAGTCACAGTAGGCCATTGCCAATCATGCCACCATTGAGCTAGGGGGAAACACAAATTTTGTGAAGCATCTCATCAGGTATGGTAGATTGTATTTCCTAAATAGACTCTTTATCTCCATTATTGAGAGAAAATTGAGCTTTAAGAAGGACACAAGGCTTCTAAGAATGGGTGGCTTTAGAAAACAGATCCCTCAGCTTTGTGACACTCATGCTTAAACAACCGAAGGCTTTTAATCCATAGAAACCATAGAAAAAGGAAAATTGTGAAAATTGATAATAGAAGACCACCATACTGAGTGGGAGTTAATGGACAACCTAGTCATGAAGCTATCCCCCACCCAGCTTAGGTGGGGTTTGATCAATTCCCAAGCTTTCCAGATACTCTTTCTAACAAATGATCCTCCTAATTTTGACAAGAACAGGGGAGAGCAATCAAATTTACAAACCCATATTTTTCCAAGATTGTTTTCCAAATAGAGCCCCTTGACAAATACAGTGGCAGAGTAGAATTTTCCAGGCCTCTTGACCTTCTAAACCTCATGATAATCCATTTGACACTAAGAGCAATGCCTTGAAGCCGAATATCAATGATACCTAAACCACCTACATCTTTAGGAGAACAAAAAATGTCCCAAGCCACTTTGTGGAAGCCCTTTGTGATTAGTAGTGTTAGCCCATAATAAATCTCTAAGTAACTTTTCCAGCTTAGCATAAGCATCTTTAGAAGGTGTTAGTAGGAAGAATAGTAGACATGGGTAGTAGTGAGCACCTTAGAGAAAATCTGGAACTTGTCAGCCAAAGAAAGGGGCTTGGTAATTCAATAAGCAATTTTTTTCTCAACTCGTTGGACAACATAAGACCACAAAAGTAGCAAGAGTAGCCTGAAAAGAAAAGGGAATTCCCAAAAACTTGAATTGAATCCCTGGTTGAATCCACTACCAAGCATAACCTGATAAGCCAAGGAGGTATATATAGATATATAGATTGCTTGTAACATTGAGTTTTAGCCCATTGAATGGAGGACCCTGAAGCCAAACAAAATATATCTAGACACTGCAAAGTGTTAGTAACACACTCTTCATTCTTAGTCAAAGTTAAGGAGGATTCATCAGAAAAATGGCCATTAATAAGCTATGCATTCATAGTTAGGAAGAGAAATGCCCTTAACCAACCCTTGTGAAGCAAACTTGGCAAGAAGGTAGTTGAAACCCTTTGCAACAAGCACATAAAGCGATAAGATAAGGGACATCCCTGTTGAATGGATTTGTGCAACTCAAACATATCAAAGTGAACTCCATTAATGGTAAGCCTGACATTAGCATCCTGGAAAAGCATATTGACAGACTAGATGAACCTGGGGATGAAACCAAGAGCTTGCATCATAGCAATAATAAAAGGCCATTCAATCCTATCATAAGCTTTTTCAAAGTCAATTTTGATAAAGAGAAGGCCTTTTGATGAGAAACCCAGGCCCATTTCATACCTTCTCATACTGCAAGACATTTTATCCAGAATGAACCTGCTCTTGATGAAGCCAGTCTGTTCAGGGCGCACAATAAGAGGCAAAAGATTACTTAATCCAGAGAGCTAAGGCTTTGGTCAATGATCTTGAAAGAAATGTTCAACAGAGTAATTGGCCTCCAATTGGTGATGAGTTCAGGATCTCCAACCTTGGGGATAAATTTGATATTTCCCTGATTTTATCAAAGCCCCAAGATATTATTGTTCATCGCTTCACAATAAACATGATGAAGGTCAAGACCAATAGTATCCCATAACACTTGATAAAATTCACATGGAAAGCCATCAATACCAGGATATTTTTGTCAATTTTCATTTGCATTACAACTTCCTTAAGGTCATCAATAGAAAGTGGGTGATCACAGGAAATTCTCTGAGTCTCAAAAAGCTTGCAGGGAACATCCTGGAGGCATTGAACCAAAGAATCATCCCTCTCAAGAGTGTAAGGTTACACAGCAAAAACCCCATGATAGTGTTGCACAAAATCCTGCAGGACATCTGGAAGATCAGTGAGATGACTAGTGGCTCCCTTGATCACCCGGATTGAACTAGAGGAATGGTGGGGATGAAGGAAAGCAAAAAATTCTTTGGTAACTTGGTCTCCTATCTTAAGCCAATGAAATCCGAGCTCTAATTTGAGCTCCACAGGCTTGATACACTTCTTCCATCCTTATTTTGTGCCACCTCAATATAAAGGTGGATATTGAAGGGTGAGCATTCTAGGGCTCTAGAACTTCTCAATTATTCACAGGAAGAGGCCTTATGCTCTAGTATTCTGAAAAAGAGATGCCTATTTCCCAAACAAATGGAGAAAATATGTAACTCTGATAATGGCATCCTGCCACCAAATAATCCATCCATCTAAACCAGAAGGGTGATCAACCAAGTTCCAAATGTAAAGGATGTGCTCCACATTTCGATGATGTTGTAAGTGAGAAGTGTTAAGATAGAATTGAGAGTTCCAAGGTTTGGAAGGATCCAGATGCCACATAATTTCAAAAAAATAGGTTGATGATCTGAGAGTAGAGTCCCTTCCCAAATAGAAATGGGTCTTTTTGGAGTGGAAGAAAAATAAAACACCTGTTGTTCCAGAATGAAGGCTTGATCAAGTCATTTGAGAACTCTGTCGTCAACTTATCAAAGGTTAGACCAGGTGAACTAGGGAGCATCCTTGACATGCCATGAAAGTAATGATTAGGATTAGAAATGCCAAGTTTGTTGTGCATATAGAACCAAACTTCACGTTCCCCCACACACCATCGCATAGGAAGACGCCCCAACTTTGTCCTTAGCAGACTCCACCATGTGTGAAATCAACACATAAAATATAATGTGTGTCAGGCAGCTCATCAGCAAGCCACCTCCAAAGTAAAGAGCATGTTCAACAACATCATTAGAAGCATAAATGTTAGCAATACCAAAAATCTGACCATACATATCAAAAATGGACCACACAACCTGATGCGAGGGGTCAGAGACCCCTAAGAAATAAGTGAATTTTGTAGAGAAGGAGGGAGACTAGAGTAATAACACCCCCTTTCCCAAGCTCATGATTAATAGTGGTGACAAATTTCACCTGACCATAGATAGTACGAGCAGTAGCAGACTGGAGAAGAAAACCAGCGAGCTTAACCTCCTGCAAACATAGCACATGCATGTGACCAAAATTTTGACAACCATCACTGAACCATGTAACAATGGGTCGATTCAGTAATTCCACAAACATTCCAAGAGAACACAATCATTGAGAACCATCAAGGTTCATTCCCAATTCCTCCTCGAGACACCCCAAAGTGGCGAACGGGTTCGCAGAAAGGGAAGAGCCAACAATTTTTGAAAAAGGAACATAATCACTCATCTAAAATAGGGTGCACTCTGTACAATGGGACATATTCTTCATCCTATGAGTAGAGAAGGACTATGAGAATTCACTTGCGGGTGGACTTGGGACTAGAGATATTAGAACTCACCTTGGGAAGAGTTTGTGAAGTCAAAGGCATAAGTGCAATAATGGACACCACAATGGGGGATCGATGAATGGGAAGAGGAGCCACTAGTTTCTGACCATGGGAGGAAAAACTAAGGAAGACCCTCCAATAAGTTGATAGACACATTGATGGGGTTTAAGGTTTTTCTTGTGAGTGACAGTGGTCTATCCATCGCCAACAGATGACGTCATGGCTTAGGGGTGTCTGATTTCTTATCATTGAAAAGTGGTGCTTGAGGAGGCCATTAACGGACATTCCCAAATCATGTGGCCTGTGGAATGGTAGATGAAAGTAAGTGTTGGGCATATTAATATAGAGGACAGGCTGAGAAAAGCTGGTGTCAACAACTTGGATATCAATGGTTTCCTTAAGGTCTTTGGCTAAGTCCACAACCACACAAACGCGACGCTGCAAACAAGCCGCATAAAACTTTTTTGGCTCATGTACAAACAAAACGCCCAATGGGTTTGACCAAATATTCCACAAAATTCCACAGGGGAAGAGGTAAGCCAAGAAATTCCACCCAAACCAGACACTTTAAGCTTAGCATGTTCAGAGACTTTGAAATCACGTATCCATGGGGAAAAAATCACCAGGGTGTTTCGAATAAACCAGGGGCCATGATTAACAATGGCCTTACAATGTTCAGGGTTAAAGAAATCAAAAAAGAAAGAAACCCCTGGTAAGGTTTTGGACACCCTCAAGCTTGATGCCATGACCTTGCCAGTGGTTGTGAACCCCATTGTTTGAGAATACTCTCTCGGGGGGACACGGCCAACAAAATACACAACCAAAGTAAAAGATTCAAACCAAGAGACAAGTATTTTCAAATTGTAGGTAAATCTAAAAAAAACATCAAGCGCATGCAGAGGGGGTTCATTACCTCATCATACACTTTCAGAACAAACTTACGAGCTCGTTTCTTTATCGGAGGCATGGTTGACCAAGTTCATGCTACTTAAACCTGCATCAGAAAGATGCAAGAATACTGGTTGCCGCCATTAAAATAGGCAAGACGCCACCACCCAAAGGGAAAAAAATGTAATTAAGAGCAATAAACAACTAAGTAAATGTCTCACTTTGATCAAAAAACGTGGTGTGATAGGACATATGGAGCCACAACCACTATTGCAACTTTTAGAATAATTCACACCCATATATGCTCTGAACAATGAGTAATGGTGATATGGCTTCCAACACAACATACAATATGAAGAAATATGTGAATTAAAAACCATGAATCATGCATGTTATGTCGTTATGGATGATTGGAAGCATTCCACGGCAAACAAGCCTAGCTTGAAAATTTTGATATTATTTACCCATGGACATATGTTTAAAACCCTTCCCTTGACATGAGTTGGAGGTTTTCAAAGTTTTTTTTTTGTGAGGAAACGGAATTGCGGTTGCACACAATCCTGAAATAGATTCATGAAATGAACACTCATTTTTATGTGGGTGGGTGGTGTTTTACAAATTAATGGCACCATGAAAAATATAACAATTGAAAAACATGAAAAATAAAGGCTTCTTTGCCTTTAGGAATATGTTTCTAAGATGGAAGTAATAAACCATGTTTTTGGGGTGAGAACAATTTTTATGGCTACCAATAATCTAATGTCAGGTTCATGCATGAGTATTCATCACTGGGTGGGTAGAGGTGATTGATGATTTAATTGCACAAGGTTATAGGAATGATTGTGTCATAGAGAGGAGTGGGAATGATGGTTAACATTGCATGCAACAATGGTTATGCATATCTATTTATGTATTTTATCATGTGTTTCAAGAAATTTTTGGGGCTTTTATCTCTAGTTCTATCTTCGTCCTTTATTTGTTACTTCTCTTCTAGTAAACTAGGATTATTTTTATAGACAATGTGTGTGCTTGTCTTTATAAAGCTCTAGTCTCATTCAAACTTCCTTATTAATGTTTAATATGTTTAGCGTACCATGAGAAAATACATTTGTGAATATGGTTACATTATTTATCATCTCTGTAATGCTTAAATGTTGGATGGATGTTTGGATTTCCAACTCATGATTTTTCACTCTTGAAGATATGCTCAATAATATTTGTTGCTAGAAGGTTTTATGACCCAATTATTATATTATTATTTTGTAATTTGTCTTTATTTCATGTTTGGTGATTCAATTTTATTTGATAATCTTTGGAAGTAAGCACTGTAATATTTTACATTGTTCATTGAAATGTGAGCGTTTTTTATTCTCCAAACTATTTCAACACTGCATTTCCTTGCAAATTTTCCTTTTTCTCTTTAAAATTCCCTCCTTTTAACTTGTGGATATTCCCTCAAAATATATTATGTATTAAAGATTGTTATCTACTTCCATTTTCTTTTTTTGGTGGGTAGACAGACATTACTATTATTTGTATTGAAATATTTTAGAGTTAAGTGTGCTTCAATTGGTTTATAGAAAAAATGACAATGTTATAGCATGAAGCTAGAGGTTTAGTCCCATGCATTTCTATAATGTGTATTATTCCCATTTAATAATGAGACATTGTACAATATAGAAAAATCTACTTGTAATTTAAACATATGTAATAATATTTAAAGCATTCAAAACTAATATATTTATGAAATTAATTGTAAATTCTAGAAATGTAAATTCAATAAATAAAACATTAGTTACAAATTTAAATACATGATTTTCTAAGGTGTGGTGAGAACTGCTTGTTTCTCAAGTAATTCCTAGGTGATAACTGAGATTCAGCACCTCAAGCTATGACCACATTATCAAGAGTAAAAAATTATTTATGTGATCTTCTTTCCCTAACCAGGAACCATCTTGGGTTATATTTAGCATACCCTAATTAGGACACCCTAAAGTGCCCCTCTCCAATGTCCACCACTTTCATTCACTCGAAATCACATAAAAATACTTGAGCACAAATTTTCAATATGTGTTTATGAAATCCCCCTCAACATAAGTTTAAATAATATTTCTTCTCAGGTGGTTTGGTAACCAACACATCTGTTCATAACAACATTTAAAAATTAATTAATATACACACATAGATGGGGTCTCCAATATTATTCTTAATCCCTCGTTTAACAGGAGTTTGAGAAGCCTTTGTTTTTTTAATTATTTTATTCCTCCCTATTTTAGAGGGTTATTTATGTACATATCAATCCACCCTATTTTAAAGGGGTCTTGAATATATATTTCTTCCACTTTAGAATTCCACCTTTGGAAATAAATTTAGAGTAATTATTTTCTTTTCATTAAATAAATAATGTTCAATCTTTTCCTTTTGGGGAATTTTTCACATAACATTTTCAAACTAGAAAATCCCACTAGACATGAGAAATTGGGAAATTGAATACATGGGTTCTCTTTACTGATTCATTTCATAAACTTGGTTATTGAGTAGATAGAATATTTTTCTAAGGAGAAAACATGGAAAAGATGTGCAAGCGGGAACAAGGTGCATTTGAAGGTGTGGGAAGATAGGGAAGGAAACATGCACTAGAAGAGTTTGGCTTGGGACTTAGCCATTTTTATGGATAAGGGCTATTTTGGAGATAGCGTGTAGAGCACACATGGAGATGGAGACTTTCATTACACGCAATGGTATTTTGGGAATGAGCGGATGATAGGCACCATGCATGGTTTAAGTTAATAATAGGATTTATTTTTGGACTTAACTGTAGGACATCTATTATTAGCACACTTGCATATATGCATGCTATTGTAAATTTGCATGTCTATTATTAGCATGTGACCTATTTTGAGAAGTGAATAGGAGGTGAAGGGTAGGCCCCCACCTCTATAAATATGTATTAAACTATGTAGTTTAGGGTGTGTGAAATATTGTAAGGTTATGTTGTTGGATCTGATGCATGCATGACTAATGGATATACTTTATAATGTAAGAAGATTATGTGTTTTATGGTGTTTAAACTAATGGGGTATTTTGGCTGGATAATGGTGTTAAGAATAACTGAATCTGGTTCATCTATGATTAATATTATTACAGTTATTGTTTAATTCATGAATCTCTAATATCTAGATCTAGATTATGCACTGTGGAATGTTTATGTTTAATTATGGATTTGAATATTTTTTGCCATCATCACACTAACATCCTACATAAGAAACTCTAAAGAGGGGCTTGGTACCTTTGTGTGCTTTGGGTGAGCGCTCATCTAAGGCTGAGTGATGTGCTTGCCCACCTGGGTTATTCACAGTAGATTCTAGGCTGCATCATTGGTTCCATTGCTGAGACCTTTTTTTCATGTATTTTCAGGATGTTTCATGATGAATATGTACTAGTTAATCCTAGCAATTATTTAGGAACAGATAATAGATCTATAAGAAGAGTACACTCAAAGGTTAAACACTGGATCTGCGTTTGATGCACCACGTGGGTGGAGAAAAATTTGTACAATTTTCTATATGAGATTTTCTTTTTTATCTTTTCGATAGATCTGTATGAGTGCTTGGTTGCTTATGCATCCAAAAGGAATAAGAGTTATTGCACACTTTTCTAGATGCAAGAATAATTTTAGTCCATCCATGATGTTGATCTAATTTACATACGTTGTGGGCACTTGGTTCCATGGTGTTCTGAATAGCTATATTTTAGAGTACTCAATTTCTACTTACTCTTACCTAGAGGTAGCTAAGTTCCAATTTTTACGTTATCCCAGGGGAACCTATCTGCAAGGCATTCCACTGGCAATCAAAATCTTGATGGTAACCTTGAACTTGGAAGAAAATTCAGTGGCTAGCTAAACCCTACCATGTGCAGGGGTAGGAGAAAGTTTGGTGAAGGATGGCAGACCTAGCGGTAGAGAGGAAAAGATAAGAAATGTGGCTTAATTACAATGAAGCATGTGAGAGGGAGATAGAGAAACAACATGATATTGTAGAATGAATGGCGTTGAGGAGAGAGATGGCTTGTGAAGGATTTGGAGCTCATGCAAGAGGTGTGGAGTCAGAGCATCTGGAACTCCCCCATTTGGGTAAGCATGATAGGGAACCCTCCTCGGCCTCATATGGGAGTGTGCCAGCAGAGACAACATGGGCCACATGTGCACATCTGAATCTACCTGGCAACCTAGCCCTTGCACTTAGTTTTCTAGTATCTAGTACAACCAGTACTCAGCAAGATAGTTTGGGGAGTAGCAAAAAAGGAGTATATAAAGAAGAAAGTATATTTATGGTCAGCCAAACATCTTCTTTGTTATTTGGAGGTACCTTTTCAGTTGCATCATCAACACATAACTCAAGCGCATAGAATTTTTTACCCACTTTGTGAAGTAGTACCACCTCGCAGACTGTAGCAGTTCAGTTTAGTACCACTGTTAGGACAAAGTGTAGTACATATATTGGTCCACTTCTAGATAATGGTTGAGGATCAGGGGGCATAGGAAGCTCTATTTCTAGTGGATTTGGTGGGTCTGGAGGAAAAGGTAACACACGAGGTTCTTGATCAGGTGGGCATGGTCCTCACCAACCCTAGAATATTTATATGGAGATGTCACTTCATCTCCCAGAGTATAGGGGAATATAATATGTTGTTGAGCACATGCATATGTGTTAGATAATGTGGCATGCAAAAGGAATCACAACTTTTAAGTGCAAGGCAAGTTAGTTTGTAACTACATTACAAGGACATGCACACAGTTCGTATAGGATGTTTGACCATGATCAGACTTGTGTAGATTATGTAGCATTGTGGGAATTTTTCCTTGAGTTTTATATCCCTGAGTTTGAGCAAACGATTATAAGCATGCTCAAGGATATTAAGCAAGGCACTACTGAGAGTGTTCGGGAATATGATGTCCATTTTAAAACACTTTTTTCTAAAATTTATTATGATATTCATGCAAGCTAGAATGCACATTGGTTCATAGGGGGCTTGATTACACCTTTTAGGAGGGAGTTTTCACATAAGACATATATGGATCCGCATGAATCACTTGAATCAGCATTGCGCGTTGAGGTAGTTGGAAGTATAGAAACTAGAGTGAGCTCATTCCTGGAAGTAGAGATTGCAGGGATGGAAAAGCATTTGGAGAAAATATTGGTCAATTCAGCTCATGAGACATGCATTGGAATTTGTTGTATATACTATGAATTGGAAGGGCACACTAGGGATAGTTTTCCCCTTAGGTCAGTATGTTCATTGTTGCAAAACTACGAGATATGTCATTTAGACCATGATGCAAGCCACTACCCATTATTACAACGTGTGATAAGAAAGAATGTATCTTGTTATTGTAATATTTTCTGTTCCATGACTTATAATACAGAAGACTACAGGTTGATTGGTCAGATCCATGATACTATAGATATTCATGTATGACAGACATGAGTATTGCATAACTCTAAAAGTAAAATTGAGCACCATGATCGTGATCACACTCAAGGGCGATACGATCAAAATGAATGGTGCTTTGAAATAATTTGTGGCAGAGGTCAAGGATACTATGGTGGATTCTAGAGTCGAGGCCATGGTGGTGGATGAGGTGATTTTCCTCGTGGAACGTGTTATACTTGCTCTTTTTGTGGGAAGAATCATAACTATGATGGATTCCTAGACTTGTATGATCGTCTTAGCAAGTAGCATAAATAGTAAAACAATGATGCATGGATGGTTAGTATACAACACACTATAGAAAATTAGTGGATTCCAAAGTTGGCACTGGAACCTAAGGTAGTACCTATGAATATTACTACACGTGTTGAAGCTTCGCGCACCAGATAAACATTACAACATAAGCCTACCATTATTAATGAGGAGTTTTTTACATGCAAGATACCCATATCCTACACATCAAAAGGAGGTTTATCAAGAAACCATGGAGGTGCTCAGGAATCTTTAGGGTGAAATACAATGTTTAAAGGAATAGTCACTGAAGTTGGAACAAAATAAGGCAATAGAGACCGTCCAGTCAAATGTTGATGATTTGAAACAATTATGCAAGTTATTGTGCCAGGAGAATATTATTCCATTACTAGGGAAATTTTTAAAGGGAAATACTCTGCGCTTAGGTGTTGAGAATGGACGAAAGATCCTACATGTTAATCTTCCCCGTCATAGATTAGGCTATGATAAGGAGATCACTTTGAATGTTGTTGTGGATGGGTGGATTTTGAGTAATATATTGATTGACACAAGTGTGGAAGTGAATGTTCTTACTTTAGATTCATGGGTGCAAATGGGCAGACCTCCATTACATCCATCCTCTAATGTATTGTTTATGGCTAATCATACTAAAACCACTGCAATCAGGGTTTTAAACGATGCATCCATTACTATACAGGGGGCCAAGTTCACTGGGGAATTTGAGGTTTTTCTTGACAATGAATACTTGAAAACAATATTTGACACAAAAGATTGACACATAAATAATACGGTGCTTGTGTATTTTATTAATATAAAAATCAAGCATTACAGACAAATGAGAGAGTTGTAATATTTAGAGATATTGGACAGCTTCTATCTCATCCATAATATATGGAAACAAATCATCTAATCTGAGAAAAAAATGTAGAAATAGCATATTGTCCCTAACTGCCCCTATTGCCCCTCATGGAAATCATCTGGGAACAAAATATTCAAGATAGAACATGATCCCACAAACATTGGGATGAGAACATTATCACTTAGTTAACTAACAACTAAGGATAACTAATACCTATTGACATAAGTTTAAATTATTTAAATTAAATACTTTAAATTATTACATTTATTCAAATATCAACTAATGATGAATTAAGCTAAGTTTATTCCCAACAGTTTTAGCACTTGTAGAAGTAGAAAACTTCTCAGCTCTACTTGGGTGCCTCTGGTGTTATGTAAATAATGTTGACCTACAGTTCAATAAGGGATTTATAATTTTTTAGAACAAGGAAGAATGAGTTATTATCCCTTTGAAAGATGGGAAATATGCACCTTAAGTTGAGCCTTTGAGTGAGGAAGATCTGAACAGAATTTATGTGCACATCATTCGAGATCTGGAAGTACTTGAGCCATCAAAGGAAGGAATACTTTAATGGTAAGATGCATAGTCTATTAGTGATACTACAAGTATTGCTTGTTACAATTGGGCGCATGACACCTATAAGATGGTTGGGCGTGAGGTAAGAAGTGCATTTTCACGGAGGAATAAACCTCATTATATTAGAAGGATAGGTAACAACTCTATACCCTAGTACATTGGAGAAGGATATCCTATGGTATTCATGCGCACCATGGAGGAGCAGTGGATGGATCAAGTGGAAAGAATGAATATGTTAGTTTATACCCTGCATAGGACGATAGTGTGTTGGTGAGTGGTTCACAGGGATAATCTCATAGGATGGAATGAAGTAAGAATTTCTCTGACAACTCAGTTTTTTGGGAGAAATGTGCCTACTCAAATCTACATATATCATGTTAATCAACTTGTTCAGCACCACGTTCAATAGTGTGAGAGACTCTTGACAGAGGGGCAAGAAGCTTTACCAGCTGCACTTTGGGTGCACAAAAATTATTCCACTTTGCAAGGTTTTGCACACACTTGGTATGTTTATGTGGAACTACATAGGGAAACTAGAAATTGGCAAGACTTGGTTACAGGAATGATCTATTCTTTTGACTACTTATCTGCTATGGGTTATGGAGTGCTTGACTATGGGAGACAATGCAAAGGCTAAAGTACTCATTCAGGAGTTATTTGGTGAGGAATAACAAGGCGTGTGTTTTGGGGAAGTCAATGATATAGATGCCAAACTATTTACGTGTGCTTATTTCTAGAAGGAGAAAGGAAAGATGGTCTACATAGTGGATGATGGATAAGTAGAATATTTGGACATAGATCATTCAGTGGATACGTGCAAGGTTTTAGACAGTGTAGATAAAAATACATGCACCTATCATGAACCTATGGAGACCAATAAAGTGAACATTGGCACGGATGTTAAACCTAAGGAGACCATAATTGGGGATTATTGGTCAGACTTTGAAGTGGAAAAGATAATTGAGTTACTATGTGATTTCCAGGACTTATTCTCTAGGGGATACCATGAGTTAAAGGGGGTGCATGAGTCACTAGGTGAAATGAAGATTAAGTTAAAGGAAGGAGTTGTTGTAATATAATTATTAAGTGGTCTAGCCAACCCTTAATGTATATGGGTCCATCACTAATATATAGGTTAATATTTAATAATATGAAATATTTATATTTCTATTATTAAATATGCTAACCTAGGTGTATACTTTAGGTTGAATATTTAATATCATGAAATGATTATATTTCTAATATTAAATATTATAAACCTATGTGTATGTGTCAACCATTTTAGATTGAAAAGGTGGGTCGGGAGACATACCTGATCACCTTATATAAAAAGGACTTTAGGTCCTCATTTGATATATTTGGGAAATATATCAAAGGTCTATAAATCAAGTGATTTGGTTTTACCCTTGGTAAATAGGGTTTCAAAGGAGGAGGTGATTTTACTAGATGTAAAATAAGTTCTGAAGTAAAAAGGTTATTTTCAAAATATTTTTAACCCTATTGGGGTTTTCCACTATAAATATTGTGTCACCTATGTTATTTATTTCCTGTAAGTATTTCTTTATTTACTTATGTTATGAAGTAATCTTTATTCAAATATTTATTGTACCATTATATAATATGTAAGTTGATTGAATCCTTATTTATTAGAATCCTCAAATTCTGATAAGAGCGCGCCCAGTCAGGAAAAGACGTTGCAGGATGAATCCTAACCTGCGTGTAAAATTTAAAGAAGAAATTGATAAAATGTAGAAATCTGGAATCATTAAGCCCCTAGAAGAATCAGAGTGGGTTAGCCCCATGGCAATTAGTATAAATAAAGATGGTCAAATTAGGGTTTGTGTGGATTACAGGGAGCTAAATGTTGCATGTGTGGTTAATCCTTTTCCTAGACATTTGTTGGTGATAAAATTTGTTAGGTGGATAGACTTATGGATTTCTTGCTAATGCTATGGGAATATAACTCCCTCTACTTAACCATTGTAACTGTCGTATATGCATGTGCGAGAAAATTTGGATATCTGTGGTGGCCTTTTGATTGGGGATCCAACAGGGGCACTCCACTGACCCTATGGAAAAGCTAACAAGATTTTTCTAGGGAATAATTTTTCTGTAAAGAGGGAAAGGGGAGTGAAAAATGAGGTATGAGAATTAATGTTGCAGGTAGGAAATCAGATTCATGCGCACACTAGTTAGAAATTTCAACACATGCATTCATGAGAAGAAACAACTCTGCAAATAACAACAAGACCAAATAGAATTTATTGATCACAAAGTATCAAGAAACCCCTCATTCAAAGAAAGCTCAAAACTCCTTCTTCTTGTATTGATTGCTTAAACCAAAGTTTTACATAGTGTGGGAATGGAATAAATTTGAGATTTGATGAAAGTAGAAGAAAATGGATATCTTATTTGCTTTCTATAAGTACAATGCACTCTTGAGTTTGCAAGATCAATTTCCAACCCTTTGAAATGGGAATGGATTTACAATTTATAGAATGAAAGGTGACTTATCGTCTACCTCCCAATGGATTTTCATGTCCTTGTGCAACTTAAAACTTTTCAACCTCCTAAGAGAATATTAAGTCCCTTTTTATAACATAAAGGTGACTTATTACATTAGGAACATTAGGACATATGAAAAAGTGCAAACCCCAACAAAGAATACAAAAATTTGAAGGGAGAGGTAATGGAGAGAAAATGGGAAGATGTTGCCCTTGATGAATTCTGACGATCCTTGTTTATGGAAAGCTCTGATGTGATGAAGTTCTAAATGTCTCATTGTGTCAAAACTGCCCTTTGAGTGCAACCTGCTATTTTTAGACTATGAGCCCATGCTATGCTATTCTAGGACATATCACCTATCTTGATCTCATTTCACCTTCTCAACCTTCTACCATATTCCAACCTCCTCTATTCCTGATATATTTCTATTTTTAGCAGGTTATTATTTGAGGACCTATTATTTTGGGGAAAAAGTCATTTTTTGTCTTACTTTCAATTTTACCCCTTTTCAGATTGTCCTGAGTGATCAAACTTAAAATTCAGTGGGTTTGGCCATTTATAGCATGTGAGTAAGTATAAAATATGCTATTTTTAGTAAATTATGAAAATGACCTCTGTTTGCGATGGGAACAACTATTATGGATTTGACTCTTCGTCACGAACTCATGATCCAATTTTCATCACAATTCACTTTCCAGAAATATCAAAAATGACAAATGAAAATTTATGTTTGGTAAGAGCTTTAGGTATGGAGCTACTAGGTTAGAATACTGATAAAAATTCAGTCCTTCATACCTTGAGAAAATGGAAACTTCATTGTGCAAAAACTAGTTTGAGAGAAACTAGATTTTTTGGAAGCCCTTCCCTCTAAATTTTGGATGATTTCGCCTACCGGATCTTCAGGAATTTGAAAAATTATTTGAAGAGGGAATAATTTTGATAGAAAAAATATCCCTCAATATCCCTAAAAAATAGGGACTTCATGGCGTGAAAACTAGATTTTTCAACGATAATTCCCTCCAATTTTCACATGATTTCGCCCATTTGAACCTTGAGAATTAAAGAGGCAGCTCGTTGCCTTTTTTACAGATGTTCTTCATGTGACAAGGCAGAAATATGATGAAAAATAATTCCTCCATATCCCTATAAAATAGGGATTTCATGGTGTAAGAACTAGTTCACAGGGAAACTAGATTTTTTTACGATCATTTCCTCCAATTTTCAGGTGATTTTGCTCACTGGAACCCTAAGAAGTGGAGAGGTGGCTCGCTGATTTTTTCCATTACTTTTTCATTGTGTAAATTAATGGAGCTTGAAATTTTTAGGTCTTATTTTGGTCTCTGTTCATGAAAAAATAAATTCCATTGCGATAGGTTTTTTCTTCTGGTGCTTCATGCGAAATTTTACTTCAATTCGACAATTGGTTTGATAAGAAATTGAGCTTTGTTCTTCGTGGAGCTGGAAGTGAAATTTATTTTCTATGAATATTCCTTGCTGAAAATTGGAGGTTTTAATATGATTCTTTAATGGACTTCAAGAGATGAGAACTCAGTAATAGACTGTTTTTCAATCCGTGCACCGGTTTGCAAGATATCTTCAAATCTTCGTTTTATGGCAATGGGGATTTCCATTGTTCTTCTTCTCTGTTCTTCATTTATTCTTCTTATCTTGATGAATTATTATTCTAATATTTTTGTATCACCATGGGGTAGAGGATTTTATTTATATGGTGAAGATGGTTTTAGCTTTGGCAATGGTGGAGTGGTGGACTGGTGTTCTCTACAACTTTCTTCTGGTAATGGAGAAGCAGTTAGAAGCACCAAATAGATAGAAAAAAATTCAAATTTTGGAGTTCAAGTTCAGTGAATTTTTTTTCCTTGATGTCTCTGACCTTAGGGATGTGAGGGACATCAAATTCCATGTTGAGAAAGAGGATGAAACATTTCCTCGATTTGACAACAGGGAATTTGAGCTCCAAAAATGCACTTGGGGGATAGACTGTCAAATCTGAAGGTCACATGAGGGTCCTAGAGGTCGCATAGGGGCTGGGTGAATTTTTTCAAGTTTTATGCACCTAACCTCAGGGATGTTGAGGACATAAAATCCTACCAAGATCCTGGTGCTGACATATGTCCTCCCGAAAATTGACTAACTCCCAAACTGTCTCCAAGAGGGCAACTTGGAACGATGATAACTTGAGCTCCCAGTGGAATTTCTTGGTGAAATTTTATATTATCCTAACTATAAATGGAATTTTCAATCTAATGGTGTGGGTCTCATGTATTTATTCTTCTCTAGGATCCATGAAAAATGGATTTTTGATTTGATACTCTACATGTACCTGAGAAAACCTACCTTCAAACCTTATGTGCCAAAGTGTTGTGAAAAATATGATTTCATCATCTTGTAGGTCTTGGAATTATATTTTTGGTGATGTTTTGTTTTACTCCTAATTCAATCCAGAGCTCTTGGAATTTTCTTCTGAAGCTCAATAACTCATTTTGGCCTATGCACTGCCTAGGCTTGTGAATCCCCAACTTTGATGAAACCGTCCCAAATGCTCCAAATCTTGTCTGAACCTTCCAAAATCACTTTCATGATGTTCCTAGACATTTTAGTTACTTCCATGTCCATTTTTTTATTTCATGTTCTACTCCATGGGGTTGCTCCAGTCCTAGGAAGGCCAGTGATAGCCCTTCACGTGAATGCCCGAAATTTGCATTTTCAATGAACTCGTAAAATCACCTAGGGGACTGATTTGACTTTCCTAAATCACCTAGGGGGATGATATAACATTTTATGGGGGGTCACTGGACTGACTGGGTGGACTTGGTGTTCCTGGGAATGGCAGAACATGAAAATTTTGGCACATGGATATAGTTTTCGTGCTTGGAAATTGTATTATATATTTTATGTTTTTCATTGATAATTTGATATAGGATGACCATGTATATCCTGTTTGAGGACACATGGCCATCTACAAACTTAATCCCATATGTAAAATTTCCCTTGTTTAGATGGTCCAACTATAACAACATCATTAGTAGTAATGATAAAACCATCTTGTTTTCAATGGACACACATGATTTTAGCTAAATTAAGATTGCTTTTAGCTAAATTAAGATTTATTTTTGTATCGAGTGCTAGAAATGTTGTGTTTTTTCAAGTTTTTCCTTCCATTGTATTAGAATAATTAGAGTTATATTTATGAATTATGAATAGATTTTTTGCAAAAGTGAGAGCTAGAGCAGAAGGAAGAAGTAAATGCCATTATTTTATAATGTAAGAGAAATATTAAAAAATGAAGATTAATAGGCATATATAACCAATTTTTGATATAATCAAACATGTTATCTATTTGGTTCACTTCTTATTATTAAAAATAAGTGCTTAATAAGTGTAATCCTTATTCATTACATAGACACTTTTCTAATATTAACTAATGATTTTATTGAAATTTTTTGGCTTCCATAAGGATACGATCTCTAACCAATATTCATTTAATTACTGGAAATGTCTCACTTTACAATGTTCTTTATGTTGATAAAAAAGTAATTATTTTTGGATTCAAATAATCTTGTATTCTATTGCCTCGATTGAGAACAAAAAATTTGTGATTTTTCTTTTCTTGATTGATGTGATCTTGGCTCTTTGTTGTTGATAGGCATGAAAACATGTATTAAAAAAAGTGATGTTTGCACTATAATGATTGTTATCATATTCTGTATGGTGGTTTCCATTGGAGGTTATAAATACTTTATGCTCTTATTGTTTGCAATACATTAGTGATTTTTGTATTTCTCTCAAAAAATAATTAAATTGGTTTCTTGCAATTTATATATGTTTTTCCTAGATGTTTCAATTTTCATTGGGCCTTCTTATATGTTTTTTCTATATGTTTCAATTTTCATTGGGCCTACTTATTATGTTCATTGGCTATTCTCTACATAGTTTTAATGGCTTTGTTTAGAACTTATTTTCATATTTTCTAGTATGTGGGGGTATGTTCCTTTTCTTAAGCTACGAATAATTGTGTGTTAAGAGGATTTATTCCTCTATGAGATTGCTTTGGTACACCCCAAGTTGGACATTAGACTGTGCTTTGGTAAGGTTTTTTAAGTTATATACCATAAGGAAAACCTCATGTCCCTTGAATGTTTTCCCTTCCCCTTCCCCGCACTTTGATTTTTTTCCATAGTGCATCCCGCATGGAACTTATATGTTAATATTTTTCTCTTTCCTTTCCCTTGTTTACATTAAGTGTCTTTTTTAATATATTTGATGTGTTTCTTATTTTTTCCCATAATTCCAAGAAATCAAAAACACACAATGAAATGTTAATCCCTCTAGTATGAGTAACATTCATGATGCCAAAATTTCTCTACTCTGAACTGATTGCAACATTCCTAAGGGAATAAGAATTAAAAAGGATTCAATTTTTTGTGAATGTGTTGCACTGTTGGCAACCAATGCCTAAAAAACCATGGATTTCAGAACTGCTAGAGGAACATTTGAGCTTACTAGAGAAATATGTCACGTACCTCTTAAAATTATGCACTATTGGACAATAGATATATGGTTTGGTCTAGTATATGATTCAAATACAAATGCATATAAATGTGAACCTCCCCATAAATTAAATAAAATGGGTGTCTTTGTTGACAAGGGAAATCATACTAGGAAAAAAATCTTCCCAAAAAATAGTAACAAAATTTTTGGTAAGAAAATGTAAAATTTATGTGTTGGAAAAATATTTCGTCACGGGACAAAACATGGCATTTTCTGGAAATGCTCTAGGACTAATTCCCTGCTCTTGGGAATGAGGAGGCTCCTATTTATTGTAAACTAGAAATATTATACACTAATTCTATTCTCAAGGTGGTCGAAATTAGGGATCACACAAGAACACTCCAATAAACCTGTGGCAATAGTGTATGAAGGAAAATGAGTGTGAGTTATGAGTAGGAAAAGAGAAATAGAGGGGGTTTCAGGTAATAAACAAGATACAAGGTTTATTAACCACAAAACTAGAAGTATTTCCATATTCAATGTGAAGACATAAATATATAAAGAACGATGAAAAACAAAACAAAAAAAAAGTTTAACCACATTATATTCATCAAAATATTTAGTATTTCCCTCGTTGTGGAGGATTACAATTCTCTATTGCAGTAGGAGTTGAGAAATAGAGGAATACATTAAGAAATAAATACAAGAAATACAACTTGCTATAGGAGGAGAAAAACTGAATTCTTGGAATGGGGAGATCCTTACAATTTATGTCCAAATAAAATGACTCTTTGCATTCCCATGTGACTTTTCAAATTAAATTACAATCCCAATAAATAAATAGAAATTTTAAGTGACATAATTCACTTTTACAATATTTGTCTCACAATGGAGAAATAAAATTCTAGAGAGAGAGAACGTATGATCAACTGAAGATTATCGAGGATGAAGTTCTACTTTTCCTTCATTATGGAGATGAATGTTGCAACTGACTAGGACCTTCCTCAACTAATTCTCTAATAAAATCATGACTTGTCTAAGACTAAGGAATGAAGTTCCACACCTTATCTAAAATGATCGTATTTTGTTATGTCTTGAAATATCTCTTTCAACTATTTATCTCTATGAGAAATGGTAGGTTGTACAAATCAACTCCTTATTAGGAACATCATCTCTTATCTCTCACATGAGAAATAAATCACCTTATAATCATCATGATGAATGCACCCATATCATGCATACCCTGGACTCACTAACCATGAGCTCTCTTAGATTTGAATATGTCAGAGATCCTTGAGAATCCTTGATAGAAACATGATAATCCTCTAAAATGGAAACACTTCCTCTTCTTGAGAAGACACGAAGAAAAAACTAAATGGACAATGTCTTTATGAAGAATAGGATTTCATCATATCATGTCTCTTGAATGGAGGGTTGTACAGAGATTGAGAATACGCTATTACTGTGGTTCCTGTAGTGAAATCCTTTAAATGATTAAATTATATGTTTCATGATCAACAATATTTCTATGCACATTGACTCTAGTTAGCAAATGATTTTTCCCTTCTTATATAATAACCTTCAATGGTCATCATGTGTTATATGTTGTTGTATCCATCATCTAGGTACTTATACACCAAAACATAAATGGGCTCATATCCATAGTAGTGGAACTTCATTATGAAATTTTATGGTTTCATGGGCCTTAGAATGATGGTGGAATTCAATGGTGTGAGTGAAACAGGTTTCCAAAATAGTTTTTGAAAATTCAAAATTTTGAATATATTTTAATAGTCTCGACAAATCAATCTATTTTTGTGCCACTAAGGGAGAAAATTAAATCCAAATTGGACATGAATTTATTTTTTGGAAATGTATTCATAAGATGATGAGGTAATTTAAATTTCATGATGATCTCTTATTGGAATTAATGGAAAAAAGATAAACAAATTCTAGATGAGAAGGAAGCTTGGAAAATGGGTTCAATGAAGGATGTGTTAAAAATAAGTTCTTGATTTTAGGAGCAATACTCATACAAAATGATTTATTTTTTACTCATTAGATAGGTATTGAGGAGGGGAACCAAATCTCCAAAAAATTTGAAGATCATTCTCAGAGTTTGATAGAAAACTATGAAACAATTTGTATTGTATATGGAGTTTCCTGACTGGTTTAAGAGGAATAAGTATTTTTTATCATAACCCATGCATTTCTCCATCATATCAAAAAATTTATGGCTTAAAATAGAGGTTTTTATGAGGGGATATTGTTGAAAAAAACTGAGGGGATCCATGTATATTTTACACAATATTCAACACAATTTTTGGTGGTTTTAGTGAAACAAGCTTGGAACAACTAAAAGTTTCATGAGATAAAATCAAAAATGCATCCAACCATGGGAAATGAGTAACGGATCCATGCAAATGAATTTTTGGAAGGTTTGTCTGTTCAAAATTTCAATGAGATTTGACCATGGGATCACAAGTTACGAGCAAAACCACTTTTCGATGAGCTACAACACCATGGTAGTTTTGATAGCATTAAGGGTGAAAAATAATGCAATTTTTGTGGCTTTAGTGTTATAATGTATGTTTTCATGGAGGATTTGGTGTTGAAGGGGATGGAGCTTTGAAAGTGACTTGCACATGTTGGTGGAAAATGGAATTTGTAAATGCAAAGTAATTCTCCACCTTGTTTACACTCCACTCCTTCAAAATGCAACCTCAGCAACATAGGGTGCACTTTTGGGGTGAAATTTCACCTCAACAGTGCACCAAGGGAAGATGGGGGATAAAAATGTGACCTTGGTGGATTATATGGGCCCCACATATAAACAAGCTCCTCATTTTCCTCTTTCTCCATCACTTTTTCTTGTTTTTGGTTAGCCAATCAAAATGGGGTGCAATTTTTCAATTGGAGATGAAAAGTGGAGAATTAAAAGTGAATTTCACCTCCAAAAGGCTGTTAATCTTCAAAAGTGTCCCATTGGAGATGATGACAACATCATCACAACATGAAATTATAACATGGAGTGCATTTTTTCCCCCGAGGTCCAAAATTAACCATTCCAGACCAAATAATATATGATTTTGATTGGAAATAGGCTAAAACATCCAATGAGAGAATTTAGAAACTTTGAAAATTGATTTCTTCATGAATTTTTATTATATCTCCACTTTTTCCTAAGAAGGCATGCTAGTGAACTGAACTATCAAAATAAATTGGAACAAGTATGAACCAAACCATAATGTGGGCCATGGAGGGGGGTTTAATGTGATTTAACTTCAACATTTTTTAGGATCTCAACTCTACTTGAAGTGCCCAAAACCTTAAATGCAAATTCCTCATCCAGAAAGGCCACAATGCTTCAGTGTTAGGAAGGTTTCTTATTTTCATGCTCTCAAAACCTTGTCTTACACATTTCATCATATAGTAGACCCTATAATATTTCCAATGACTATGATTTGAGCTTGAAATACAACCTGAATTTATTAAAACCTTTTCCAAAAGTTGACCCTTCAATAATGCACACACACTCATTTTACCCAAAAAAATCCTAGAGAGAAAGCTTTCCCAAGATCATTCCAATGCTCCTAAAATTTCTTTTAAATCACATATTCACTAAGGAAACTCAAAGACATTTCTATTGAATACAATTTGGGATCCTAAACTTCTCCAAGGCTCCCAAAACCTTTCCCAAAAGTTGACCTTTTGAAATAGGCAAACTTGGCAATTTCGACCATTTTTGACAAATTTGATCGAAAGAATAAAAATTTCAATACATTTATCCAATAAAATGCAGGGACATTTTATAGGCCAAAAATAAGCTATGTTATTTTTTCTCTATAATTTTTTCTTGTCTATATATTGAATTATAATGAAGGAGCCTCTAGTTTTTTGTGCTTTATCCAAATATACCACATATAATGGAAGATAGAATATGTAAATTCAAAGTACATTTTTTATTCAATCTATGATGACACTTATATATGATTAAATTATTGTTCCATTCTAGTTTATTGTTCATAAAAATAGCACCCCATGTTATTTTTAACAGCTCGTATAAATTTAAGACCTAAGTGACTCCAAATTGAAACATGTGGAATGAAGGAGTTGAGGATTTAATGTTCTATAGAAAAATAGTCAAATGTTAGTGTTACATGGACATGGAAAATACATAATTCTATGGAGTTATTTAATTCTGCAAAAAACACGTGTAGCCCACTTATAGAAATCCATGATGCAAGGAAAAATTATTGTGGGACACCGCATGGAAAAAGAGAGTAAGTTTTAATGCGGATCAAGTTTGAAGATGTAGAATAAAGAACTTGGCATTCTACAGACATCAAATACGTAGTATTCTATGGAGTTTACAACATCACAGGGATTTCAAATACCTCTTAAGTACAAATCTACAAGGAAAAATATATGGAGCACCATGAAATGTAAATAGGATGGGTTTAATGTGGTATACATCAGGGCCACATAACACAAAATCCATGGAACATAGGAACATAGTTGTGGGTGGAAGAAGCCATGATGTAGGGAAGAAGACATCTACAACATAGCAGGAGTATTAAACAACTAATTGTAGAATATTTAAAAATGTGCGTGGGACATGATAAGTTACTAAATGAAATAGGTAGTCATGGTACAAACAAAATCATCTAAATTATGTGAGGCATGACAAAGCCACGACTATTTTAAACCAGATACTCAACTACTCCACCAACACAAATTTAATTTTGAGTTGTGCCATCCTCCTACATTGGTGATATGATAGTGTTTCCTTGGGGTGATGTCAGGTGCCCATACCTAACCTACGATTGGTCCTTGGTGATGGTCAGTAGTTGAGTTCATTTATCATTAGATGTGATCAATCTCTTCTCCCTTATTTTTAAAATTCTATAAATGTAAGTGTTTTAGAATATAATAGGGGTTCAATTAATGAAAGTATAAAACTATACCTTCTGAGCTCAAAAACTCTTTCATGTGACATGTGTAGCTCACATGTGAATATTTCTTTCCTTGGCTATGTTCCTGTAAATTCGTAAGTTTTGGTATTAAAGTAAGTGTGTCTTTATTCCTCTAAATGCTCTACATTTAATATGAATATACCCTACCCTGTTGTATGACTTCATTATTTTCCACTTATTACCCTTTAAAGTTGTACACATGTATATTTTAAATATTTGCATGTATGTTTACATATGTGTCTATAAGAGCCAAAATTGATCCATTTTCTATTTTTGTGCATCACCTCCCCATTATTCCATTTTTCTTCCTCTCTCACCATGTCTCATTGGAGTTTCTTTGTTTAGTATTAGATAGTGTTAGAGTAGAAGTTGGTTAGAGTAGTTGTAATGGACTAGGGTGAGAGGAACCATCCCTTTCACTTAATATTTTATCTTTATTTCCCCCCACACTTTCGAGATAATTGGTGTTTTTACTGAAATGTTGAATTCTTGATTCATCTAGGGCGTGAATTTCAATGATAACATTTTTTGGCATGTCCTGTGGGACTAGTTTGATTACCTTTACACCATATATTCTAAGATTTGTTTATATATTAGTGGATTCCATCATTTGGAGGAACCTTTATACACATCTGGTGACTCCTAAGTCTTAATATATATTTACAGATAGTCATGGTCCATTCTTTCATGAGAAGAATACAAACAACTCATAGTATATCAAGAGGTGAACCCTTTGAGTACTTAAAACTATCACTAAGAAGAATAAGTAAGGGAATAATACAAATACCATCGCAGATATCTCCATCGCCTTCAACCAGAAGTCTTTCCACTCCTCCTCTTGGTGGACCCTCCTTTTTCTCCATCAAAAATTTAAGGCATGTTCCCTTCATGGTGCATCAAATAAATCTTCCCTTTGTAAGTTTTAATGGTGGTAGTCCCTTGGCACTAATTTTCCAATATGATATACAAATGTATACTTCAATTCAACTTATTATTGAAGCTGATGTTGTAGTCAGGATTCTTAATTTTTCACTAAAAGGAAAAGAACTTCAATGGTACATTTCTTATAACAACCCTTTGTCATAAATTTTATGTGAAAAAAACAACATATCCCTATTAGAATAGCTAAAAACCATGAATAGTGCTACTAATGAACTCATGGAAGATTTTAACTTCATATTTCAAAAAACATGGGACATAATCATAGTTCTTTTGAGACGAACTCCCTAAGGTGCTTTCCTATATTTCTTAAGAGCTTTGAATTATGATATAATTGAGATGATACAATCTATGGGTGCTTTCCAATTACCTTATGCATATCTAATATCCATTAGGGTTGAATATTGTTTGATACAAGATGGGAAAATAGCCCCTATATTTCATATACCCATATTTCCTAAATTTCGTCAAAATGCCCAGCCTTATTTTTCTCCCATTCTCTATCCAAATTACCCATCTTCGGCCTCCACTTATTATTCTTCCCAAAAATAAAATGATGATGATGACCTTAGATCCTTGTTTAAGAACTTGTTAAATACAATTTTCTCTTTGAAGAGGCAATAAAATTAATCCTATAGAAGTTACCCAAGCATT
This sequence comes from Taxus chinensis, assembly GCA_019776745.2. Lineage (NCBI taxonomy): Eukaryota > Viridiplantae > Streptophyta > Pinopsida > Cupressales > Taxaceae > Taxus > Taxus chinensis. The sequence continues at coordinate 624,100,967 of CM034148.1, read as the reverse complement.
AACCAAAGGAAATCTTCAAGTAAAAGTTTTAATCAAGGTCATCAACCATAGAGAACCCAATATCCAAATCAGAGATATGGCCAAAATCATTAAATTGATAGATTACAAGGAAAAAATATTCATCTACCTCTTTAAATGTTTATTCCTCCACATCCGCTTCCTATTGTCAATACAAGAAAATAACTTGTCCCAGTACAAAATAATGTAATTTAAGAAGTTGAATGGTTTTTCCCATGTATTCAGCCACATAATCAAAATAATTTTGCAAATGATGTGTAATTCCAAAACCTCACAGTGTAAAAGTCCTTCAATCACCAATAATTTGTGATGGAAATGGTGAGTTTTAGCATGGAAGCATAAGAGGTTGGTCCCAAACCTAACTTCATATTTTTGGGTTTGACGATTTTTTTTTGGCTAACCAAGATGTAGATAACATGAGTAAGCCATAACTCTATGTGGCAGGTCATACAAGGTCAAAGAGGAGACATATTGAAATGCTTACGTCATCCTCTTCATTACAAAGTCTGCATTTCAAATAAAGACCCTCTACAGACTTAGGTGAGAATGTATCTTCATCTAGTAACTCCAAACTTGTGGAAAAAGTTCCATAAAGCACAAAAAACCCATGGATCACTACAAATCCATGGAATAAATAAATTTTTCCAACCAAAGAGCTTCTGCAGATGGAGAAAACAAGAAAGGATAATGTCACACCTTTGATGCAAAATTCTGCGGGTATCCCCTTCAACATTATCAAGTAAATAAAGAAAACAATTCTGAAAATGACAATATGGGATGCCCTATCTATTCCATCTCATAGGGATCTTCAACAAAACTCCTTGATGTAGTTACCCCAATCTGAACCAGCTATGGAAAAAAATAGTCTCCATGATCCACCTATGTATACTAAAGGATGAAAAATTAGGCAAGGCTAAGAAGCCCCCACCCTTTTATATGTCTCTACTTGTAATCAAGAACCTAGTGTATAATTGCATGATTGACTCATGTGGTAGCACCTCTATAATGCCCAATAAAATCGAAGATATTTTAGGCATTGAGTATAATCCAGTTTCTAAAGGTTCCTTGTAACTTGATGGATTAATTGTTAACATCATATGAGTGATAAAAGATCTTGACTTAACCCTCCATGCTTATCCGTGCTTGACTATAACCCAAGATAATGCATTTATTCACTTTCCTCATTTGTTTTTCATTTGTCTATCAAGATATTTTTTATCCAAGGTGGGTGGATATTTTTCTTCTTATTGGTCTCACATGCTCCTAAGAACTAGATATAGTACAAAATATACCATCAAAGTTGATTCAATATCTTCTTATCGTGTTGAGTCCTATGACCCTACTCCTCTCTAATCCAATTACATGGTACATGAAGATCAAGAGCATGAATCAATATCAATATAGTAGCTTACTCCTATGAGCTCAATACATGACCTCCTATTAGATGACTGGGACAAGGAACATTATGAGTTATATCCTTATGACATAGTTATAAAGGCTTTCCCAGGTACCTACTATATTCATGAAGAAGAATTCACAACCCCCATACTTCATAAAGAAGATAATGATGTATTTTATCTATGGAATATTTGTTATGGTTCAATAAGTATAAATGGAGCTAGGGTAGGTGTAGTTTTGGTTTCTCCAATGGACAAGAAATTATTCTTTTCTCATAGGTTGCAATTCATGTGTTCTAATAATGTGGTGGAATATGAGGCTTTGATCCATAGTTTTCCTCTAGTAGAAAAAAGAAATATCAAGGCCTTACAGGTGTTTGGGGATACTAAATTGGTTATTCACCAAATTAGAGCAAGGTGTGCAACTAAGAATAAGATTTTAAAATCTTATAAACATAGATATCGGGACCTCTTACAGATTTTTGATGTTGTTAACTTCCAAGTGGTGCCAAGGACATTGAACAAAAAAAGAATATCATATGACTTCCATTGGATCACAATTTTCATCAGCTAAAAATATCATCCAAGGTAATGAACAAAAATTTATGATGGTTGTTAGACCATCAATATCATACAATGAAATCATCTGGAAAATCTTAGATTATGATGAAAAAAAATTCAGTTCATCCAAAATGAACTCGATTTCTCCTCAAAATTGCAATATTCTTTGTAAGATGTTTATGGTGTCCAGATCATTTAGCTGAGGAAAAATAAATTTCCTAAATTTTTGGTCACTCTTGAAGACATCTTCAACCCTGATAATTAATTCAAATGAGAAATAAAAAATATAATAACAAAACAAGGGGACTACCAATCAGTTGTCATTGTACAAGACAAGGAGTTACTGTTTGGAAAGGTATGTGATGAATTAGAGAAACAATATTTTATCTCCCCATGTCAGAAATGTAATGATGTCTTATCATGGAGCTATTAAGATATTAATAGTTTTAACCCCATCATTGCTCAACCCACCATAGGTCTTGATTATAGTGTCAAGCCAACTAGACAGAAACAAAGGCCTATTAATCCCAAAATAGATCCGTTCATGAGAAAAGAGATATCAAAACTCATCGAGGAAAAATTTATATTACCCACAAGTATTCCTCTTGGGTGGATAACTTGGTCCCTGTTATGAATAAAAAAGGAGAAATCAATATTTGTGTGGATTTCATGGACTTGAACAGTGCCATATTAAAGGATCGTTATCCTCTGTCATATACAGAAAAAAAATTGCATATAGTAGCATGAGCTAAAAGGTTTTCTATACTTGATGGCTACTCAAGTTTCAATCAAATTAAGGTTATATGAGAGGATAAACACAACACTACATTCACAACCAAATGGGGATAATATTCATATGATAAGATTCCCTTCGGTTTGTTAAATTTGGGTGCCACATTTCAAAGATCCATGAATATTGCTTTAAAGGGATACATAAATGAATTCATGTTCATCTACTTAGATGATATCATTATTTTATCAAGAGATATTAAATATCATATTAGTCATCTTGAGATTTTTTTTGAAAGATGCGAAGAGTTTAGAGTGTCTCTTATTCCTAAGAAGTGCATTTTTACAATTTCGCAGGGAAAACTTTTGGGTCATGTTGTTTCAAAATATGACATTGTCATTGACCCTGAAATGATCTCTTATATCCTTTATCTCTCCTTGCTAACTCACAATAAAGCTCTGTAATATTTCCTCGATAAGATTAATGTTTTTAGGAAGTTCATTCCTAGCTTTGTAGAACTTTTCAAGCCCATTTCCTTGATGCTCAAGAAGGGTACAAATTTAAAATGGACCATGGAAGGAAAAGAAATATTTATCAAGATCAAGCAGGAAATTACTCAAGCACCCACGCTTTTAAACCCTAACTATTAAAATGATTTCATCCTATATCTCTATGGGACTGAAGCTAGCATTGTTGTGGTTTTGACACAACAAAATGACATAGGTTTGGAGTAACTGGTGGCTTTATTCAAACAAACACTGAAGGATTATGAATTAAAATGAAATCATATAGAAAAGTAGGTCTTTTCTATCATGAGATCTCTCAAGAAATTCAAGAGCATGCTTTCCACTAGCCACATAAAAAATTTCGTCTCACACTCCAATGTGAGAGACTTCATCCTGGGATCAGAAATTAGTGAAAGGAGAGATAGATGGGTGACCAAGATTATGGAGTATGATATAACTATCAAGGCCAAAAAACTTGTTAGAGGTAAAGAAATTTATGATCAGTTGGATTTCGATGCTCAAGTTAATCAAGAGACCTCCTTCTTTATGGAAGAGGATCAATAACATGAGCAACCTTCCATGGATCAACATAATAGTAGCAATTGGATTAGCAATATGTTTATATTCTTGTCCATGGGTATTCAACATATCATCTTAAGAAATAATAATAGGGGGCACTATACGTACCCAAAATTGTAAGGTACTGTACTGCCGAAACAACGTAACAGGTGCCCCAATGATGATACAGGTCTCCTTGCAAGGTGTTCGAGATCTGGAAAAGATCTCCAAGTGTGCGTTAACATCCCGCATGCCCTGCTTAGCCCCCACGTGCTTTTTTTTTTCCTTTTCCCCTCTTTTCTTGACCTTTTACTCTTCAGTGATGAAACCGCCACCCTGCCTGGGCAGCGGTCTCGTGACCACCACCCTGAACAGGGCGGTGGTCTTGTAACCGCCGCCCTGCTCAGGGTGGCGGTCCTTTATGTGTTTTCTAGAAAGCTATTTTAACACGACTCATGTAATTTCAATGTTTTACCAGCTTTCTTTCACCACCATAAGCTTGAATTTATGATTCTGGTTCCCTGGAATAGTGTTTTACCATTGTTTATAGTTTAAGAGTTCTATTTGGTTTTTACCTTGGGTAAATGCAAATGCTATAAATAGTTGGCTTGTGCTCAAAAAAATGGCCCCTCAAATTTGCCTTTGATTTCTCTTTGCAATAGATTTAGTTTTCATTTTACTTATAATGCTTAGTTTCTTTCATTGCATGCTTAGTTAGCATTGTTTTACTATTAGTAAGCCACATATCCATCTTGTGCAAGTGCTGTTGTTATTTCATCCAATCCATTGGAATAGGATAGTTTGTTTATCAATAGGAAGCCATTAAAGTTGCAGGTTTTGTTCGTCAAACAGGATAGTTTCAGGTTCTGGATGTTTCATGTTGCATGACTCGCAATAAATCCCGCTAGGAATTGCATAAGCCAAGCTCTGTACTCTTGTGTTATCCCTCTCCTACTCGCATTGTATTCAGTCTGTATCTTTAGCTACCTTTGTCCCAATATCTACTTCTGTTGATGCTAGCATTACACGCTTTTCTGGATCCACGTGAACATGAAGGAACGAGGAGATCACACTGAGGGGACAAAATCACACACACCATCAGATTTGCCACTATTCTGCAGAATCCAGGTTCTATCTTTCAAAGTTCTAAATTAAAATCATATCAAATAGAGTAGTTAATTGCTTTATTTCAGTTAATTTTACCTTCAATATTGCCAGGGAAGTTGTGGGTATTGATAGTTTCTGAGAGACTATGATTCATTCCTCACTTCTGAGGTAGGATTGAGAGTCTTGCAAATAGATTAGATCAATTATTCCATTATTTAGAGTAGATCTACAAATTGCACAGACAAATAGCTATACTCGGTTATCTTGTTTGTTTTAAATTGTTATCTTAGCTATCAATTTGTAGATGTATTAAATTAGTTTCTAAATTCATTCGAATAGTTCATTAGAAAATACAAAAATAGAGAAATCATATATGCTATAGATATATTTCATGTAGTTAAATTCACTTTATTGCAGTTTGTTTACATTATTGCTTTTGTATGACAATCACGGGACCTAGGGAGCCCAGAGAATACGTATTCGAGCCAATCGTGCCTCAAACCCAATCTCATCACATCAATAGTTGATATAGACCAGAATCTTAGAATCCAAGTCTTCCAAACAACAATAGACTTACAACAGATCAGCTCTCAGTTGAGGGGATTAAACATAGAAGACAATCAAGCACATACGTTTTGGTCAAATCAGCCAAATTACAGATTACCCTAGAAAAATATCCATATGACTGTAGAAGGGCTTGAAAGAGAACAAACTTTCGGTTGTGATCCTTTGGTCCCACAGCCAGACGCAGGAGACATTCTCACAGACATAGATACTTAGCTTAAGAATTCAGGTTGCAAGAATGCCTATGAGGTACTCTGAGAAGATCACACAGCTGTTAATTTTAAATATAGAGGCTGAGAAAGCATATTATTATTGGATACTAGGGATCAGGGACTAAATTCATACATGACCATAGTAGGACCACAACAACCAAGAGTCTACGGTTGCGATCCAGAAATTCCATCAACCCAAAGAATCTGTAAGTGAATCAGACATAGACACCGGCCTACGCACACTAGTATTCAGATCTACTCCACTTCCACCTATCATCATCATACAGTTATCCTTATTAGACATAGCAGCTAACAAAGCTAAGGAGTTCTGGACTAGGCCAGAGAATCGTCCATAGAGTCAACTATATTTACCATCTTGCCCTATGACCTTATCTGGGGATATACACGAAACTATCCCAGGACATTTTTCCATGTATTCCACAACCTATAGACCGAATCACGCCAGAGCTCGATATTGATTAGAGCCTTCGAGCAGTCATCCTTGCTGATCGATCTATCACACCAGTTCAGGTTAGGAGGGCCTTCTTTGCCTTAGATTCACAATTTCCACTAGTGCACGTTAGAAGACATTAGATTGCCTAACTAGTTTTTCTGCATCCCATACATATTTCATCCCCACCGGCTGTCTCGGCACGACCTCGAAAGGTCAGGTGCGAGGAAGAGTTACTTGTAGATTCCCAAGCTCGCTTGTCACTTTTCCGTCGTACAAAATTGGTGAACCCGACGTGAACTATTTTACTTTCTGCTCTGGAGTCAGATTTCTACTAGTTCTTTCAAATTAAATGACTCTTTCATCTTTACTACCTCATTAGCTTTCACCACCTCTTCGCTCCTTCCCATTATTCTACGGGTATTTATATACCCCCTGAATATGTCAGGATTCGATGCATATGGCAGGCCCCTCTTGGGCCTTGAGGCATACTACGCCCAACAAAATAGGCAATCATCACCCTCACTCTCAGTATGGGGTGACAACTACTCAGCTAACCAGTTGTCAACACAAACTCCAAGGATCAGATATAACTCATCTTTTCAAACTAGAGGAGTTATATCAGCTCACTCAAATGCAACAAACAGAGCCTTTAGGCTCGAATAATATGACGTTCACCAGAGAATCTGGTTCATCTCCTCAGGTACTGCTTAGACCACAAATTAGTAGACAATCAGACTCATACCTAGGTTTAGATGATGAACATTTGGTACGTTATGCCAGGAACGACCAATGTTCTCGAAGTATGTACCCACCTATAGGAGGTTTACAAACACAACCTGAAACCTCTTTCCAAGAAAATACCTCCATACCACGTCATATAGGAAATGCCCTCGGGGAAACTTGGCAGGGCAGCGATCAATTCATAGCAGGATATCACATGCCTAAGCAACACCAAGATATACAACAAATGCCGTCAAGGCAAAGTATTGTGACTTCACCAAATGAAGTCATTTCAGCTCTAGTAGAAAAGGTTAGGGAGTTAGAACTTACCCAAATAGGTCAAAATTCTCAATACATGCAAGCAGGAAGTTCCAAACCTCCACACCATCCTAGCCAATTAGACCTCCTCACCGGAGTAGGCACGTTAGGCATGAATCCTCAGCATTCACAACAAATGCCAATTAGACCTACCATCTCTAACACTGTTCCTCCTGATCTAGTACAAAACAATCCATTCCTGGACAATACCCCATCATACTTAAACATGTACTCCAAATCACCACAAGGGGATATGTTCTCCTCTCCCGGCATGTTTTCTCAAACACAGGTGTTTCCTTATGCCCCTACTAATGCATACGCTATGCCATATCAACAACCCATTCCACCTCCGCTCCCTCAGCAAGTACCATCAATGGTCAAAACCTATGCGATAGGGACTTATTCAGAATATTTGAAAGAGCCCTTATATTTCACCATACGAAGCGTCATGCTTCCAAGACCTCTTCCCGACTTTCCCAAATACAAAGGTGAGGGAGATCCAAATGCACATATCAAAGCTTACGCTACAGCCATTCGAGAACTACTCCCATGGGATGGGGTTGTTGCTAAGATATTCCCAAAAAACCTTGGAAGGCATCGCTCTCAATTGGTATTATAGAATACCTGAGGCTTCCATCCATTCGTTCAAGCAGCTCATGTCAGAATTCATCAAGGCCTTTGACATGAACAAATTATTAAGGACAGGAATCAGGGAATTCTTACACATCAAGCAAGAACACAATGAATCTGTCGCCCATTTCATCCAAAGGTGGCGTACAGTTCTTTATTCTTCGGCAAGTGCTCCAAACATGGATCAAATGGAACTATGTGATTTATTCCTTCATTCTCTTAGTAGAGAGGTGAAGGAAGAAGTCTAGAAGTTCCCATTAAGAACTTACGATGAAGTACTTGAGAGTGCTCTTCGAATAGATCAAGCGGCAATTGATAGTGGTCGCAAAACATATGGAGCAAATGGGAGGTTAGTCACCTCCAACTAGAACACTACAACTTATCCTACTACCATGAACGTCAATCAAGGACCTAAAATCCTTAATAAAAATTGTGGCGTAACAACGGATGGAGTAACCGATCAGCCTAAGAAGGTAAATGTAGTCAATACTCCATCACAAATAAACAACCAACGAAACAACAACTTTACCCCGACAATCAACGCAGTGGATTTTAATCATCCACAGTCAACAACAACAACGACGATGGCAAAACCTTATACAGGGTTCAAGCCAAAACTCAACTAGTTATCAAAACCAGAATTCAAGATCAAAAATGGCAAATGCAAAACTTTGATAGGCAATGGTTTGATCAAAATTTTGGGCCACAATACGCACCAAATCAACAAACTAGGAATTACAATCCTAATTCATATTGTGGTTTCCACAAAATTCAAGGCCACGACACTAGAACGTGTCATGACTACAATAAATTCATGCAACGCTTGCCAGAAGAACAAAGACAACTTTTCATAGACATGTTTTTGGCAGATCCTATGTCACCAGCATCAAATACTTTTTCAGGGGTGGTTTCCCCTCAAAATGCACCCCTCAAGATCTTTAATGATCTACTCCCAAATCACGATAACAACAAGCTAAATCTAACTGGGATGAACAAGAGTGTAATGACAGGAAATAATGATCATGAAGCTTCAACCTCGCTAAATCCATTAGTTGTGCCACAACTAGGAAGTCAGCCACGACCTAAGGTAGTCGGTTTAGTAGAGTTAGACGTCGAACTACCCATCGAAGCTGTAACAAGGACGCGAGAGTATTTCTCTCAGCCAAGTCCAAGCCACCTGCCAGAGATGGATAACATCCAACAAATAGTAGCAAAGTCTGTGGGTGCCTATGATTTAATTAATGACCTAACAAAAACCTTCTCGCACATCTCCTTTTTGGATTTATTAAAAAATTCCCCTGCTCACAGGGCTGCTCTTTTAGAGGCATTAGGTTTGGGCCATTTAATTAACATCACTCCACCTCCTGAAACACAGGTAAATCATATAGACTTCGATGTTCATCCTCCAGGGTAGGCAGATATGGATGTCGAATTCATATTCGAAATAAACAAAATGCCAACAGATGCTGAGATTGCACACCAGGGTGATCCAGCCTTACATTTGCAAGTATGGGTTTATAACAACTATGTGAAACGCGTGCAATGGTTGACAATGGGGTGGTAGTTAACATAGTCCCCTTCTCTTTCCTTCAAAAGCTAGGGTATGGAGAAACGAATTGTTCCACAACTCGAAACACACTAAGGGGCTATGATAGCCTTAAAGCCACCTCGGTTGGAACTATAATATTACCGGTCACCTTAGGACCCAAAACCATCTTGACTGAGTTTTATATTATAGATCGGGAAACTAACTATAATATGATCCTCGGCCAACCATGGATACACCGCATGAAGGCAATCCCTTCTACGCTATTTCAAGAAGTAAGGTTTTTACACTTAGGAAAGATATTTGTAGCCAAAGGTGATCCAAAACCATTCGATGTACACCTAGCTGACTTAAAGAAAAGACCAGGCATGCACTCGGAGTTTGAACTCCCAACAAACCAACTTAATAAACCTACCGACGCAAAACCAAAAGAAAAGTTGGTACCTACGACAGATCTTGAAACTATGAGCCTAGTCAAGGCAACCCCAACCCCCAAAGATGAGGCTAACACTGTAGAAACAGTATCATTAGGAAATACTGTAAAAAATCATTGAATTAATAGAACAAGATCTACCAATGTTCTTACCATTTGATTCTATAGGCGTGGGATATTCCCTGGGTGTCGGTTCTCTCCCAGTGGTAGATCTATGCATGGTAGAGGTAGAAGGTATTAACACAACAAATATCCCAACATCTATACTCCCAGTTAAATATTGGACTCTCCATTTTGATGGGGCTAGATGTCGTTATGGAGCTGGGGCAGGTATAATCCTTACTTCTCCCTGAGGGGAAAGTCCTACCATTTGCCTTTAAACTAAAATTCGAATGTACAAACAATGGCGCTGAGTACGAAGCCCTCCTCCTTGGCCTCATCTTAGCTAAGAGAATCAGTGTTGATAACATCAGAGTCTTAGGAGACTCATAATTGGTAGCAAACCAAGTCTCTGAGATATATGAAACCAAAGCCGAGCACTTACAGCTTTACAAAACAGCTATGTTGAATTTAAGCAAGGAGTTTGACTTCATATCAATTGAAGCAATCCCGCGAGAGAAAAATCTTCTCGCTAATTCAATAGCAACTTCAGCATCACATTTTACTCCAAACAGTAAGTTAGAGGATACCCATTTCATAGTATCCCTTCGTGATGAACCATTGATAAAAACAATGACAAATTCTCTTTTAAACGGAAATGAAAACAAATCTACTATCCTAGACCACATTGATAGTGATATGGCCACTCTGAATTACTTAAACACCTATGCGGCATTACATCTCTCCTATCATATGATAGATTTGTCCTTAATCCCACATTCGTCTTCCTACTTCAGAAATCCCATGATGGAGCTTCCCTCGCAAATGGAACCTAGCATAAACACAGTAGAAAATGGGGATGATTTGGACTTACCTCCAGCCCCACCTGAGTTTGAAGAAGGTAACGCCTCTTTAATTGAAGAAACAATTGATGTTAACATCGGAACGGAAGATGAACCAAGGATATTGAAACTAGGATCCTCGTTAACCCCAGAAGAAGTAGAAATACACACTCGGATCCTCAAAGAACATCAGAAGGCGTTTGCATTTAATTATAAGGAAATGACAGGGGTTACACCCCACATTGTGGTGCACAACCTCGTCACTAAATCAGATGCAAAACCAATTAAACAAAAATCGAGACCAATGAAACCCAAAGTAGCTCTCATGGTAAAAGAGGAGGTAATGAAACTCCTCCAAGTAGGATTCATCAAACCAGTTGATTACTCTCAATGGGTATCTAATATCGTTCCCGTTCTCAAAAAAAATGGAAAGATACGCATCTGCATAGACTTCCGAGACATTAACAAAGCATGTCCTAAAGATGACTTCCCGTTACCATCCATTGATGTCATTGTCGATGCGACAGCTAGATTTGAACTTTTGTCTCTCATGGATGGATTCTTGGGATACAATCAAATCAGAATATCTGAACAAGATCAAGCTAAAACCATGTTTATAACTCCTTGGGGAACTTATTGCTATGTTGTTATGCCATTTGGTCTCAAGAACACTGGTGCTACATACCAGCGAGCTATGACATATATATTTCATGATCTAATTCATAAAATCATGGAATCCTACATAGATGACTTGTTGGCTAAGGCCAAGAAGCGTTGTGACCATCCAGAAGTACTTCGCATCATTCTTTCATGTCTGATAGAATACGGAGTCACGCTAAATCCAGAAAAATGTGTCTTTGGTGTAACAGGAGGGAAGCTCCTAGGTTACATCATATCATCACGAGGGATAGATGTTGACCCAACCAAAATTTGGGCTGTCCTCGAAATGGTCCCACCTTCGAATGAATCTGGAATTAGGTCATTTCTCGGAAAACTTGGTGCAATCCAGAGATTCATCCCGGACTTAAGCTTCACCATCCATCCAATCAACAATCTGCTCAAGAAATATTATAGTATTAATTGGACCAAAGACTGCAATGAAGCTTTTGATGCAGTTAAGCACTTTCCTGTTATCACCACCTACGCTAATGCCACCTAAGCTAGATCACCCGTTAATTTTATACTCACGAGCTACCAATGTCTCGCTAGCCTGTATGCTGGCTCAAGAAGACGATGACAAGAGAGAACGTGTGCAATTTATTTCATTAGCCGAACGTTGCTTGACTATGAAACACGTTATACACAAGCAGAACGAGAATGCCTCGCCATAGTCTTTGCAACCAAACGTTTAAGACATTATATGCTAAATCAAGAAACAAGGGTCATGGTAAAAACAAACCATTTACGAACTTTTCTCATGCAAGGGTCCTTGTCTAAGAAGGCTAGACATTTTATAACCTTAATGGGAGAATTCAAATTAACATTTGTAAATCAGAAATCCGTTAAGGGACAAATCATCGCGGATTGGTTAGCTGATAACCCATTAGATGGAGGTGATCTAGTAGATCTAGATTTTCCCAGATGAGTGCGTATACTACATTGAAGCCAGACCTCCTATCTCTAAGTGTCCCTGGTACACTGATATCATTAATTATATCATGGACCATACGTATCCAGAAGGGGCTACACTGCAACACAGAAGGCGGTTACGCATTATCGTAGCAAAATACGTCATTATAGAGCAAGTGCTCTATCAGAAAGTGTTCGATGGAATGCTTCTAAGATGTGTCGACACAGAAGAATCCAAGAAGATTCTCCATGAATCTCACAGTGGAATGTGTGGAGGCCACTTCGGTGGCCATGCCACCGCTCGTAAAATACATCGAATGGGCTATTTCTGGCCCACTCTAGAACACGACGCAGTAGAGTTTGTACGCAGGTGTCATAAGTGCCAAGAGTTCTCCCATGAGATCCACATGCCGGCACAAGCTCTACAACCAATCGTGACTCCATGGCCCTTTTCTACATGGGGCCTAGATTTAATAGGGAAATTCTCTCCCTCGTCTACAGATGGCCATAATTTTATAATCACGGCCACCGAATATTTTACCAAGTGGGTAGAGGCTATGCCTCTTACTACTGTACCAGGTTCTGTAATCACCAAGTTCATCTTGAACCAAATCATTTGCAGGTATGGTATCCCACAAATCATTATCTCAGATAATGGAACTTCTTTTAAGAATGACGAAGTTCACGAATTGTGCAATAAATTTAAAATAAGCCATCATACGGCTTCCTTGTATTACCCTCAAGCCAATGGACAGGCTAAAGGCGACGAATAAAACACTAAAAGCCATTCTCCTTAAAATGGTGAAAGAAAACAAATGAGATTGGCACTTGAAGTTATATCCGGCCTTATGGGCCCACCGAACCTCAATAAGAACACCAACGGGAGCAAACTCCTTTCTCACTAGTATTCGGGGGAGAGGGCAGTTCTCCCACTTGAGGTTGAAATACCCAGTCTCCGTATTTCATTACAAGGGATTCTAGATGAAGACGCTTACAGAGAAGCACGTCTCTCCCAACTAGAAAGCCTAGATGAAGCTAGGTTAGATGCTGAATAGCGGCACAGAGCCTATGCTGACCGGATGTGCCGGTAGTATAACAAGAAAGTCTATGAACGTGACATATATGAAGGTGATCTAGTTCTAAGGCTAGACAGCCGGATCGACAAGAAGACCGGCGAAGGAAGAAAGTTTCGGCCCAAATGGTTGGGCCCATACCGAGTCATGAAGGACTATGGAAATGGTGCATACCTCTTATGTACACTGGAAGGTGAGGAATTTGGCAGAAACAGTCAATTCCCTACACCTCAAGCAGTTCTACGCGTAAGCAACTAGCACTATTTATAATTACATTTACATTACATCTTCATATAGATTAAGATCATTTTGTCCGCTTATTTCGTACACAAATTGTGATCAAGGAATTTTGTTCTCAAAGAAATTCATTACAAACTCATGATGTTGTTGGCATAAACACTCTAATCATACTTCTCCATTTTCATGATATCATCAAACTATCTCGGAATCATTTTATCAAATAAAGCTAGATATGACAAAGTCTTAACGGTAACCATGCCAAGATCTGCAGGTTTATTCTCACTTTTGGTTTCTTCTTAGGATAGGTGTCTTGCCTATGGTCTATTCTAGAAGCTTCATGGTGTCACATCTATCCCATATGTATATCTCTTTGGAAATAAGCACATACTGACATTTTACTCAAGTAAACAAGTCAAATATTGATCAAACAGAAAATTTTAATTTTACACATTTCCTTGCCCCACCAACCTTTGGTGATGAGCTTGCGTCTCTTACTAGTGACGTAGGGTTGGGAAAGGATGGGAATGCCCTTACTCGCCTATGCTTTTCCCGCGGTGATAAACCCACGCTTCTTACTAGTAGCATGGGGGAAAGTGTAGGGGGGTCCTCTTGACAAACAAATGCAAAAGGTCATACACAAACAATTCAAATCTCGAAGTCTTTGAGTCAAAAAACAAATGAATCAGATGTCCAAAATTCCAAAAGAGTTCAAAATCCTAAAAACCCAGATTTTGTCTACCATGTGGCCATCTAAGGATCTAAGTCTGGATAAACCGCAAAGCAAGTTGCATCCAAAACTATGAAGTCACTCGAGTGGAGTGAGCTTGTGGAATCCTAATTTGGTTCCGCCAAAGCTTTGTCTATCTTTCATCAATATCATTTCAACACATCTCATAACTTGCGCCCTTCCCAACTCTCGGTGATGAGCCCTCGCATCTTACTAGTTGCGTGGAGTTGGGGGTAGGGGGCAGGTTTATCTGCTCATCATACCAGTTTATATTCATCACTTTGCCAAAACAAATATGAAGTATCCAAAATTGCTTACAGAAACTAAGATTCAAAATCACATTATATCTACATTATCATATATCAGCATCATGAAATACAAAAGGAAAATAAACACTTGCATCATTTGTTCTCCATTGCATACATTTTAAAAGAGCATACAAGTATAAACATCATAATCTACATGAGGAAACTAGAAAAGAAGCAAAGCCATAAATGCCAAAGGTTTGGTCTGAAAAGAATATATATATATATATATATAACATGATAAAATGTTTCTGTACAATGACATCATGTGCTAAGCATGGTCAAAACACTCAAAGAGCCCGGGGATACAAAAAAGAATGTATCATACAAAATATAGGAGAGCCAATTGGCTTCTCAATCCCTACGAGACCCCTCTGAAGGTGCATGCCCATGCCTAGGACTCCGGCTACGCCGGCGCTCTGAGTGCAAGGAGGGCTCAAGATCCTGAGGGGGCAACCGCAGTCTCACCACGAGAATGGCTCCTCATCAAGGGCTCAGCTATCCTATACCCCGCTAGCTCCGTGTGGAGAGTCGATACCATCTTGGCCACATGCCAGACTGGGGCAAAGACGTCAGTGTGCCTACTAGCTGCTGAGGGCTCCCCAACATCTACGGATAGCTCTGCGGTGGGTCCTCTCCATGGGGATCATCGGGGTATTAGTACATACCCTGCGAATCAAATCTCGCCACTCATTAGGCAGTCTCTGCAAACAAAGGAGAAAAAAAAATTAGAAACCAAACAAGAGATTAGAAATACAAGATAAAACAAAAGGAGAGATAGCAATTAAGGAGATCCTAACTAAAAATAAACATTAAAAGGAGAGAGGGTAACTTACTCAGATCACTAGGCCTCTCTAGGAATGGATCTATAGGATTAGCACCTGCCATAGATGCCGCCGCTAACTGAGGGGCTGCTCCTGTGACTGGAGCAACGTAACACCCCGCAATGGACTCATCATCCCCGCCATGGCCCTGGGAGAGTGGATCCTCTGAAACCAGAGTCACTCTCTCTGCACTCTGCTCGGCCCTCGTTGCCTACATAATATCCTAAGTGTCATGCCACTCATGATCGCTGTCCTCCTCTGTCTCTCCCCCTGTAAACTCCTCAGACTTAGAGTCTATGTAAATGGGGTCATCGCTGCTATGGGTAGGACCCACGGCAATCTGAAGCAAGGGTGTCTGAGGGTGCACAGGCTCTCCCTCTAGCACGTACTATCCTCCTGGCTGCAATAGGAATGCCAATGAGTAACCATTGTCCAACCCCGGCCTCTAGGTCCCCCTCTGGCCTCTCGGACTAATCCTTCATACTGGCGCTACCAGGGGAAGCATACCCATGTAAGGTAGCCCAAACTGCTGAGGAACTCGGCCAAAGGGGTGTATCTCCACTCACCCCACTCTATCAATAAGCTGCCCTGTGGTGGAATAGGAGATCAAAGTAAGAGCCTCCTCACCCCATATACTTGTCATAGTCTGATACGGTGTGGCCTCCATGTCAACAGTGGTTAGAGAAGCAACTAGCTGATGAGGTGCTTAGAGCACCGACATATCTGTCCATCTAGCTGCCCTCACAGCTCTGGGATCTGCCACCTCTACACCTCTGCCATAAGGGATGAAGTTCTTATAGACCCAACTCATGACTAGGGTCGGGTGGCTCAAGGACTGCCCCTGTAAATGGACTACCCTGTATAAATCATGGTAGGTGGTCCCAAGTATGTCTGCTCCCCAGGCATATATCTGGCCATGTCCCTCTATTTGTGTAATAATGGGGGACCAACAATATAACAATGTGTCTCCTCCCTTGTCCCCAATCAGTCTCGAGGCAAGGATCCCCATAATGGCCTGGCGAAGTAGGGGGATGCACAAACTAGGAATAGATCGAACTCTAACCCCCTTCTTCGACCCCGTGGAGATGACTGCATCTCCCATATAGGAAGCCCATTGTGCTATCTGGGCCTGCGAACCTGCTGTCTTAAGGGTGAGACGTCTCCCAATAATTAGGACCCCTAGAATGCGATAGACATCCTCCAAAGTAATGGTCCACTCACCGCAGACCCTTGGTAATCAGAAAGTGTTCTGATCAGCATCCCAATATGAGATTAAGTCACAAAGAATGTGACTAGAAGGAGAAACGTGGGGCACGTGTGATATATGCAGTATACCAGCCCGCTAAAGAGTATCCTCCTCATCTTGTGAGAGGGCATCTAACACTCCTGGGAGCCAGTCACACTCCCTCTCTCGGCTCCACTAGATATACTCCTCTCTCACCTGCATACACCCAAAAAAACACAAAACAGAGCAAGTTAGCATCCAAATAATACTGGAAAAATCATGAAAACATGTAGAAATGCTAAAAAAGCAAAAACAACCTCAAACAGATGTTCTTTTGGCATTCTGTGCGAAACCGCCGCCCTGAGCAAGGAGGCGGTTTTGTAACCACCGCCTTAATGGTGGTGGTAGTGTAACTACTGCCTTGAACAGAGCGGCGGTCATGTAACCGCCACCCTGGGCAAGGCAGTGGTCATGGCCCAAAAACCCACGTGGGTTTTTAAACCTAAAAGGCCTAAAAGCGCTAAAAAAACAACCATTTTACCTGAAAACAAAGCCTACCCAGTAGGTGCCCCCCCTAGATGGACCTTTTAACACCAACATTTTCAAAAATTACCCCCCCACGACAAAGATTTTAGCATTTCAAAATTAAGCGGGTAAAAAGGATAAATTGAAGAAAACTAACCTGTGATCTCGCAGGTCAATGTTCCACTCGTGGAGGCATGATCACTATCCTGTCACGGATGTTTTGACTCTACTCACGCAAGAAATCATCACCGTGGGTTCCAAAGCTCAAAATCAATCAAATCAACTCGCGTAAATGAATAGGAAAATGGGCCCACTTTCATATATATAACACCCTAATTCATTTTAAATGCCTTTTTCACAGATTTGGAGGGCCGACGGAGGTAAGTTCTTATCCCCACACAAATGGTACGTTCTCATTTCCTATTATTTTAGCATTTATTTTCCAAACTATTGTGTCTATCTGCACTTGAGTTCTCTTTTTGTTTTACAGGTAGCGGGAATTTTGGATGGCGACATTTCAACACACGGACGTATAAGGTATAACTTCCAACTTCCCATTTCGGGACCGCCATACTCGGACCCACCGTTTTACGCCTCTTCATGGCTAAAATGTTTCTCCGAGGGGGCAATATGTACGTACCCAAAATTGTAAGGTATTGTACTGCCGAAACAACGTAACAGGTGCCCCAATGATGATACAGGTCTCCTCGCAAGGTGTTCGGAATCTAGAAAAGATCTCCATGTGTGCGTTAACATCCCGCATGCCCCACTTAGCCCCCATGTGCTTTGTTTTTCCCTTTTCCCCTCTTTTCTTGACCTTTTTCTCTTAAGTGACAAAACCACCGCCCTGCCTGGGTGGTGGTCCTTTACACATTTTCCAGAAAGGTCTTTTTACATGACTCACGTAATTTCAACGTTTTACCAGCTTTCTTTCACCGCCATAAGCTTGCATTTATGATTCTGGTTCCCTGGAATAGTGTTTTGCCATTGTTTATAGTTTAAGAGTTCTATTTGGTTTTTACCCTGGGTAAATGGAAATGTTATAAATAGTTGGCTTATGCTCAAGAAAATGGCCCCTCAAATTTGCCTCTGATTTCTCTTTGCAATAGATTTAGTTTTCATTTTACTTAGAATGCTTAGTTTCTTTCATTGCATGCTTAGTTAGTATTGTTTTACTGTTAGTAAGCCACATATCCATCTTGTGCAAGTGCTGTTGTTATTTCATCCAATCCATTGGAATAGGATAGTCTGTTTATCAATAGGAAGCCATTAAATTTACAGGTTTAGTTCTTCAAAAAGGATAGTTTCAGGTTCTGGATGTTTCATGTTGCATGACTCGCAATAAATCCCGCTAGGAATTGCATAAGCTAAGCTTTGTACTCTTGCGCTATCCCTCTCCTACTCGCATTGTATTCAGTCTGTATCTTGAGCTGCCTTTGTCCCAATATCTACTTCTGTTGATGCTAGCATTATACACTTTTCTGGATCCATGTGAACACGAAGGAACGAGGAGATCACACTAAGGGGACAAAATAACACACACCATCGGATTCACCACTGTTCTGCAGAATCCAAGTTCTAGCTTTCAAAGTTCTAAATTAGAATCATATCAAATAGAGTAGTTAATTTCTTTATTTCAGTTAATTTTACCTTCTATATTGCCAGGGAAGTTGTGGGGATTGATAGTTTCTGAGAGACTATGATTCATTCCTCACTTCTGAGGTAGGATCGAGAGTCTTGCAAATAGATTTAGATCAGTTATTTCATTGTTTAGAGTAGATCTACAAATGCACAGAACAATAGCTATACGCAGTCTTATCTTGTTTGTTGTTAAATTGTTATCTTAGTTGTCAATTTCTAGATGTATTAAATTAGTTACTAAATTCATTCGAATAGTTCATCAGAAAACTAAACAAATAGAGAAATCATATAGCTATAGATATATTTCACGTAGTTAAACTCACTTTATTGCAGTTTGTTTACATTATTACTTTTCGTATGACAATCACAGGACCTAGGGAGCCCAGAGAAGTATCGTATATCGAGTCAATCGTGCCTCAACCAAATCGCGTCACAGCAATATTTGACATAGACAAGAATCTTAGAATCCAAATCTTCCAAACAACAACAGACTTACAACAGATCAGCTCTCAGTTGAGGGGATTAAACATAGAAGACAATCAAGCACATATGTTTTGGTCAAATCAGCCAAATTACAGATTACCCTAGAAAAATATCCATATGACTGTAGAAGGGCTTGAAAGAGAGCAAACGTTCAGTTGTGATCCTTTGGTCCCACAGTTAGGTGTAGGAGACACTCTCACAGTCATAGATACCAGTTTAAGGATCCAAGTTGCATGAACACCTGTGAGATATTCTGAGAAGATCACACAGTTGTTGGTTCTAAACATAGAGGCTATGAGAAAGCATATGATTACTGGATACTAGGGATTAGGGACTTGATTTTGCGTACATGACCATAATAGGACCGCAACAACCAAGAGTCTACGATTTCGATCCACAGATTCTGCACGGCCCAACGAGTCCACAAGTCAATCAAATATAGACACTAGCCTACGCCCACTAGTATTTCAAATCCACTCCACTTCCACCCATCATCATCGATACAATTGTCCTTATTAGATATAGCGGCTAACAAAGCTAAGAGATTTATGGACTAGGCCAGAGTATCGTCCATAGAGTAAATTGTATTTCACCATCTACACCATATGACCTTATATGGGGACATACACGAAACTATCCAAGGTCATTTTCCATGTATTCCTCAACCCATAGATCGAATCACACAAGAGCTTGATATTGGTTGGAGCCTTCGAGCAGTCATCCTTACCGATCGATCTATCACACCAGTCCAAGTTAGAAGGGCCTTCATTGCCTTAGATTTGTAAATTCCACTAGTGCGTGTTGAAGACATTAGACTGCCTAACTAGTTTGTCTGCATCCCACGCATATTCCACCCCCACCGGATATCTTGGCATGACCTCGGGAGGTCCGGTACGCGGAAGAGTCACTTGTAGATTCCCACGCTCACCTATCGCTTTTCCGTGGCATACAGTTCACTCTACTAGATTATAATATGCTGCTTACACATTGTTTTAGTGGAACAAATTATGCTTTTTGGAGTATTAACCTTGAATGGAGAAATGCATATTGTGTCTTTTGGGTATGATATATCGGAGTCAAGGTCTTAGATGGAGTTTCACCATGGTTTCTCTAGAAGACACTTATCATCCAAGGCTTATGACAATGAAGATAATAAAAGTGGGATAGTATTGGCCCACTTTAAAGCTTTAGATGTTCATCTTGTGTGGTTTAGCAGATGTCAGGAACGTGCTCTGTTCATTGATGAAATTAAGATGACATCCCTCCCACTACAACTAATTCATATGTGGGATGAAGCCATTTATCAATGGGGCCTTGATTTAATATTTTTAGAATATTAAATCATAATGTACACAGTAACTCGGGTAATAAGATGATATTACAAATAAACTAATTATTTTACCATGTGGATGGAGGCTTTGGACATCAGATACAAGATATTGTATCATGTATCCTTAAAACCCTTGAAGAAATTGAGAGAAGATTTAGGGATTCTCCAAACCATGATTTACGATAATGCAATATCCTTCCTAGTGATTTGGGTAGATTGAATTTGGCTCTTAGACATAGGAATATACTTGCATAGCGTCGTCAAATTACTACCCCTCATGGTAATGGTTCTGAGAGTCAAATTCTAAGTAGGGAAAAAATTGATTCATGGAAGTCAGGCAAGAGTGCCTAGGTACTGGTGATCTATCAAAATCAATGGCACACCGATGTCTATGCGAATAGTCTAAATTTGTGTCTGATAGGATCATGTGCACATAGAGAGGTTCAAAATTGTTTTTCGCACTGGTTTTGTATCCTTGAGAGGTTAGGTGTCCACCATACCTTGAGTAACTGTACGCACCTAAAATTACACGTGCTACATTTTCGGGAAAAATGGTTACAAAAGTCCCCAATGATGATTCAAAATCCTTTTAAGAAGGTGTTCAAGCTCTTAAAGTCCGCTTGTACAGTATATATTTGTAGCCTAGACATAGCCTTACATAGCTTCTTCCTTGCACTTTTTCTAGTTTCCCCCTTCATTCTGTGCATTTTTTGGCCTTTAGTGTCAAGGACCGCCACCCTGCGGTTCTGAAACCACCACCAAGGGGGTGGTGGTCTTGCAAACTGCCGCCCTAGCGCAGGGCGGCGGTCATGAGTGATTTTTCTAGAATTCATCATGCATGTTTTTAACATGTGACACTTCACTTAACTTCACTTTTAGGATGCGTTTGTGAACCGATTTGTCTAAAAATAGTTTTGATTTCTTGGTTTCTCCTTCCCTCTTCTATTTTTAAATATATTTAGTTAGTTGGAACTACCTCTTCTTGCCTTGTGCATGAAGGCACATCCCAACCCCAATTCTTATATATTCCATGCTTGTGTTCAAGTAAAAGGCCTGAGAATTTTTGTGTATTTTGCATAGCATTGCTGCCACAATCTTGCTAGGAATTGCATAGCCAAGCTTAGATCTCTTGTGCTATCTCTCTTCTACTTGCATTGCAACTAGACTACCTTCAAGCTACCATTTCTCAAGCATCTTCTTCTACTGTTGTTATTGCATTCCCAATCCCTTGGACTCATATGAACACACAAAGAAAGAAAGGAAAAAACTGAGGGGAAAGACATATATACAACCATATTTTCCAAAGATCTTGCTTATCCAGGTTGGAATTACTTGTTTGTTTGCTTCATTTGTCAAATTGTCAATTTTGAATCATTAGTTTCAATTACATATCAAATAGAGTAGTAAAATTGTTCATTTCAATTGATTAGGCAATTACAAGTAGATCAAATCATTAGAAAGATTTCTCTTTGACATTACCAGGGAAGTTGTGGGGAACAATAGCTCTTCTAGGGTTATGATTTGTTCTTCACCTCTGAGGTAGGGTTTGAAGGGTTTTTTATTAAATTAGGTTATTTGTTTTAGATTTAGATTTACATATTCGCACAAGTAATTAGCTACATCTGGCTGATTACTTGTATTTAGTTTGTTTATTAGATTAGAAGTGCATTGCTTAAAAACTAGAAAAGATCAAAAACATTTACTTTTATTAGATTAGTTTGCTTTCATTGTTTTTCTCTGATATATTGTAAAAACACCAAAAACATAGATTATATTTCCTTTGATAGTTATCTTGTTTTACCAAGATCATTTCAATTCATTCTGCATGACCATCAATGACCCACAACAAGAAAAGACGTACGGTTGTGATCCTTTGGTCCCACAACCCAACGGGATAGAATTATAATAGACATTGATACAAGTTTACATTTGACAATCTTACACACACACCTACTAGGTTTCTCTGAGAAAATAGAACAACTAAACACACTAAACATCATAACTAATCAAGCCTATGATTATTGGACTGCTCTCCTAGAAACAGGGTTTGATTACGCACATGACCATAACAAGACCACAACCTCCACGAAGTTTTTGGTTGTGATCCTCAGGTCCCATGCAACCCAACGGGTCTGCTAACCAATTAGATATTGACACTGGTTTGCATGCATCATTATTTAGATCATCACCACTTCCACCTGATATCATCTACACAACTTTCATTATTGAACATAGCAGCCGATCAGGCTAAGAATTTCTGGACTAGACCATAGAAATCATCCATAGTCCATGTGGTTTCATTACGCCTCTCGTTCTTACTTTCATGACCTTGTCTAGAAATCTATACGAGGCACCCACAGGTCACTTTCCATGTGTTCAACAACCAGTGAATAGAATCTCAACAGAGCTTGATATTGACTAGAGTCTCCGAGCAGCTATTATATCATATCAATCCATCACACCACTTCAGGTTAGGAGAGCATTCTTTTCCTTAGACTCACAGATCCTGATATTGTGTGTCAAAGATATAAGGTTGCCTCATTAGCTTATCCACCATCACCACACATACACATCCATTTCTATTCTACATTGGCTATTGTCTCGCATGACCTCAAGAATTCAGGTGTGAAGAAGGTCACGTGTTGATTTTTCTTTCATACAAATTGGTGAACCCGATGTGAAGAGCTAGTCTCTAAGCGTTTCCACTTTCTTCATCCATCCTTTATTATGTGATATTCTTACCCCCTGAATATGTTGGGATACGATGAGTATGGTCAACCCATCCTAAGTTTTGACATGTATAACTATCAAACATAGGTATACCACAATAATCACCTTCACTCTCAACATGGGTAGATAACCGCTCAACTGCTCAAAATCCTCTTCTTCAGGGAACCAATGTTGGTTCCTCTATGCGTATTGAGGAACTTGACCAAATCACATAGACATATCCTCATGAACAATCAAGTTCAAACAACATGACTTTCACTGGGGAAGCAAGTTCATCTCCTCATGTATTGTTTTGACAACCCATTAGCATGCAATCAGACCAGCTCCTGCATCTAGATGAGGAGTACTTATCACAATATGCCAGGAGTGAACAACGCTTCCAGAATATGAACTGGGATTTTGATAGGTTGTAAGGACATGGTGATGTCCCACTTCAAAAAAATAACACTACCCCTCCAACAATGGAAAACATTGCCAACGAGGGGTGACAACATAGTGAACAATTCATAGCAGGATACCACACTCCTCAACAACCTCCAAAAGTTCAACAACAAGCACCTAAACAAAACACCATCCCATCAATGGGTGACATCATCTCGGCATTAGTAGAAAAATTCAAAGAGTTAGAGCTTTCCCAAAATTCTCAAAGTTCATACGTAGGGAAAGCAAGAACTTCTCCACTATCCGCAGAATTATGGACAAATACCTACTGTGTAGAATCCTCTAGTTTATACGGGTGCTCCAAACCCTGGATATTTTCTGACTGGGATGGGCACCTTGGGTATGCCCCCTCATGCCACATATGGATATCTACAATAGGCACCAGCTAGAAGTGCTTCTCAAATGCCATACCAGCTGGAAATGCAACGTTCCCTGGCTTTGTGCCTTCGACTCCATATCAAAGTAGTCAACCCCCCTACGTACACATGTACTCTAAATCACCACAGGGGATATGTACACTTACCCAGGTCCATATGGACATTAAGGGATGTCATATGCCCCACAAATGTTTACACTATACCATTTCAGCAACATGCAACCTCCACCTCCCCAACAATCTTTGGTTGAAACGTATACAATGGGGACCTATTCTAAATATCTTAAGAAGCCTCTAGACTTCTCCATCTGGACAGTCATGCTCCAAGACCCTCCCCTTCTGAAGTTCAAAGGATCTTCAACTCTCACATCAAAGTTATGAAACGTTCAATGGGGGACCTAGTTTAAATATCTTAAAGGAGCCTCTAGATCCTATATCCATCCAATCAAATCTTCATGCTCCTAAGACCCATTTTTGATACCCAATCTTAAAATTTCAAATGTTCAAATGGGGTATTATGTAACATTGATGGTTCTAATTTTATAGCTCACATAAGAAAAAAATCTTATTATATTAAGAATGGCCATTTCGAGAGTGATTCTTCCCCATGGGACCAGTTAAATATGCAAATATTTTCCCTAAGAATAGTTTTTGCTAGAAGGTATTTTTATCTCTCATGTTCTCATTGGTACTATAGGATACCCAGAGGCTTCAATACACTCCTTCAAGCAACTCATGTCAGAATTTATTAAGGATTTTTGATATGAACAAACTTTTAAGAACAAGAATCAGAGAATTCCTTCATATCAAACAAGAACACAACGAGTCCAACCCACTTCATTCAAAGGTGGTGATAGGTTCTCTACTCCTCTGCAAGTGCTCCAAATATGGATCAGACATGGAGCTTTGTGATTTGTTCCTCCACTCCCTCAATAGGGAGACAAAGGAAGAAGTTCAAAAATTCCTGCTAAGGAGCTATGAAGAGGTGCTAGAAGGTGCTCTTCAAATTGACCAAACAACCATTGACAGTGGTTGTAAGACTTATGGAGAAAATGGAAGGTTAGTCACTCCTAACCAAAATAACCCCGGTTACTCCAACACCACTAGCAATAATCAAGGACCGAAGGTCCTTAATAAGAACTGTGGGGGTCACAACTGATGGTGTTACTAATCAGCCCAAGAAACCTAATGTTGTTAGTTCTCCCAATACAAACACTACCAATAACAAAAACAATGGCAATAATCAGAGAAACAATAACTTCTCACCCTCAATCAACACTGTAGATTTTAATCGTCCTCAGCAAAAACAACAACAAACAACCTCAACAATCAAGACAAATGCATAGACCCAAGGCCCTAACCAATACCCAGGTGGGTATCCAAACCAATTCCAAAACCAAGGGCAGGGGTTCCAAAATTTTAACTATAACAATCAGTAGTTGAACAATAATCATAATTTCAGACCACAACAAGGTGCAAACCAAAGGCCTCAAGATTATGATCCTGATTTGTATTGCAGTTTCCATAGGGTTCATGGCATGATGCAAGAACATGTTGTGATTGCAACAAGTTTCTACAACTGTTTTCCAGAGGATCAAAGACAATTATTTGTTGACATGTTTTTGGCAAACCCAACAATGCCAACTCAGAACACCTACATGGGACCGGTATCCCCACAGAACACACCACTTGGAATATTTAATGATCCTCTCCCCATGTGCCCAAAATATGGTAGAATAGATCCCAATGGCTCAAACAAGGGTATTGTAATAGGAACCAATGATCGTGAAGCCTCGACTTCATCAAACCCACAGGTAGCACCTCCTTTGGATGGCCACCAACAAACAAAAATTGTGGGATTGGTAGAGTTAGACACTGAACCTTAGATTAACATTGCCACTAGAACCAAAGATTATTCTTCGCAGCCAATCCTGATCTACCCAACTATATCAGATGACATTCATGATACACTAGGCAAGCTAGTAGGAGCTTATGACTTGATCAGTGACCTAACCAAGACCTTCTCTCACATTTCCTTCTTGGATATGTTAAAGAATTCCCCTGCTCACAGATCCACTCTATTAGAAGCACTAGGTCTTGGCCATTTGATTAACGTCACCCCTCCTCTAGAAGCATAGATAAACCATGTGGAATTTGATGTCTATCCTCCAGGGCATCCTGAAAGAGATGTTGGATTCATATTTGACATCAACAAGATGCCCACAGACACTGAAATAGCTCGTAGAGGTGATCCAACATTATTTTTACAAGTTTGGATTTACAACAACTATGTAAAACATGTGATGATTGATGATGGGGCAGTGGTTAACATAGTCCCCTTCTCTTTCCTTCAAAATTTAGGTTACAGAGAGACCAATTTCTCTTCAACGTGAAATATGCTGAGAGGCTATGACAACCTCAAAGTGACATCAATCGGGACTATAGTGTTTCAGTCACTCTCAGGACCTAAGACGTTCTAACCATGTTTTATATTATAGATTGGGAAACCAACTATAATATGATCCTTGGTCATCCTTGGATTCATCGCATGAAGGTGATTCCCTCCACTTTGTTTTAGGAAGTCAGGTTCCTTACATTTAGGGAAGGTATTTGTGGCACAGGGTGATCCAAAACCCTTTGACATACATCTAGCTAACTTGAAAAAGAGGCCAGGAGTCCACTTGAGTTTGATCTTCCTACAAATTAGTTAAATAAACCTACAAGCTTAGTGCCAAAGGAAAATTTGGTTCCTACAATGGAATTAGAAGTCACGGGCTTGATCGAAGGCATTCCAGACAGTCAAAGATGAAACCATCATCATAGAGATAGTGTCATTAGAAACCACAACAAATATTTTCAAGCTATTGGAGAAGGATTTACCTATTCTCCTTCCATTCGATTCTATGGGTATGGGACATACCTTGGGACTTGGATCTCTTCCAGCAGATGAAGTTTGTATGGTTGAAGGTAACTGAGGTAAAGGAAGAGGATACAAAGGATGATCCAACATCCATTTTTCCAAGTAATTGTTGGACTCTCCATTTTTATGGAGCCAAGTGTCATTTTGGTGCATGGGGAAGGTGTAATTCTTACCTCTCCTGAGGGAAGGATTCTGCCTTTTTCCTTCAAGTTAAACTTTGAATGTACAAATAATGGGCTGAATATGAAGCCCTTCTACTTGGTCTCATTGTAGCCAAAATAATGGGTGCTCTTAATATTAGGGTGTTGGGTGATTCACAACTTGTTGCAAATCAGATATCTGAGGTATATGAGACTAGAGATGAGCATCTACAACTCTACAAAATAGTAGTGCTAAATCTAACAAAGGGGTTTGACTTCATATCGAATTGAAGCAATTCCACAAGAACAGAACCTCATCACAGAATCTATAGCAAATTCTTACTTCCTGCTTCACTCCAAGTAGTGAGTTGGAGAGATAAAAACTTCACGGTCTTGGTTCATGTTGAACCTTTGGTTCGTAAAACACCGATAACCCCAATGTTGACATACATAGAAACTGAGAGTGAGTCTGTCATCTCAGATCACGTTGACATTGATAAAGCAAACTCTGGGATATCTAAATGCTTTTGCAGAATTACATCTTACTCATCACAAGGTTGATCTTTCCCTAATCCCACACTCTTCTTCCTATTTTGGAAATCCCATGATAGAATCTTCCCCTGGGAAGGAACTCAAAATTTATGAGGTAGGAGAAGAGGGGGATTTAGAGTTACCTCTAGCCCCGCCTAAGTTTTGAGGAAGGAAATGCCTCCTTAATCGAGGAACAATCGATATAAACATTGGGACAGAGGAGGAACCAAAAATATTGAAACTGGGATCCTCTCTAACTCCTGAGGAGGTTGAAATACATACATGTATCCTCAAGGAGCATAAAAAATATTTCACATTTAGCTACAAGGAAATGACGGGAATTGCACCACACATTGCAGTTCACAACCTCATCACCAAGCCAGATGCTAAGCCAATTAAGCAAAATTCAAGGCCCATGAAGCCAAAGGTGGCCCTCATGGTGAAGGAAGAAGTGATGAAACTCCTGCAGGTAGGGTTCATCAAGCCATTTGACTACTCACAATGGGTGTCTAATATTGTCCCTATTCTCAAGAAGAATGGAAAGATCCACATTTGCATAGAATTTTGGGATATCAACAAGGCTTGTCCTAAAGATGATTTCCCATTACCATCCATCAATGTTATTATCGACGCAACAACTGGTTTTGAGTTGTTGTCTCTCATGGATGGGTTTTCTAGGTATAATCAAATCAGAATCTCTAGGAGGATCAGGCCAAAACTACATTCATAACTCCTTGGGGAACCTACTGTTATGTTTTCATGTCATTCGGGCTTAAGAACGTTGGTGCCACATACCAACGGGTGATGACTTATATATTTCATGATCTTATACATAAGATTGTGGAATCCTATGTGGATGACCTTCTGGCTAAGGCCAGAAAATGTTGCATGATCACCCAGAGGTGCTTCATATCATCCTTTCTCACTTAATCAAATACGACATCATGTTGAATCTAGAAAAATGTGTGTTCGGTGTAATGGGAGGAAAGCTTTTGGGATACATCATATCTTCATGAGGGATTGATGTAGACCCAACCAAAATTTGAGCTATACTGGAAATGACTCCACCGTCAGATGAGTCTGGCATCAGATCTTTCCTTGGGAAACTCAGCACAATCTGAAGGTTTATCCCTGATTTGACCTTTTCTATTCACCCAATCAACAATTTTTTGAAAAAGGATTGCTGAATTGATTGGATGGAAGAATGCAATGAGGCATTTGAGTCAGTTAAACGGTTCTTGTTGTCTCCTCCCACACTCATGCCACCTAGGTCAGATCACCCCTTGATCCTGTATTCACAAGCTACAGATGTCTCATTAGCCTACATGTTAGCTCAAGAAGATGATGATAAACGAGAACTTGTAGTCTATTTCATTAGTCAGACATTTCTTGATTATGAGACACATTATACATAAGCAGAGAAGGAATTCCTTGCTATAGTCTTCATGACAAAATGCTTAAGACATTACATGCTAAACCAAGAAACAAGGGTTATTGTTAAATCAGATCACCTGTGGACATTTCTCACGCAAGGGTCCTTATCTAAGAAAGATGGACGCTTCATAACTCTGATGGGCGAGTTTGAGTTAACATTTGTTAATCAGAAATCCATCAAAGGACAAATCATTGCAGACTGGTTGGCTGACAACCCATTGGATGGAGGTGATCTAGTAAATTTAGACTTCCCCGACGAGTGTGTGTATTTTTTTGAAACTAAGCCTCCCATTTCTATGTGTCCATGGTACACTGACATCATTAACTTCATAGTGGACCATACATATCCAGAAGGGGAAACCTCAACAAAGAAGATGGTGTGTATTATAACCACCAAGTATGTCATCTTGGAACAAGTGCTCTATCGTAGAGCCTTTGATGGAATGTTGTTAAGATGTGTTGACGAAGAAGAATTTGAAAATATTCTTTATGAATCACATAGCGGAGTATGTGGAGGTCACTTCGGTGGCCACACCACTGCTTGGAAGATACATTGGATGGGCTACTTCTAGCCCATGCTAGAACATGACACAGTAGAGTTTGTGTGTAAATGCCATAAATGTCAAGAGTTTCTCCCATGAGATCCACATACCGGCATAGGCTCTACAACCAATTGCAACACCATGGCCCTTTTCCACATGGGGCCTAGATTTGATAGGGAAATTCTCTCCCTCATCAATGGATGGTCATAACTTCATAATCACAGCCACATAATACTTTACTAAGTGGGTAGAAGCCATGCCTCTTACCACCATGCCTAGATCGGTAATTGCAAAGTTCATTATGAACCAAATCATTTGTAGGTACAGGGTCCCACAAGTCATTATCTCAGATAATGGCACATCTTTCAAAAATGATGAAGTACGTGAACTATGTGAAAAATTCAAAATAAGTCACCACACATGGCTTCTCTCTATTACCCTCAGGCCAATGGATAGGCTGAGGCTACAAACAAGACATTGAAATCCATCCTCCTTAAGACCATCAAGGAGAACAAACGAGATTGGAATTTAAAGATTTTTCCAGCCTTGTGGGCCTATCAGACATTAGTAAGAATGCCGATGGGGGTAACCCCCTTTTCTTTGGTATTTGGTGCAGAAGTGGTTTTACCACTCGAAGTCAAAATACCTAGTCTTTGTATATCGTTGCAAGGAATTATGGGAGAAGAAGGCTATCGAGAGGTGCGACTCTCTCAGCTAGAAAGTATTGATGAGGCTAGACTCAATGTTGAACAACGGCATAGCATTTATGTTGACCGGATGGCTCGGAAATTACAACAAGAAAGTCTATGAGCATGAAATATATGAGGGAGATTTGGTTTTAAGACTTGACAGTTGAATAGACAAAAAGACCAGTGAAGGAAGGAAATTCAGACCCAAGTGGTTGGGTCCATATCGAGTAATAGAAGACTACAAAAATGGGGCATTTCACCTGTGTACACTAGAGGGTGAGGAGTTTAGTGAATCTGTGAACTCTCTTCACCTAAAGAGGTATTAAGCATGATCCATTAGCATTTTCATATGTACATTATTACATCTACATTGCATTTTCATCTGCCAGTTCATTCTGTAAAATTTGTGATCAAGGGATTTATTCTTATAGCAATTCCTAAAAACTTCTGAAAACATTGGCAAAACATTCAAATCATGCCTCTACAAATATTCACGGTATCATCAATTGTTTCTGAATCATTTCATCGATCCAAACAAGATAAGACAAAGCTTTGACAGTAACCATACCAAGGCCTGCATACTTGGTTCTACTTATAGTCTCTTTCTAGATTGGGTGTCTTTGCCTATAGTCTTGTTCTAGAAGCTTCATGGTGTCACATCTATCCCATATAGATCTCTTTGGAAATAAGAACATTCTAAACATTTTTCCTAGATAAATAAGTCAAATGCAAGTCCACAAAAAAGTTTTTATTTTACACATTTCTCTGCCCTACCAACCTTCGGTGTTGAGCCTACGTCTCTTACTAGTGATGTAGGGTTGGGAAAGGAGAGAAATTCCCTTACTCACCTATGCCTTGTCCATGGTGATAAGCCCATACTTCCTACTGGTAGCATGGGGCAAGGTGTAGGGGGTCTCTTTGACAAACTTGAAAGTTAGAAACAGTTCATTCAAATATTGTGAAATCATAAATCAAAACAAAGTGAGTTAGATGTCCAAAATTCCAAAAGAGTTTAAAACCTCAAAACCAGATTTTGTCAACCAAGTGGCCATCTACGGATCTAAGTCTAGATAAAATGGAAAGAAATTCACATTCTAAACTATGAAGAAAACTTGAGTAGAGTGAGGTTATAGTGTCTCAATTTGGTTTTATCAAATCCTTGTCTTTCTCTCATCATTACCATTCACCAAATTTCCATAACTTGTGCCTGTTTTGGCTCTCGGTGTTGAGCCCTCACATCTTACTAGTTGCATGGAGTTAGGAATGGGGAAAGTTCATTCACTTATCATATCACTTATATCACCATGTTTTTCCAAAACAATACGAAGTACCAAAAATTGCTAAAAGAAACTAAAGTTCAACATTACAATGTGTTTGCATTATCATATATCAGCATTATAAAATACAAAAAGAAATCATTTTGTTAGCATTCATATCCACTACATACATTCTGAAAAGCATATAAAAATGGAAGTTCTAAACATCTAGAGTACACATGCAAAGTGAGCCAAGAGGAAGTCAACTCAGATACAAAGAATTACCGAACCAAAAAGAAGAGTTTGTATATATCATAATAAATCAAGTTTTGTGTACAATGCCATCACATGCTAGGCATGGTCAAAACACTCTCAATGAGCCCAAAATATACAAAAAAATCATATAATGCTTGAAAAAATCACAACAAAGCAATAAAGGGCCTAGTGGCCTGTCAATCCCTTTAAGATCCCTCATATGGTGCACGGCCGTGTCCAGGACTCCTATACCACAGCTACGGTGATGAGAATGAACTAAATGGTGTGAGTGCTCGTGGTGGTGGCCACTAGCTATGGTCTCACTGTGAGAGTGACTCCACCTCATTAATCTCTCGGCTGCCTCATACCTAGCCACCTGAGTACGAAGAGAGGTCATCACCTTCCGCTACTCTCCAGACAGGTGCAAACACATCAGTATGTCTGTCGGCTGCTAGCGGTTGGCCTTAATCCTTAGTCAACTCAGCTCGGGTCTTCCCTGAGGGGATCAGTAGGGTGTCCATGCACACCCATTGAATAAGCTCTCACCACTCTTGTGCAGTCAGCTGCAAGCAAGAAAAGAAGAAGAAACAGTGAGTTAGAAAATTACAAAAAAAATGAAAACAAAAAGAAATACCAACTAACATTTCCAACTAACAAAGTCAAGGGAAGAGTATCAATGTACTTGGATCTCTAGGCATCCAAGTAGGGTCAATGGATGTTGCAGCTACTTCTGGTGGCTGTGGGGCCTCCCCAAAGCTAGAGGCGAGATGTTTCCTATCATGGACTCATCATCTCCCTCTCCATCTCGAGGAAGTGGTCCCTCCGAGACCAAGGTCTCTCTCTCTGCACTCACTTCCTCCATGCCACTCTCAGCATATCCTGAGTGTCATGCCACTCAGGGTCCCTCTCCTCCTCCTCCATATGGGATACCTCACTAGTCTCACCACCTAACCCCTCATCCCCCATATCCTCTCCAACTGAATCCTCCTTAGTCTCATCTCCTAGTGTACTCCTCAGATTCAAATTCTACATCAATGGGCTCATCCTCCTCTCCACTGTGAGTGGGAGCAGCCACAATCTGAAGTAAAGGCACTCGAGGGGCACCAGCTTCCCGTCGGGAATGAACCACATGCCTAACTACAATAGGCACACCTGGAGTAACCACAGTCTAGCCAGGATCCCCTCTAGGGCCCTTCCAGGCCTCCTGAATAGTCTTGTATACTGGTTCCACTGGAGGAAGCATATCTACATAAGGGAGGCCAAACTACTGAGGAACTCAGCCAAATGGGTGAATCTCAAGCTTCCTGTCCTGTCAACTAACTGACCAGTAGTGGATCAAGACTGTCACCACTGTGGTCCCCTCCTGTCCCCACAACCCTGCCATGTCCTGGTATGGGGTAGCCACCATGTCTTCTTAAGTCAAAGAAGACACTGGCTGATGTGGCACTCTAAGGACTGTCATCCCTATCCACCTAGTGGCCCAGATGGCCCCTAGATCCCATACTGGCACTCCCCTCCCATAGGGGATGATCCGCTTCTCATACACCCAACTCATAACCAATGTGGGGTGGCTCAAAGACTGCCCCTGTAATTGGACAATCTGATACAGGTCATGATAAGTGCTACCAAGTATGTCTGCTCCCCAGGTGTAGATACAGATCATATGCCTCAATCTATGTAATGATGGGAGCCCAAGTAGTAGAGTAGTGTGTCACCTCCCTTGTCCCTGATCAACCGCGAGGCCAAGATACCCATGATGGCCTTGCGGATAATAGGGATGGGAGTAGTAGGAATGGATTGGACCTTGATCCCCTTCTTCAAACCAAAAGAGACCGCAACATCCCCCATATAGGTGGCCCATAGAGTCATCGTGGCTTTGGATCCTGCTGTCTCCAGAGTCAATCATCTGCCCAATATCGGAAGCCCCAAGAATGTGGTATACATCCTCTAGGGTGATAGTCCACTCACCCCTGACACTTGAAACCAGAAGGTGTTCTGGTCTGCATCTCAGTAAGAAAATAAGTCACATAGTATGTGACTAGAAGGGGTGACATGGGGCACCTGTGCAATCCTCCAAATCCCTGCCCTTTAGAGAATGTCTGTCTCATCCTTGAGTCACTGGTCTAAAATCGCCCAGGAGCCAATCAAACTCCCTCTCATGACTCCAACAGATGTATTCCTCCTTCTTCTTCATCTACCAAAACATAGAAAAAGAGCAAGTTAGTAACGTATATCAAAGGATAAGCTCACCAAAAAATATGATAAAACATCAAAAAATCCAAAAAAATTCAAGTTAGCACTGCATTTTGGTCATTCTATTAAGAACCGCCACCTAGTGCATGGTGGCTACGGTCTCTAGGACCACTGACCTACTTAGGGCGGCGGTCCTGAACCAATTTTACAAACGTGTTTTAACCCTAGAAAACCCTCAAAAACACAAAAAAGACCATTTCAGACAAAATAAAAGACTGTCCCTATGGGTGCCCCCCCCTAGAGACTCATTTAAGATAAGAAATTTTGAAAATGATCCCCCCTTAGGTAAACTTCTTCAACATTTTTACATTTTAGGTTTAAAAATGCAAAAGTGAAAAAACCAACCTTAGACTGTGTAGGTCGATCTCCCACTCATGGAGGCATGATCACAATCTCGTAACAGTCATTTTTCGGCTGTACTCTCATCGAAAATGGTCACCGTGGGTCCAGAGCTCCAAAATCACCAAATTGAATAAGCGCAAATGAATTGGAAAATGAGTTTGTTTTGATATATATATGTTTTTTTGAGCTATATTTTGAGTATATGTTTTCACAGGGTAGGAGGGTTGGTGCAGGTATATCTCTATATCCCCACAAAAATGGTAAGTCCTCTTGTCATTTTGATTTAGTGTTTATTTTTTGATATTTTATCTATTTGCACTTAAGTCTTCTTTTCCTCTTGCAGGTAGCGGGAGCTTGGATGATGACATTTTGACACACGGGCATGTCAGGTATAGCTTATAACTCCCCATTTAGGGAATGCCATACTTAGACTCTACGTTTTATGCCTCTTCATGGCTAAGACACTTCTTTGAGGGGGAAATATATACACACCCAAAATTTCATGTGCTATATTATCAGAAAATGGTTACAAAAGTCCCCAATGATGATTCATGTCCTTTCAGAAGATGTTCAGCTCCTAAACCCATCTGCAGTGTATATTTGTAGCCTAGACGCCCTTACTTATCTTTTCCACATTTTTTTCTAGTTTCCTACTTCATTTTGTGCATGTTTTGGCCTTTAGTGCCAGGACCACCACCTTGCCTGGGCGACAGTTCTGAAACCACTGCCCAGGCAGGGTGGTGGTCCTGAGCAATTTTTCCAAATTTGTCATACGTGTTTTTAACATGCGACAGTTCACTTAAATTCACTTTTAGGATGCGTTTGTGAACCGACTTGTCTAAAAATAGTTTTTATTTGTCGGTTTTCCTTCCCTCTTCTATTTTTCCATGTGCTTTAGTTATTTGAAAGTACCTCTTCTTGCCTTGTGCATGAAGGCACATCCCAACCCAATTCTTATATATTCCATGCTTGTGTTCAAGAAAAAGGCCTGAGAATTTTTTGTATTTTGCATAGCATTGCTGCCACAATCCTACTAGGAATTGCATAGCCAAGCTCAGATCTCTTGTGTTATCTCTCTTCTACTTGCATTACAACTAGACATCCTTCAAGCTACCATTGCTCAAACGTCTTCTTCTTCTACTGTTCTTGCATTCCCAATCCTTGGACTCACATGAACACACAAAGAAAGAAAGAAACAAACTGAGGGGATAAAAACATATACAACCAGATTTGCCAAAGCTCTTGCTTATCCAGGTTGGAATTACTTGTTTCTTTGCTTCATTTGTCAAATTGTCAATTCTGAATCATTAGTTTCAATTACATATCAAATAGAGTAGTAAAATTTTCATTTCAATTGATTAGGAAATTAAAAGTAGATCAAATCATTAGAAAGTTTTCTCTTTGACATTACCAGGGAAGTTGTGAGGAACAATAACTCTTATAGGGTTATGATTTGTTCTTCACCTCTGAGGTAGGGTTTGAAGGGTTTTTGATTAAATTAGGTTATTTGTTTTAGATTTAGATTCACATATTCACACAAGACAATTAGCTACATTAGATAACTATTTATATTTAGTTTTGTTTATTAGATTAGAAGTATTTCTTAAAAACCAGAAAAGATCAAAAACATTTACTTTTGTTAGATTAGTTTTCTTTCATTGTTTTTCTCTAATATATTGTGAAAACACCAAAAACATAGATTAGATTTCCTTTGATAGTTAGTTTTTTTACCAAGATCATTTCAATTCATTTTTCATGACCATCAATGACCCACAACAAGAAAAGACGTATACGGTTGTGATCCTTTGGTCCCATAACCCAACATGATGGAATTGATAACATACATTGATACAAACTTTACATTTGAAAATCTTACGCACACCCGCTACATTATCTGAGAAAATAGAACAACTAAACACGCTAAAAATTTCCACTAATCAAGCCTACGATTATTGGAATGCTCTTGGCAACAAGGTTTGATTACACACATGACCATACAGGACCATAACCTCCATGAGTTTTTTTGTGATCCTCAGGTCCCACAACCCAACGGGCCTGCTAACCAATTAGATATCAACATTGGTTTTCATGCATCAATATTTAGATCATCACCACTTCTCACCTGATATCATCACATAACTTTCATTATTGAACATAGTAGCCAATTAGGCTAAGACTTTCTGTACTAGACCATAAAATCATCCATAGTCCCTGTGGTTTCATTACACCTCTTGTTCTTACTTCCATGACCTTGTCTTTGAAATCTATATGAGGTGCCCATAGGTCACTTTCCATGTATTCAACAACCAATTAATAGAATCTCGACAGAATTTGATATTGACTGGAGTCTCTATGCAGCTATCATATTAGATCAATCCATCACACCAATTCAAGTTAGGAGAGCATTATTTTCCTTAGACTTGAAGATCCCAATATTGTGTGTCAAAGATATAAGGTTATCTCATTAGCTTATCCACCATCACCACACATACACATCCATTTATATTCTACACCGGTTGTCTCGGCATGACCTCAAGAAGTCAGGTGTGAAGAAGGTCGCGTGTTGATTTTCTTTTAGGGTAGAACTCTAAGATTGGTGCACTTTGGAATGGGTCATACATCATCATGGCATGTAAGCAAGCCAAGTTTTTTTATTTGTCTAAACTTGATGGGGAGAAAATTGAGATCCTAGTTGATTGGATCTATCTTAAATATTCTCATTAAGGTTGTTTCTGGCATCTTATACATAGTTTTTTTTATTTAGTTTCATTTCTTTGTTTTTTATAGGTTCTCTCATTTTTTTTGTGGTGATCACTAATTGAGTGCATTTCCCTCAATCCTTGTGGTGGTATTTCAAATAAGTAATTTTGTACAGGTGTTGGTCCCATTTTCATCTCACAAGCCGAGTCCATAAAAAATGATAGAGTACCTTGGTTTTAGAACTAAATTTCAATAAATATGCTAATATCATGCCCATTAGATGCTTCAAGGTTACTAATCTTTACATATAGTAGGAAGATGTTCCCCAAACTATTTTCAAAAATATCACCCCATGTTATTTTGAAAAACTCATCCAAATTTTAGTTTTAGAATGAAGTAGTTAACAATTCAATGTTCTATGAAAGACTAGTCAAATGTTAGTGCTACACAAACTTAGAAACTATAGAATTAAGAAGAGTTGGTTAATTCTACACAACAAATCATATATCCCACTCAGCAAAATTCATGATGCAAGGAAAAAATATTGTGGGCTACCACATGGAAAAAGTGAGAAATTTTCAATGCAGATAAGGTTGGAAGCCATGGAACAAAGAACTTAGTGTTCCACGGATATCAAAGATGCAGTATCCTGCATAGTTGACAATGTTGTGGGGCTTAAAAATACCTCGTAAAGAAAAATCTATAAGGAGAAATAGATGGAGTGTCGTAGCACGTAGAGAAGATAGGTTTAATGCAGAATACATCAAGGCCAGAGAACATCAAAATTTGTGGAACATAGGAGCATAGTCACAGGTGGAAGAAGCCGCAATATAGGGAAGAATACCTCGGAAGAAAATCAGGAGCATTAAATGGCTAAGTGTAGAATATTTAGAAAGGTATAGGACATGAGAAGTTTCTAAATGAAATATGTATCAATGCATCAAGAAAAATCATCTAAAGTCCGCAGGGTATGACAAAACTATGCCTGATTTGAACCAAACACTCAACCACTCCACCAACCCAAATTTAATTCTAAGTGGCATCATCTACCTATAATGGTGATCTGATAGTGTACGTTTGGAGTAATGTTAGATGCCCATACCAGACCTACGATTGGCCCTTATTGTTGGTGGGTTTTTGAGTTCATTGATCACTGGATGCAATTGATCTCTTCTCCATTCTTTCTAAAATTCTATAAATGTAAGTGCTTTAGCACATAATAAGGGTTCAATTTTTGAAAGTCTAGAAATTTTTATTTTGAGCTTGAAAATTCTTACCCACAACCTTCATAACTCGCATGTGAATATTTATTTCCTCAAATTTGTTCCTATATATGGTTAAGTTTTTATATTAATGCAAGTATGGTTTTATTCCTCTTAATGCTCTATGTTTAATGTTAATATCCTCTTCCCTTTTCCATGCCTTCATTATTTTCCACTTATTTCCCTTCAAATTTGTGTGCATATTTTAAATATTCACCTTTATTTTTACATATATGTCTATTAGAGTCAGACATGATCCATTTTCCAATTTGGTGCATCACCTCCCTGTTAATTCAACTTCTTCCTCTCTCACCCTGTCTCCTTCGATTTTCATAGTTTGGGATTAGATAGTGTTATAGTAGAAGATGGTTAGAGTAGTTACAGTGAACTATAACCCTTTCATCAAATGTTTGATCTTGATAGCCCCCCACACTTTTGAGAGCATTCATGTTTTCACTGAAATGTTGAACTCCTGATTCAACAAGGGTAAAATTTTCAGTGACAACATTTACATGTATTTATTAACACGTATTCTCTTTTTTCACTCTTGGTTTTCCTCCTCACAAAACTTTTGGTGGATATGAACAGGTGACAAGCATACAATAGTAAAAAAAACATTGGAAGTATACTAGTTAATATGCATGAAATCCTTTACATTTTTATAGATAGTTAGCTCATGGTAAATTTAATTTGTGGTATGTTGAATTTGAACCACTATATTGAAAGGATCGGTTGTTGTTATGATGAAATTTATATCCTCCATTAAATTTTTTAAATTTTATATTTAATATATTTACAATGGATTGATAATTGATAGCCATTGTTTACAATTACAAATAGTGATTGATGGTCTTGAATGGACTTGTCACTTGTGAACCCTCTATATTTTATGCAGCCAATAACATAATGTTTTAGAAGCATTGAAACTTAACATAGAAAAAAGTGCATTAAATACATTTATTGAATTGGAATGGTTTTTTATAGGTCGTTGTATTTTTAAAAAAAAAGAGATTAACTTTTATTTTTCTTCCTTCCTTGAGCCATACTTGCACTTGTATGCATTTTTTTACCAATATTCATGTTCATGTTTAAATGCTTTGGTTTATTATATTTTAGATTTTTTTGGTGATTTTTATTTGTCCATCAAATAGTTTTTGAGTGCTTCTACATTTTTAATGCACAGAAAGTAGGGATAATTTTAAGAGGCATTTGGGAAATTAGAGGTGGAATATCCCTGAGAATATTCCTGGAACCACTTTCATGACATAGGTGAATTTCCCTAGATTTGCAAATACACTTGTCACACGACAAAAATTGTTCAAGGTGTACGACAGCAAAGGCCTTATCGCACAATAGAAAAATTTCCTATCACACAACATCACATTTCCTATTATGTGATAGGAAATTTCATGTCACGCGATAGCAAATTTCCTGTCACACAACAGCAAATCTACCTTTATATGATGGGTAATTTCTTATCGTGCGTCTTGCACTCCTTAACACTTTTCACACAACTTCACTTCCTGTCGTACATCTAGCTCTACACTCCTTGTCACTTTTTCACACAATACTTGATTATACTTCTGATGGTACCTTACTAGTAAGTTACTAAC
The DNA here is from genome assembly GCA_019776745.2 of Taxus chinensis. Taxonomy (NCBI): domain Eukaryota; kingdom Viridiplantae; phylum Streptophyta; class Pinopsida; order Cupressales; family Taxaceae; genus Taxus; species Taxus chinensis. Next base: position 624,060,846 of record CM034148.1, on the reverse strand, counting down.
ATACTAACTAGTGAACTACCTATGATTATATAGGAGGATTTTTCAATAGTAGGTTAATTCAGCCCCTAAAAAAAATTATACTAGAAAATTTAGGCAAAAGGTACATTATCATACTCAAAAAAACTCACCTTTTCAGATTTTCCAAATATGGAATATTCACCAAATTATGAACATTTGCCACTAAAGTTTCCCCTAACAGAAATATCTTTAGTTGTAACATAACAAAAACTATTTATTAGTGATTGTTTGTGCAATGAAGGATTTTTTTTCTATATATGAAATTAGTTTATTTATTGTACTCGTGATTAAGAGGTTTTTTTTAGCGTCTCAATTATTTTTGCAATAAATATTATGTTGCACCCAATCCAATTTTTGCAATAAATATTATGTTACACCCAATCCAAGTAAGCATATTTATATTTTTTTGCCTTAAACACACCTTTCACTTTTTATTACCTTTATGTATGCCATACTCTCTTTGAATAAATGCATTTTCCAAATATTTCTTTTGCACATTCACATTAATGTTAATAACAAAAGGATGCAAAGCACATTTTTTGAATTTTGTAATGGCTCCTGTATTTTGTAAATAGGAATTTGATGGAACTTGATTATACATCCAGATATCATGTTTCAGTTTTCCACATTATAATTAAGAAATGTTCTTCAATAAAATGCATTTAACATAAAGTTTTGACTTTCACTTGTTGAAAATTCATATGTTATGCCTTCATTCTTGAGCAAAGAATTTTTAGAGAAGTTGAAAATGAATTTTGGATTGCATTTGGTAGATTTGGTATGCCTCTTAGGCTATGTTCCTTGGCATTAATTGAGTGTCATAAATCCTTGTCTATTCAGACCTCTAGGCAACATCATTTGTTACTCTCTTCTAATTTTTTCTGAACATGGCCTTAATTAAATATTTAAACTAGGCCAATATATTTTTTAGTTATGAATAGGTTCACTACCCTCATTTAACAAATGGATATGACATTAACAGAAGGAGTTTTGAAAATCATAGAAGGATCCGTAAATATAGAGATGACAGTGTAATTATTGAAATTTTTCCCTCTCCATTCAGTAATGAACTCCAAAATTCAACATCGTGTTGAAATTTCTGATGGGAATCACATTGAACCTTCCATCCTCCCCTCTAAATTTTTTGAACTATTTCATGAGAAACTAGTTTGAGAAGGTTCCATTATGCGACTCCATAAATATCTTTGTATGGTGATAAAAAATGAGTTGTAAGTTTCATCCTTCTAATTCCTATGCATTTCAAAAATTCTTTGGTATAACTTTCTGATTGCATTTATATTCAATTTTTCCTTTTGTGAGATTTTTCTTATCTATGACCTGGGTACCATTGTCTCTAGCCACAAAAAAGGGCTCCCGGTCCAAGTTTCGTCCCACGTTGTATAAGAGAAACAATAAGAAATTAAACATTCTATCTTCTAAGAAACCATCTTTCTCCGTAGACACCTCCTTCTAAAATTTATGTTCCATTAAACAATACAATGTTTCTCATATAAATTAGTGCATGAATACATCTTTAAGGGCGTGATCAATATAAGGAAGAGTATTAGCCAAAACACCCCTTGGGGAGTATCATAATCCAAAGGGAAGTAGAACCTTTTTTGCCTCTAATTTTGTGGGAAAAAAGGGGCTATATTTGTGTCACTTATTTCAATGAAGCAATGGACAAGTTTTATGAGAAAATTGAAAGTGATAGCCTCTACATCATATCAAATAGATGAGTTGGGAGTGTGAACCCCAACTGCAATCATTTTAGTAGTCTCCTGGAAATTTTCTTGCAGGATTCCTCTATTGTCACTCGTTTTCTTGAAATCAAATATGAAATACCCCTACATCACTTCCCTTTCAAACTAATAAAATATATATTGGATGCCCCTTCCAGTTTTTCAATTGAATTAATTGGTCTTGTTATGGCCATTTCACCTTGCTCCACTATACGCCATAGATACAAATATGAAGTTATTAAAATATCACTGCAAATTTGATACATGTTAGGATTTAGTATCCATGTTACTTTTTGGGGCCAACATTTGTATTATCTAAGAGAATATGTGTCAGAGATACTTTTAGTATCATTACTCCATGTTTTAGGAAATAAGGCTTATCAAGTTTCTGCTTTCAATGACACTACATTCGACACTATCTTCGAAGCTAAATGCTTTTTCAACCCTCATATTTTGAAGGTATATGCACTTTGTGAATGGATGGGTTTGTAGAATTCCTTTCTTCCATTCCCCTCCATCACCAATAATTTTATGGGCCCCCCACAAAGTATGACCATTGTTACAACATTATCATAGATTTAATAGATGGGGAACTTTGAAAATAATGAGTGGGCCATAGTTAAAGCTGAAGTGACAAACATTATCATGGAAAACTTATTTTACATGGATTTCTCCTCGTATGGTTGGCAATAGATAGTGCAAGAATTTTTTTAGGGAAAAAAATGGTGTGTGGTTCTGCTCTAAATGCAATACCCATGTCGAGAACTGGGATTATAAGTATCCCCTTAGGTTTAATTTAAAGGATACTACAAGGGAGATTCCATCAATTACTACCTTTGATAAAACTATTAAATCAATTATGGGAATTACAGCTGGAGAATTTCATTTCTTATCTATAGATGATGAGGAAAGTTATTATACTATGGGGTATATCGTTGGACACAAGTTTATTTTCACTCTTTCAATTAAGAAAGAAATGTACAAAGGGAAAACCCAATTGAAATGTTCATCTTTAAATCAAAGAATAAAGGCTCTTCTAAATAATATCCCTAGTGTTACTTGGCACATATTTCCTCATTTTTCAATACTTCATGTTCTTTCATTTTTATCATTTAGTTGCTACTTATTTATGGCGTGCATTTGTACTTTATTTTAAGACATGGATATCTTTCCATTTTTCCTAGATATAGTCCTTCAATTCCTAGAATGCTTTTCTTGCAATTACAATACTTGGAATGAAGTGTTCTTTCCATATACATACGACCTCTTTTTGTGCCTTCCTCAAATATGTAAACAATCAAATTATTTTATGTCTACACTTTAATGTTTGTTTATTTTATATTCCTCAAGCATGTGTACAGTTGTACTAACTCTTGTGTCTATAAGAAATAATAATAATAATATTTTTTATTTGTGTCAACATTCTTTTTTGGACCGTATTAATTTTTCAAATGTTCCCATACTTACTTATCCTTTCATACTTTTCCTACAGGGAAGTTACTTGAAGGATTTCCTACCCATACATCGCATTTAGAAATAAGAGCTCGATGATAAAAAAATATGCATAGAATATAACCCACATTAATGAGGATCAAAGATGCATGTATCATTCCTGTAAAGAAGCAAAAAGGCTTTAGAGGCATTAACCTTCACAACATGTACAATTTCAAACATCCCCATCAAATTTGATAGATTCTACATCAACCCCTTTATTTTTCTCTAAAAATTTGCAACATAATAGACTAGGGAGCATTTCCTTGGCCCCTGGAATCCATGTGTTCCAAGTTTTTTCCCTTGGAATTTTCCCATTTTCAAATTCCTTTCTGCAATCAAGATGTTTTGGACATTACCTTACCTCCACTGCAAAACTCTATCATGAATCATGCATGTGACGCATCCTCTTCAGGTAGTTACAACCACATTTCCAAAGACATCATAAATCATGCAATTGTTCCCTTTAAATGTCCCATCATAGTGAAACTCCTAATGCTCTTTCTTAAGTATTGGGCCTACTCTACTACAAGCCTCACACTTGTAAGAAAAATAATATTTCTTCATCGCATTTTTATGGAAAACAAATGCCTCTAAGCCGCATATCCCCTTTGTAGACATAAGTCGTGTTATAGAAAAGGATAGATGCATTGCCCAATACCGACACTTTCTCTATTTTTATGGAGAGCTACCCAGGAATCTTAGGAAAAATGTATGAAGGCTTTTATTTGTGCAATTGATGCAAATACAAGGAAAATGAGCATCGCTTCACTATGTGGAACATGGACCCGTGTCATCAACTCGTGTTTTACATTTCTTGACTCAAGTTAAGAAAATTCTTAATTGCCAGATTCAATCCAATCTTGCACATCATCCAAGCACATGGCCTTAAAAATGAATACATGGGGCACACTATTAACTTCCCTTAGAACATTCCATCTATTATCAAATAAATACAAAGCATCTTGGAGAGATGGATATTTTATTTATACAAAGAAAATGGATAAAAAAAATAAAGTATGATTTATATGTCAATAAGTCATATATGTGGGACCTCTTATAGTTTAAAATTGTCAACAATCTATATTATAAAGATATGTTGATCAAAAACGAAACCCTCTCTTCCTTGTTGACTGAACAAACAAGCATATCCTTCTTCTTGAAATCATTTGAATCGGATATACCCCTCCTACATGAAGATAAATCTAAATTTCTTGGTGTCAATGCATTTACCTCTCCAAACATGGCCAACCTTCCATCATCATTTTTTCCTGCAATTCCTAATATAGCTACCAAGAAAGAGGAAATTCAATGTTTCCTACATGATTCATCTCATGGATCTCCCTTCTCTTTATCATGGCCAGAACTTGTCCTTTTACCTATAAGTATATGACAAGAAAGGATTGTTTTCAATGGCATGTTCAAATTTTTTCCCATAGAAAAATCCATGTTTAAATAACCATGCATGAGGGAATTTCACCTTCATGAATATGCAATTCATTTTATTTTCTACTATGATGGCCACTTTGGGAGCCACCCAATATTCAAGTATTTTTTGTTTAACCTCATCATGCACCAAAGAAATTAGGTTACATTCATTGTTTTCATAAAATGGGATATCAAACACATCATTCCTATAACTATAGGGGCTCTCCGACAATGATTTCAAGAAACTCCCAATGATATCCTCCCTAAAATTTTGGAATAGTTTAGAAATAATATTTTGGGTATGCTTTCTTTTCGGTCAAAAATTAGAAGTGAGGTTTTTGACATGATTGAACAGCTAGGTCACATGCATTGTTCTTCACTCTAAGTGTAGCTAACACCAAGTGGCTAAACATGCATAGTGTTATGTATGGCATGCCCCTACTGACCCTCATGTTGTAAAATGATGGAGGAACCTTAACATTATTTCCAATCCTCATCATGTTTCTACATACTTGCACTGGATATTCATGATAATTCATGAAGAAGCCTTGTAAAAACACCTTGAGGTACGTGATTATTGGTATAGGTAAGGATTGTTTCCCTTCTCTTTTGTGTTTATTCAATTATAAATGTAATAAATGGTCTCCTTTCCTCTTCCAGGTATGAGTGAAAAAATCAAGGTTTTACACATTTTCATGGATTATTGTGGGTTCTAAATGCCCCAACTGTAAAGACACTGGACCAAACTAACATATTTGTTGTTGACGTACAAAAAAACTACTTTAACAAGATTGTTTTTGCATGGAATCCCCACCTTAGTTTTCCAAACAAAATATATTCAATAGTGCATCAAAGATGATCCATTCCTATAAATACATCACAAAAATGGGTATTGATCCTATTTCATACCTATAATAACTAGTGAATTAAGTTCAATAGCACACCAAGTGCTCAAAGCAAACGTGCCTTCGGAAAAAAAAAACAAGGTTTTAGTGCCAATACAAAGCACCATGGGACATGCAATCACAATCAGCATTGCTCATTGAGGATGGTTAGAAGGTCTAGTATCTTCATGCTAATAACGACAATAAAATGGAAATCCACAACTAGGCCATGCTATACATATAGAAAGACAATGTTGACTACCAACATGTCCCTTCTCAACATGTAATTCTAAAATATATTACAAAATATGCTTCTAAGGTTGAGAAATGTTTCAGAACCTACCTCTAGTCACAAAACCACACACTTACTATTACATTTATACTGACAAGTATGTTATTTTATATATGGATCTTGCATAATAATATCCCTTATTCTAGTTGTCAGTTATTTGGTTGTTATCATCATTTGTCTTGCACAGTCGTCAGTTGTCTATACAGTTTTGGTAGTATCTCAGCAAGTGTCAGGTGTCATTATTTGCTTGTTTGCCATCTCTAGTTTATAACTAGGGCACCTAGGGTAGCACTGGGGTGCCCCATTTTGTGATTTTAGGCTCCCTGGTTTCCATAACTCTTGGTTCCAATTTATTTATTCAAAGTTGGTACTTGTTATTACCCTGTTCATTCCTCTAGGTATTAGTCAGCGTTTTGGGTCACTGGTGTAAAAATTTGAACAAGAGATCCCTATATAAACATATCATACTCACTACATTAGAGGAGGAATATCATCTATCAAGGGCAGATATCTACTAAGGTAAGGGACTGAATTTTGGCATCTTCTTCATTTACATCACATAAGCATAGGGGTAAATGGTTGTATTCATTTTATTCCATCCACCATTTGCATTTTTACATCTAGTCGTTTCCACCTACTTTTGTGTCATCGGTGCTAGGGTATACTAGGCACAAAATTACACACACACGTACACAGAACCACATGGGGTCTAGAATGTAGTGCAGTGCTTAGCTATAAGTCCACAATTGTGACATCTAAGGCCAGTTTGACCTATTCATATGCATTTTTATGTTCAAGAATTTGACGCTTTGAATAGGGTTTTACAGGTAGATCTTCACATTATTTTCATAGTGACATAAGCAAAGATAATGTGACAACCATGAAATAGGGAAAAATACCTTGCGACACTTCCAGATTCAGATCCTAAGCTTTTTAGAAGACTGGAGTGCCTAGATTACAAACCATGGTGCCTTAGGGTGCCCCAATACTCTCCCAAGCACCCTAGTCCAACCAAATCTTCCACTTCTACAATTCTTATAGCAACATTCCCACATCTAGTCTAGTCTGTACATCAATATGTTTAATTCCAACACATAACAAGGTAAGTTGCATTCAGGTTAGTACATTATCCCTTTTATTTTCATTATTTCATTTTATTTAAACACTAAAAAATAAAAATTTAGCATCAGTATTTCAATTTATATTAGTTATTCCATTATTGTTTATATATAGATTAACTTATAAATAATATCATATTTTAGTTAATCATTTTGGTGAACCCATATTTTTGAATAGTTTTCCCTAGGATCTAATCAAACCTTAATGGCTAAAGATCGTTCATCATCTTTCCCCATCATGTCCCACTTTCGTGTTAACCCTGTTTATGATGATTCTTCCATCACTGAGCTCAAATCTCTATATAGTGTTCTTCTTCCTACACCCGATCACATCCAACAACAACCCTTAGATGGCCAATAACATATGCCTACTAGTTTCACAGATTCTCCTATAGGAATCATCATTGTTGATGATCCTATCGCATTTTCTCATTTTACACCATATCATACGGTCCCTTGTGATCCTCCTTTTGATCTTTCACAAGAAAAATTAGATGATTCCCTTATTGATTACTTGCTAGGTATTGACAATCATTCACAAATCCACACCGATTCTTCTATTACTCTGGGCACTGATATAGTTCCTTCTCACAAACTATACCACTTATGGAATTTCTTCTCCTAATACATCTCCTACTACTTTGCATTATGTTGATGATCCTATTGATAGCCTCCTTAACAATTCTATCACTTCTATAGCTCTATCTAATACTAGTGAGGCAACTGATAGTCACGATTCTCCTTATTTCTACACTACTGAATGTGACTCTCCTGCTCCATTATTAGCTTCTCCTAATATTGCATCTACTACTGTGAATGAGTCACCACCATCTATCACTTCTTCTTTGCCTCGTATTACCTCGTCTGCCACTCTTAGTCCATCCTCTCATATATATGTGTCCCCTTTGATCACTCCATATATCAAGGATGTTTCTAATGCTAGTCCCACTATAGCTATAGCTACTTCATCTATCTCACCTACTACTAATTCTTTGGCACCTACTCCTAGTGTGCCCTTAGCATCAAACTCTTCCTCATCACCCCTTGATATTCCTATGATTACCCATAATGACAAGATACAACCAATTAATACATTATTAACATCTTACACCATTCCTTCACAAGACATCATCTCTCTCATGCATGCATTAGGTTAACTCCAATTGCAAGTTCACTCTATCACTTTAGAAAGTAGGGATTATTATGCTTCTATTGACAATAACTCATTACATGGTAATCTAGTCTCTAAAAAGATTTATAAATCTGTATTTCCCCAAGATTTTGTCATGCCTACTTTCACTTTTTTATGGTACTAGTGACCCTCATGCCCATCTTTTACATTACCACTTACTTATGGCCTCATATTCCAATGATATATTATTACTTAAGGCCTTCCGATATAGTCTTATTGATGAGGCATTACAGTGGTACACCCATCAACCTTTTGGGTCTATTAGTACTTTCTATGACATGGAGGATGTTTTCCTCCATCATTTTATCATTAACAACTGCCCTAAATTCACTTATGATCACATACCTATTTTACATCAGGGCTCCTCTAAACCTGTTAATGATTATATATTACAATTCAATGCTTACATACATCATCTCGTATTCCAACCTATTGACTTAGAAAAGTAATTCATTTTTTCGTGGACTAATTCCTCCACTCAAGCAATGGTTACAGTATGATACATGTAATCATTTTTCCTCTTATGTTATAAGGTTATTAACCTAGAAAAATATCTTCTATCATCACATGCGATGGAACCTACACATATTTCTCTAGCCACTACTTCATCTAGTATCCTGCCAGCACCTTCGATGGAACATCTAAATCAATATCCTTTTTTTCCTCACATACCAAACAAACATGCTCAACCTAATCCACCACCAATATGTACTTATTCTTTGGCTCTATGACAAGCTGCTACTCTCACCACTCCACCTCAGTTACGTGAGCCTTTACATTTCTCTCCTCACACTCGAACACATGATGTGGTGTGTGTTTTACTTAATGAGCAATTGATTCACCTACCCTCCAACCAGCACCATCCACACACCGATTATAGCATCAACGTGACAAACCTTATTATAATTACCATCGCATCAATGGCCATCAAGATAATGATTGTCTTGTCCTATATGAAAGACTACAACAACTAGAGGATACGGGTATTATCTCATTTGGCCCTCATGATCAATCTTTGTCTCTTTTACCACGTCAGCATAGGAAAACCCCACGTGAGTCCTCTCTATCATGTACTCAATTTATAGGTCACTTATCACCATCATATGTGTGTTCTCCACCTCATCCACTGCTTACACCATAACATTCATTGCATTCACTATATACACTACTTTATGCTACTACATCACGTGTGCTCCCGCATCCCTCTGCATATCCCATTGTTACTCCATATGACATTTTATTTACTTCATACACTCATGTTGCATCCATTCTACACACTTCCACCACTTCACGTCGTCTTGGTATTTGGTAGGTGACTATTATCACCTTACCCCCCCGATGACACACTTGTGTTCTTATAGTTCTTAGATGACTATTGAGGGATTTTTTCTAAGAAACTTTCATCACATGCTTCTTCGTTTCATCTAGTGCACTCAATCATTTCTTTATGATGCACTCTTTCTTATGCAGCTCATACTGGACTACTGAGGAATATTAATTACATGAGCCTTTTTCATTTATACACTGGGGGGCATTGTTAATCCTCCCACTTTCACCGTACTAACACATTATGATTGTATTCAGTTTTCACACATTCATTACGGCACGTTCATAATATAATTTCTTTATCTTTACATCTATTCTACTATCATCATTACATTAACTACGTGCTACAAATAAACATATTCATCCATCACATTACATTTTTTATCTATCATCATCCGCATTACACATTTTCATTACCATTATCAACATTATACTCTGAGTATACATTAATCAAACACGAACAATATATAACACATTACATACAATACGATAATGAACATCGAATCATACATCATCAATCACATAATGACATCAATACAACATACACTCATCATATATAAATCACATGTGTTCATACATATATAGTGAATACAATCATCATTGTAAAAAAAATTCATCAATGGGGGGAAACTCCTCTACATCGTATACAATAGTAAAAATTAGACCTCATCATCACTATCACTCTTAGGTACTGCGAGAGCTCTAGAATTAGATGCCTCTCCACCAACGTGATGTTGTTGTTCATTTCCTCGATACCTCTCAACCTACCTCCATAGCAACGTAATCTCTATAGACTGCTTGGAACATTGGTATTGTACATCTACATATCGTGTAAACATGTCATGTACTAAGGGACCACCACCTATCGCCTCTTGGGCACATCGATTCTCCTTGTGTGCCTCATCCCTCTCGCCTAGTAGCACCATATATGTCATCGGTGTTATGGCCAATGGTTCAAATAAATCAACATGATCACTTGTAATATCATCCATGTACTCAAGTATACCTCCACCTAACACATTGGTCGGAAAATTTTACATCAATGTGCAGATGGATGTGTCAACAATCAGTGACCAGTACGCATTACTTACAAACACAAATTACACAACGTGTTAGATAACCATATATAACAATAAAGGAAAAAATCAAAGTACACAACACAACTATACAAATACTTACGTTCTACTACAACTACTACTATGGGTTTGGGGGGTATGGGATTCCCCCTCTCCTCTTCCTACATGCAGTAACCCCCGTTAGACCTGCAAAAAATGGGAAAAATACTACCCATCGATGTATTTCCTACCATGCATGGTACTCCTCCATACAACCCACGTCATCTGTGCCTACCGGCTCTATTTTTGTATCTACCTCATTTGGCCCAAGAGGTACTATCTACTCTCCTGTCAACCTGATTCTGGCTCTCATCCTCCTAGGGGCTCTGATAGCTCTCAACCATATATATGGCTCTGGGGGCACATCCTGAGCCATACAAAACTGAAAAGATACTCTCTCTACCTGAAAAATCTCCACCACACCTAGAAATAATTCCTGTACCCACATAGTCCTTTGAATACACCACAACTCTGTAGCATCCTCGAGCCACCCCCCATAGTCACGGTATGGCATGCATGTAACTACCTCAGACCCCATCCTATCTAACAGTTCCCTATAGGTATATGTGATCATCTTGTACCCATGAACATCAACCCACCTCCTCGCATATATCTAAGGCATAGCCCACTCTCCTTGTGGACCTATAACTAGTCTTAATATGGCTATATGCTCATACACCCATAGATGCATTAGTGTGGTGGCTCCTATCCTACCACTATGCTCATCCTAAGTAAACCGATATAAGTCTCTATATAAATACACCGACACACAATGTGCCCATGTGTATCTAGTACCTTCCTCATATATCCACTGACATATGTCGTGTATCTTGTACAAGATGCCTACACCCCCCCTCCATAGCTATACATGAAGAAATCACAACTCCTATAAACTTCCATAAGCATGAAACCCTAGATTGCATTATAGCATCCAAACTTATATGGGCCTCAGTAGGTACTCGAGTCTCCACAAGATACTATCTTTCCACTCGCATATGTTTCTTCATACCCTCTATTGGAATAAATTGCACCCTCTCCCCAACAACTGGTAATCACAATATGTGATATACATCCTCAAACGTGACAGTCATCTCCCCTATAGGTAACCAAAAGGTGCATGTATATTCACACCATCTCTCGCACAATGCAGTCAATAGAGGCATATTATAGGGCACATATCCCATCCGTGCTATATGTCACAGGATGGCATGGTCCATCACATCCCAATCATCATCAATAAG
>CM034148.1:618110279-618350279 GCA_019776745.2 Taxus chinensis | reverse complement strand
TACCATAGAGATGAGTAAACCACTAGAGCATGTAGTCAATCAAATCTTACCACATGTCGCCAATGACAAGTTGCAATATGACACCAATATTGGGATGTTGAGTCGTGAGAAGGTGAAGATTGAGCGAAGAAGCAAGCATTGACACAAAATTCTATAGCCAATGATGAGTTGTCACGTGGCAAACATTGAGTGAAGATCCTGAGGCCCATAACCAATGAGAGAGGGATAAGTGGTAGGGGAAACTACTAGATTTAATTTGATGGCCTCGTGGCCATCATGTACACCTTCCACCAGGGGAGCGCATAACGATTGAAAATTGGCCATGTGTCTCCAATCAAGGCTTACCACATGGGCCAAATAGAAAAAGAGGAGAAGCACTATAATTTAAAAACTAAAATTTTGTCTCCAAGATTTAATGGCATAGGAAATGGCATATCTCTATGATTTTGGCCATATATTTTGATTGAGGCCACTAAATTGAGCAAAAGAGGATTCATTAGAAATATTTCACGAATTGTTATTGAATGAGACATACTACATGCTATAAACCTTTTTGTTTTGTTATCATTTTACATTCAAAGCTATGTTAGGACCTTTTTCACATAAAATACAAACCAAAGGCATATTCAAATCCCAATGGAGTTCATTTCTTGCCTTAACAGCTTATCTAAGTAGGTAGACCTATTTTCCATCAATATAGTACCCATTTCAAGGGATTTTATGTCTAACATTCCTTTTGGTAAAGGATTTTATAGTTGGGAGTTAGATTTGGGTATTCATTGTCCGTAACTAGCTTTGAGCAAGTTTTTGGGCTCCAAAGATTCAATTTTACCTCTCTTCTCTCCTTTGCTATTATTTATTGTTTTAAATGTAATGATATTCATTGTGAGATGGCTCCTCTTTCTAAAATTCTCCAAAACTATACTCTTTTGGGTGTTGGTGTAGACACTCCAATTTGGCAATCTATCCTTTGACATTGTTGATCTTGACATTACACACTTGCATGGACAAATGCACTCTCCTCACTCTATCTTAGCACACCTTGATAACACTATATACACTTGTTTATCTTTGCACACCTCATTTTCATTAGTCTCTGATGTTTAATTGCATAAATTTTTTTGGAGACATTCATGTTTATGCCAAGAAAGTCAAAATATCCTTTTTCCCTCATGTTAAAAAATGTAGGTTTTGGTCGGAATTGGAGAATGTCAATCTTGATCTTATTGTATGGTTTTGGATCAACATGTGTTAAGCTAATTATTTCAATTCAATCACATTATAATGAGAAAATATATCCCCTTGGTTGGCCTTTCATGGCATAAAAACCTTTAGAAGCATGTATAAGAAAGTAAATCATACCTCATTTGGTAACTTGGAACTTTAAGAACTCCTCATGTAAAAGCAAGCACAAAAGGCACTCCAACCTCCCTAAACTGTGAAATAACTCATGCACATCCATTAGGGAAGAACCATCTATAGGTCTGAAGTCACCTTCCCGGTCTATGAGTCTCCATCTTCATTCTACAAGAAATCAAAGTGACCCTTCCAAAGTATTTGAGTAAGTAAGAAACTCAAGTGAAGCGTTGTCAAAACACAATTGTCAAGTATGATTTGCACTATGGTAGATATCACATGCTAGGAGAATGACATGCAGTTTGAGCCCTCTCCAAAGTAGTGGGGATTTCAGTGGTACACAAGGGTTTCCACAACCCACCTAACTTTGTTTTGCAGGAATTCCTTCTTGCATTACAAGGGTTCTACGGTTTGAGCAGAGTTTACATAGCCATTCTGAAGGTGAGAAAAAAATATCGACACATAGATACGCACATTTCCAAGAAAGTAAATAACTCAAGAAGTTACAGACCCAGATTCTAAGTAGGTCCAAGACCATAAAAAATGGTTAGGTCCTTAGGACCGTATGGACAATTTTGACTGAGTTGTACGGTTTTGACTAGGCTTAATTTCAGGTCATAGTTTCAACAACAAAGCACTTTCAATTCTATATCTTCTTGTTCTTACACTTAGACCATCCAAAATATCCTAGATCCACACACTATTAGATAAATTCAATCTTTCCCTTTTGTTTTGGCACTTGTTATATCAATAGTCACTTTGGAAAGCGTTATTATGATTTATGCAATTAATGTTAGAAGTTAATTAAATCAAAATATCCACCTATATGTAGCGCCCCATCCTAGAGTTCCTAGAAAATATAACTAGATTTTTGTTACTCCCTACCGAAAGATAAGTGTTACTTATCCTTTCATGCTCACAGTTATTTCTACCTTATAACCTTGTTATAGGCTTGTTGCAAATAAATTATTAACTACTTGTTCTTATAATTGCTAACATAAATATATTCGCTCATTGTTGCTTCAATGTAGATCAATATACTAATTGCACTAGATACGATCATTTTAGTTTATTTGTGATAATAGTCTAGTAATGACTTCCTTCCATATTGCTCCAGTATACCTTCAATTTATTTCATTCTTTTAATTCATTCCTCTAGCTAGTTCTATATCAAAGTCTTATATAATAATATTTATACTTTAGGCCTTTAACAAAGGTTATCCCATTCATCCAACATATCTAGTATTAATAACATTACAAGTTTTGAAGCAAAAAAAATGCTAATAACCTCAACCAAGATAGTTAAAAGGTGAGGTTCAAATATACTTAACACACTCCTATCGAATCACTACGCATACTAGCATCTTCCATATGCTTAGAGAAATGGGCTTAGTTTGTTCTTGATCCATTACTTAAGTTTCTCAGGTTATTATCACATCTTTTAGTTCTTGTTACAATGTTCATGCCTCATTATGACCATGCCGGCGAGACATTAATTTACTTATAGTAGTTCCTTAATTGATTTTTCAAGTAAATATTTCTCTCCTCGTGCATTCTTAGCCTCCTTGATAGTTTTAATGTGATGCCCCATATGATTTACTAGTTCTTGAAGAATTCACCATCTCCCCGAGCTTTGTATCCAAAGAAAATTATGTCATCTGTAAATTAGTCACGTTGTTTTACACTAATATCGTGACATTTTGTGTGTTTTATGAAGTATTCATGATTTGCAAATTTATGAGGAAGTATAAGAGCTCATGGAGGTTCTAATGATCTATTTAAACCTTTGCAAAAAGGATTATTTCCTTTGGAAATTTTACTTGTGCATATTTTTAGGTTTACATTTGGTGTGCATGTGCAAAATATAAATCCATATCCGCCACCCGATTAGAAAGATTATTCTTGTTATTTTCACACATGCGGGCCTTGTAAACGAGTTCAAAACTTATGAAAATTTGCAAGGTGCAATTCAATATCCAGCGCCTAGTAGAAGGAATATTCCATGGATCTTGTAAGTGGTTGGTGGGTGTTCTTTGTATCCTTGCACTTTGTAAATCTGTATATTATGCAAAGATACATAATGGTGGGCTTAAGCTTTGCTTACTACTTCTATGAATGGATGTTTAAGTACATACACGTTATCCTCACTTTCAAGGAGAGTATTATTTGGGATGAACTCATTAGCAAATCCATCCATGATCAACTCATTAAAATGACTATATAAATATGGGAAGGATCAAAATAGATATTTGAATTCAACATTACATATTATCTTATATACAACGTGGATTTTCATAAATCTCTTCCCGACATCCCTACGATGAAATACTTTTGAGTCTAGAGTTTATGATTTATACACTCAGTTGAATTTGGAAAACCAGAGGGATAACTTCAAAAAATCTCATGATGCTTTCTTTGTATCCATCATCTACTTATTCAGGCCAGAATGGGAACACTATAGAATATATGTTAATGCACAATGAATTTGGTTGTTATTTTATACAATTCAGGTTCTTCACCTACATTAGAGTGAGTATCTTCCAAGGCAATCCTTACATGTTGCATAGGTACTGTTGTTGCAAATCAGCAGCACCCCTGGATGTTGATCAGGCTTCTAATTTGATCATTCTAAGCATCCAGCGTGATTGCACAACATTGAATCCTCTTCCCAAGTGTGGGACTTGCAAAATGGAAGAGGAATCTTCAGATTAGAGGCTGATTCCTCAACTCCTCTGATCAGCTAATTCACTTGTACAATTGTAGAGGTTTAAACTCCTAAGTCTTCTCTAAATTCCAAGGAGACAGAGATAGAGAATGCAAAAAGAAAGAACTAATGCTAATAGGTGATGCACCAAAGGAGTTGTAGACACCTGATGCTGCATGAAATACACAATCCACAAGGAAAAACAACACAAACATGCACAAATGCTCAAAATGTAATGAAAGATCAAGAAAGAAATGATAGATATATGAAAGGATTGAGGGATTTTAATCACGGAACATATATCAACATCTCAGATCCAATACAGTACATTACCATGATCCAGAGGCAAGAAAAGGTGCTGCATTACATGGAAAGGTAAAATTTATTCACAAATTCTGCCAAGGGGGAAGAAAAAGGAAGTTTCAGAGCTGAAAAAGTGTCTCTCCTTTGCAAAATGAACTCATTCTGGCTTTTACAGTGCAAACCACGACCCCAGGAGAGAGAAACGCGGGAAAAAGTGTAAGGGGTTCAACCATTGACCAAAATGCCATCAAAACAACATGGGCACCCTGACAGACCCATTCCCTGACATTTTTAACCATGCTGGGAGAGAATGCGAGCCATTCTTCATTAAAAACGGTGGTTGAAATGTCATTTTTGTCCATGACCACGTGCCAGAGGTGTTTCTTGATTTTATCTCTCCAAAATCCACCAAAATGCAAAAATAACCCTAGAATCTTGTAGAGAATTTCACCAGCTTTCCATTGATATAAAGAACACGAAAAAATGAGCTCTAGATTGAAAGATATGGTGATTTGAAGTTTTAGGGCAAAATAGGGCCAAATCGGGTCGGTGGGATTTTTTTTTGAATTTTTACCTTTTTGGTCATTTGAAAATTTTTTCCAAAATTTTCTCGTGCTCCGCAAGTCTAGGTGCCATGTGGCAAGTTTTCATTGGGCGCGGGCCCCTCCTGCTCCATTTTTCTTTGTTTTAGCCTTTAGAAAATTTTCCAAAATTTTCCCGCCGGGCCGACGAGCTGGGACACGTGGTAGCAAATGATTGGGCACACAATAAGGGGGCGGGCTTTCCCTTTGAATTTTATTTTATTTCCTCCTTGGGAAAAAATTCTGAATTCTCCCCATGCTCCACCACTCCAGGACACGTGTCCTCATATGATTGGCTGACAGAGGCAGTGGGCCAAAAACTCATCCTTTGGACTTTTGGCAAAACATTTTGCCCAAAAATCTAATTCTTCCTCGCGCCCCGCCAGTTTGAGCTTTGGTGACACGTGTCGCATTGTGATTCGGCTCGGGGAAATGGGTCCAAAAATCCTCCATTGAAATTTGGCGAAACACTTAGCAAAATTTCAAACCTTCCCCCCGCGCTGCAAACTTCTGGCTCCCTAGGACACGTGTCATGTTTTTATTGGCCGCGGGGCCATCCTTCAAAAAATTTTCTTGCACCAACACTTAGCCAAAATTTCAAAATCTTCCTCCTGGACACGTGGCAGCCCCTGATTTGTGGGCGGGCTTGCGGGGAAAAATATTTCCTTCTGAAACCTTTGCCAAAACACTTGGCAAAAAACCAAGTTCTCCTCCGACCCCCGCCACTTTCTTGGACACGTGGCGCGTTCTCATTGGCTGCGGCCTTTCAGGGGAAAATTTCCCAAAAAAACTCCACCGAGCCATAACTTGAAAAATACATAGAGTTAGGAGGAAAACTTTACCTTTCTGGAAAGCTGAGAAAGAGCTCTATCCAATGGTGCCACTTCCAAAAGGTTTTGAGTGCCTGAAAGAAAATTTTTGTGATTGAGGCACAAGAGAGGGAAGAATGGGATGAGTTAGCCACAAAATGAGCAGGGGGCACATTTTGGATAACAGGTACCTTGATGATAAGTGGGCACTTATTGAATTATCAAGACAACTTGCTAAGGTACACAGGCTGATTATAGGGAAGCACAAGACAAATATTAAGTTCCCAATTACTTATTGGGAGATATAGATGCTTCATTGTTGTTAGAGGAAGTTTTTTAGACGTAGAAATGAACAAAATGGTGATGAAGAAGCTCAAAGAAAGTCCTAAGTATGATATCATACAAGTAATGCATATAGCCCTAAGGATCTCATAGAAGTATGAACCTCATTACGAGGACTATTGGATGGATTGTAAGGGTGAAGAGGAGGTTAGACTTAGAGATTTCTATAGGATGACCTTGCCACAAATCATTTACTACAAGGTTGCAATTATTCCACAAGGCCTTGTGGATGATGAATAAATAGTAAGTAGGTATTATGTTGAAAAAAACTTGACTGCACAACCAGTGGAACCACTTGATTAGAGTAATATAAATTCCACACAATTACATGCCAGAACTAATCATGTCATGAGGAGAACCCTGACTTGTCTTATCCAAAACAAATAGACTTGTCACTTCAAAACACTTTGGTGTTAAAGGAATACATGAGATTTTGGGATTCTTAAGGAGGAATCTTCATCCTTTGAAAGAAGGTCTATCTAGCATGGATCCATTAAAATGAAAGGCACCTCAAGTCTAATCCAAGAGGCCTACTTCTATAATGGTGGAGGAATGGAGTTCTGCAACAAGTAAAAAAGGTACTTCAATGTCTCATCTAACACACAAAGTAGAAGAAATTTTGATGAGTACTATGAAGGATTCACCCATCACTCAGGTAGTTCCACTGCAATCTAAGCCCCACATGCATCAAATCCTATGACATCTATTTAACTTGGTGAATTTCATGCATGTGGACCACCTTCAGCTCCTCAAGGACCCTCAAGCAAAGGGAAAAGAATGAGGGGATCTCTCCCACAAACATAATTAGGACTTGGATCAATAATGGGCCTCATGTAAGAGAAATAAGGTGATGGGGAGCTTGCACTTAGGCATTTTATAAGAAATAAGAAATCTAAAGTTGAAATTTTACAACATGAGGAATTGTAGGAGCAAACTATCATTGAAAATATTGTAGCTCCTGAGGTACATGAAAATTGAGGTGGAAATACCTAATGTGGTTAATACCAATCCACCCATAAAAACACATGGAACTCCTATTGCAAAATTAACTCATGATAAACCAAGCTATGGAGGTTGAAGTTGTGGACATTGGAGAGCATGAGGCAACACATACTCAGGCCTTTGCTAATTTTTTGTAAGGCTTTGGAAAGGAAGAAGGAGTTAATCTCCCTTTACTTGAAAACCAACAGGTAGAAGTATTAGAAATGTAAATTGATGGGAAAGGTGGTGTTCCCATGTTGGCTCAACAACCTATAGTTTAGGTGTTTTCAATTGAAGCTGGTTCAGTGGACGTACCCCCAAAAGAGGTAATTTTATCTTAAAGGGAACAAACTCATATTGAAGCAAGCATTCTCAGTCACGAAGGGAAGGTTACTCTAGGTGATCCTCTTGATAAAGCATTGGAAGTAGTTGAGAGGTTATTGGACAACCCATGAAGTTTCCAAGGAACAAGAAGAGGAGAAATCTCAAGAAAAACATGAAGGGGCCAACTCATGAAGTAACTCCACCTGAGGATCCTAAGACTAATGATGAAGGAGCTAGGCCAATTGATACAAGTATAGCACAATATGAACATAAGAAAGTAAATAAAGATGTGGAGGTTTCACAATCATAGGTTTCCATATTCTTGATGTTACCCCTCTGTCTCAAAAGAAATTGTAGTTCCCCAAGCACTTCCCAACAACTACCACAAATTATAAGGGAAGGAAATACTCCAACTACAGGGTGGTTGGGAGCTATCCCTCCCAAAGAGAGAAAATGTGAAGATTCAGTTGGAGGTTGTCAGCCTTGAAAGTGTCATGTCATCAAGATAGCCAAGGGCCCCTAAAAATGACAAGGTACTATCAAAAAACTATTGTAGGTCCCAAGGGGAAAGGTCCATAGAAATTACAACTCCTAAGGGAGACATCTTAAGAAGTGAGGCCACCCTTGTTGATTACCAAGTTATACAAATACCTTGGTGAAACCTACCTGAAAAATATTGAAACATGAAGCCTTAGTAGCCATGGGAGGTATCTTCTAAAAAATTGATAAGGACAAAGAGACCAGGAAGCAGTTAAAGGAGAAGGTTGATATTTTATCAACCTATGTACAAAAGTGGTTAAAACCCCTACTGAGAACTAGGAGATCACTAAAGCTATAACCCCAGAAGCATTAGTAAGTGCAGATGATTCAAAGAGTAGAATAGATGCAACCAAAAAGTGGGAGGAGGAGTTAATAAGGAAGGGAAACAAGGCCATAAGAAGCACTATGGAGTGTTACAAGTAAGTATCTGATCAAATGAAGCTTCCAAGGAGAAAATTGAAAAGTGCCATGATGAGGTGGAGTATTGGGATGGGTTACTACCCAAGCTTGAGGCCATAACTACTCTTGATGATCAATTAGTTGAAGATGAGGGTATTGTACCCCCAGATTGTAGAGGTAGGAAACATCAGTATGCAAAGGCCATCAGACTAAAGGATAACTACTTTGGGAGGATGCATCAACAAACTCCATGGTATGAAAGATAAAGATGGAAAGTATATTGATGATTTGGATTCTAAGCTTGAAAATATGTTTCCTATACAAGATACATACACCCATGAGCTACAAATGTTGAGAAGCTGATAGAGATTCTTCAACAACATGTTAGGGGGGAGTTGGACTCTTCTTCTTCAAGTTTCAATTATACTTCAATTCAAAAATTCATTCATTTAGAAGGAAGTATAAATAAATTGGCTAAGAGGGTAAAGAAAAGAAAGGCCATTTCTATTGAATTTGATAATGTTTTGTTTTTTCAGAACAAGAACTTGTTTTTCTTTACCATGTTGGTTTGGATGAGGAGAAGCCCCTCATTAATATGTTTAAGAGATTGGATGCCTACACAAAAAAATTGAAAAAATAGAACAAGGGGGAGATCCAATTAACTTGGATCTTACATAATATTTCACTCCTCTTTCTATTATTTTATTCTTTATTTACTCCAGTCTTTGTATTCTCTCAAGGGAAAGAAAATATTCCCAATGATTACATGAGTAACAAATTCATGGGAAATACAAAAGGGATGATTACATAAAGGTAACAAATTTTCCTATAAAGCACGCATCAGGTGGTGATTGGAAACTAAATGAAAAAATAATTTGTTCACACCAAGGAATATTCTTTGATCTCCATGGGCACAATCATGAGACAGAACCATTCCAGTTGGGTGGATAAAGGTGGAATATTTTCAGTTGGAAAGGCTTCTCTTCCATTTTGGTGGGCCCAAGATCCCTTGTTATGCATCTTTTCTTTCTCCAGTCAGTTTTGGGGGGACTTTGGGTATATTCCTCTATGGAATTTTGTATAAGAATGAGGGTCTGTCCTCATTCTAAAGGGTTTTTTTGTTGGTCAGTTGGTAATTAATTGCTTTAGCTCTAGGTTTTCATTTTCTATAAGTGTATAATTTTATTAGTCTAAAGTTGTAATGCTAAGGTGGTTGCACTGTACAAGCCATTAGTAGGCATTGAGGGCATCTAGTCTATGTCCCCTTGTTTAAACTAAGATGAATAGAAAAATCTATTTTGATTCAATCATGGACTTTGAATATGTATGTTGAATATCTGATCAATGAATTATAACTTTAATTGCAATCTTTTGTTTGTTACATCTATATCTAATACATAAGATTAACCTCTAGTTATTGCATCTTCTTGGTTACTGAATAAATATTGTGTTGTAGCATTTACTTTGCAATATTTGATCTAGTTATAAAACCCTTGTTGCAATATTTCTTTGGAATGATATTTTTCATCCTTTGAGTGTATTTTAGGCATATGAAAATGGGAGAAATGAACATATTATTAGAATTCTTGCACAAGTGTTTGTGTTGAGGGTTCTGAAGGTTGTCTAGTATCATTTACATGAATTGGGTATCAATGAATGCAAAATTTCCCTTTGAAAGTTATTCTTACTTGATTTTATCTTCTCTGCATTCTAAAGTAGAAGGTTATCATGGAAGTTACTTGGCATGTTTCTATTGTGAATAAACCATCATCCATTTCCCCTCTTTATAACTAAAATATCCTACTATTTTTAAACCTTACAAATTGCATTATACTTGCATATTATGAATGCATTTGCTCTGATTGTGTGAATACTATTCCAACATCATGAAGCTCCATTTCATTAGATATTATTGATAAATTATGTTTTGAAATCATATTTTATCTGTCTTTAGTAACTTGTGTTTGATGCACTAAGTATGTGTGATATCTGTGTGACAACTCTTGCAAGTAGATATTGCATTCATGGCTATACTTGGATCAAATTGACTTACCAATAATTTGAAGGAGATTGAATTATAATATCTCTTCCTCATTCAAGTTAACCTTGGTTTCTCTCACCCTGGTCTAGGAAGAGCCATAAGTAGTAGGATCTAGCCATCCCCTTTGTAAAATACCTCCTAGTCATTTCCAAGACCTGGTTATAAAAGAATGTTAGAAATATCCCTAGCTACAAACAAAATATCCTTCAAATCTATCATTATTTAATCCATTCTATTTTATAGTTACTTCCAAGTATCTGGAGTGTAATATTGGGATCCAACATCAGAGTAGTTTCATTGCTAGGAAATAGTGGTTGAATTTTAATTTTGAGGTTATTGTCAGGTTTCTAGAGTTAGACATCCTTTTACCTTTTTGAGTATGTTGTCTAGAGTGAACTAGTTAACTTGGTCTCATTTTAATTCTGAGGTTGTTGCCATGGTTTTCAAGCAATACTTAATTAAGATTTGTCATTTTTTAGCTTGGAAAATTATTTTCTATGGTAATTATTCAATTTCTTATGAATCAGTGGTGTTTTTTATATACTATGTTGATCTGTTAACGTTTTCCAACACTAGAGTGGCACCTTTTTGAGGATTTCAAGAAATATCTAAGGTCTTATAATTCAATGGTGTTTTTGCAAGCATAAATCAGGATCCACAAGTTCTATTGTGTGTGTTAAGGTGTTTGAACTTGTTATCAGAATTATTTATGGGTTTTATAAGGGTTTATCAAAGTCTTATCTCTTGGCTATTTGTGAAATGGTTTTTGGTACATTTTTTAGAGTTAATATAATATCTCTAGATTGCAAGGCTCTAGTGGTGACTCCTCCTTTAAAATATGGGTCAAACCAGTGCCTATTTCATTTGATATACATTGTTGATTAAATCTCCACTTTGACAAATCTAGAAGGACTAAGGTCCTCTTCTAGATTCGAACCCTATAAAGAATATTCTCCCAGAATTGATAAGATTTACAACAGAGGATAAGGAGAATTTGGAAACCTATGATTGGTCAAAGTTCAAAAGATAAGGGTGCTCAATCCTATGAGTTTTATCCCCCTTTGGTAGAAGACTACTCTAGTCTATCTGATAGTTCTAAGACACACAACCTTGAATTCCATTTACATTTCCTTGTTCCAACAAATTTCAGCTCCTAAAGTTACTCAAAGTTGTCCTCAGCCTACTCACTTGTTCACAAGTGAGAAAAGAGGTTTTGGTTTTGAAACTGTTTCTCCAAGAGGTCCTCATCATATTGATCATACCCCCTTTGGTCCAAATCCCTCCTGTTCAACATTTTATTATCCTAATCATGTGAATCCAACTACAAAATAACATGGATCTTCCTCCTCCTCAAGAAATTTTTTAGAGTCCATACCTACAGACCCATAAATTTAATGGTATGGTGGAGTATCCTAATGAAGTACCAAATGAAATTAGAGTATAGATTTCCTATATTTCAAGGAAATAATGTTATCATTGGAGATCAACATCTAAAATTATTTCAAAACATTATGGATGATTATGAAGTAGAATATGAAGATGTTTATGTTAAATTGTTTATACACACATTGGAAGAAGATGTAAGAGAATGGTTCAAATCTTTGCCTCAAGGATTAATT
The DNA here is from genome assembly GCA_019776745.2 of Taxus chinensis. Lineage (NCBI taxonomy): Eukaryota > Viridiplantae > Streptophyta > Pinopsida > Cupressales > Taxaceae > Taxus > Taxus chinensis. Next base: position 618,338,280 of record CM034148.1, on the reverse strand, counting down.
GATTCTTAGGAGGAGATGAAAATGCATTTAAAATCCAATATGGTGATAGAAATGACCATAGGTTTCTTTTATCTGAGTTTGAAAATATTAAGAAGAACCCTAATGAATGTGTACAATATTTTAATACAAGATTCAATAAGACTTTGACAAGTTTACCAAATAACATAAAACCTAGTGATGAGTCTTGTTTGATTAAATATTCTGATACATTTGATAAGAAGGCAACCTATTATCTAAGGGAAAAAACCCCATAGGTCTGAGGCAGGAATTCACCATGGCCATTCAAATTGAAATTAATATCAAGGCTAATGGTAAGCCTCCTAAGAGGGAGGGTGTTAAGATGGTTAATCTGAAGAAACCTCAAACTACTAAGTCTATTGATCTAGAGGAAGTGGTTAAGACCTTGGCTGGGGAAGTTAAGGAAATTTATTACAAGTTGGCTAGATTAGAAAAGGTTTGTCCCCAAACCCTTAGACTCAACATCAAAACCCTAAACATAACAGATTTTGGAATCATCCCAAATTAGACCATAGAGCTGAGGATAGAGGGAAGAGGTCCTATGGGCCAAAATGACAAACAACATACATTTAGAGATAACAAAGTCGTAATCCCTGGACCCATTAGTTGGAAGAGTGGATATTGTTGAAGAGGAACACACTATTGATTGGTGTGATAAATGCTTACTGCCTCATGCTCCTTGTGAGAATCCATAGCCTCACTGATGATGATGATAATGATGAAGTTGATTTTGGTGATGCATGTGTTCTGGAGTATTAAAAGGATTTTGAGCAAGGTGCATCTTCTATTGACCTTCTCTATGCTAGAACTGTGGATGATTTTTGGGCATGTGTAAATAATTTATTTTCCCTTCCTCTTGAAATTAATGCTATGAAATTGATATGGCTCAATATTTTGAGTTACCTAATCATGAATTTGAATATTTAAGAGCATTGATGATTAAAAAGTATGATGGTGAAGTTCCTTCAAAGGAGGATAGAGAATTATTGATAAATGATGTTTGTTTCCAAGAAAAGGAGTATAACTTGAGAAATAGGCTAATTCAAGGGGCCTACCCCAACTTCCAAATATAAGATGCCTATCCTAACCAATGTTCCCAAAGATACTCTCTAAGACAAGTGTACCAAGTAGAAACCTTGTTACTGGTCCTAGGACCAAGTACTCCTCCCACAACCCCTGTTATGAAATATTATATCCCATCAGAGAAATTATTAACCATTGCACCCAATACATCCTTTACCCAAATACAATGTATGTGATATGGACCATATCCTAATCTAGATAAAGATCATTGTCCCTATAGTTCTATTTGCTTAGGATCCCAGAGCATAGGAAGAGGGCATTTGATTATTTGGAATTCAAGGAGGATGTTGTTGTTAAGGATAATACTATGGCTAGCAAAGTGACCCCTCCCATTATTGTTGAAGAATGAAACTGAATAAGGTCAAGAGGATGTTGAATCACCTCCTGAGGTTTATTTTGGTACTTCCCTTGTTGAAACATATTTGGATGTGGATCCTTTCTTTACTACTTTAATTGTTAATGGTCAACTTCTACACAACTACATGTTTGATTCCAGGTGCCTCATGCAATATCATGCCACTAGAAGTTATGAATGAGTTAGATATCAAGATAACAACTTCTTTTGAAAATTGTTATCATGGATTCTAGGGAGGTACCTATTGTTGGTCATGTACAGAGGTTTAGTTGTACAACTTGCTTCTTATCCTGGTAAATTCTTGATCATGAATGTTTTTATTGTTGACTACCCTACTAAGTGGGGAATGTTACAATCAAGAAAATGGGTAGAAAGTGTAGGAGGAATTATGCAATATGGATATGTCTTATGTATCCATACCTTTGGAGGGGAAAACTAGTCGAAGTTGTATAGGGAAGATAAAATGTTGCACCTCATAGAAGATCCCATGAATGCTTTTTATGAGGTGTTATTTGTTGATACAAATCTTGATAATTACATAGGCAACTGCTAATTTTGATTATCAGTGCCTTTATATGAATTACCATATGGAAGATCCTAGTGCTCCATGGACTATGATATTTGATGGAGCATGTTCTAACTTTGAAATGGAGATGGTATTGTGTTGATGCTCCCATGTCATGGTTCTTTCAATTTTTCTTTTAAGTTAAGTTTTGAGTGCACCAACAACATAGTTGAATATGAAACACTTTTTCTTGGCTTAAGAATTTTTGGAGGTATGGAATCAAGGACCTTATTGTAAAGGGTGACTCTGAGATAGTTGTAAATCAAGTTAGAAAAATATATGCAACTAAGAATTAGAGGTTAAAACAATACAAAGCATGTAGTGTAAGGATCTTATTGAGCTATTTGACTCTTTTAATATTGAGTATCATGAGAGGAGTTAGAATGCAACAGCTAATAGGTTGGTAGTCCTAACCTCTCTAGTATGCCAAGGAAGATATATCCCCATACTATAATTTTGAAGTTGAAGTATTGATCAGACTCTCTATACCTGACAACATCCAACATTGGTAAGGTATTTGATGATGATGAACAAATATAAAGGTTCCTAAATTTACAAGGTGATTTTACAAATCAACTTATTGATCCTTAATCCATGGTGGCGTTATGTGATGGAAAGGAGAACCTATTTGGGAACGAAATGATTCAATTAAAAACAAATACCATAGCAAGAGGACTTGTCAGCCTTGAGTCCACTTTTGATAGTGTAGATAGGGATGTGAGTAGTAATTCTTCCATCTTAAGAGATGTAAGTGAGTATGAATTTAGGAGTTGCTCAAGAATCCTAGAAAACTTTGGTTAGGAATAAATTTGAGTACAAAAGAAAGACAATCTTATGCCAAACTATTAAATAAATACCAAGATTTCCTTGCTTGGTCATAATTTGAATTAAAGGATTATAGAGAAGGCCTTTTTCCAACATGAGATACCTTTGGAACCCCATACCAATCCTTTAAAAAGAGAAGCAAATACTGATCAACCCCATCCTTATAGATAAAACGCAAGAAAGACTAAATAATCCTAAGGGATGGTGGACATTATACAACCCACCAGATACTCCTCATGGGTTTCTAACTTAGTTCCAGTCATGAAGAAAAATGGGGATATTAGGCTATGTGTGGAGACTTCAAGAATTTGAATAAAATCTCACTCAAGGAAAATTACCCTTTACCCAACATGGAAAACCTTTTTAAAAAGGTAACAAGGTTTGAAATGTTGTCTACTCTTAGATGGTTTCTCTGTCTATAGCCAAGTTGTGGTCAAAGAATAAGAGAAATATAAGATTACATTCACAACACCTTGGGGCACTTATGTGTATGTTAGAATTCCATTTGGATTGATGAATGAAGAGGTTGTTTTTTAGAGAGCCATGGACATTGACATTTGATGGTTTCATTAATGAATTTATTTGTGGTTTATCATGATGACATAACGACGTTCTCTAGTAAAAGAGGTGATCATTTATAGCACCTAGAAAATATCCTGATCATATGTAGAGAGTACAAGATCTCATTAAACCCAAGGAAGTGTCATTTTGGAATTCATAAGGCTAAGTTATTGGGCAACATTGTGTCCCATTAAGGGGTTATGATTGACCGGGAGAGAGTAGAGGAAATCGATAAGGTACCCATCCCCTAGTCTAGGAAAGACATACAATATTTCTTTGGTCAGATTAATTTTGTTAGGAGGTTTATCTCTAATTTTTCTGAGATTACCTTACCCATTACAATTATGACTAAAGAAAGGCCGAGTTATCAAATGGGGAGAAGAGGTATTTCAAGCCTTTAGAGGAGTAAATGATGCACTAAAGATTACCCCTTTGTTGGCAAGCCCAAAGCTATAAAAAATGATTTTTCAGGTATTATCTTTTGCTTTGGAGTCTACTATTGATTTTTTCCTATTAATAAAATATGAGGATGGTCATGAAAAACCTATTTCCTTCTTCAACATATCTTTGCAAGGATCTAGGTTGAAATACTCTATTACGGAGAAAAAAGATTTTTCTTTGGTAAACACTACTAAGACCTCCAAATTCTATATTATAAGTTCCAAGATCATAAAATATGTTCCAAACACCATGGTCAAAGAAATATTTACTTAGAGGGAAATTTCAAGTCAGAGGTGTAGGTTTGTGAATAAACTTCAAGGATATGATATAAATATTCAAACTACAAAGCTAGTGAGAGGCTTGGGCTTAACAAGATTGATGGCTGAAACTAACTTACAAATTGTTGAAGTACACAATATTGATGATCAAGAGAAACATCCCCATGAGAAGGTAAGTTATTCTAATTGGTATAAGGACATTGTGTATTATTTAAAGAATTTAAATTATCTTGTTATCTTGGATAAAAATCAGATAAACTAGTGTCCCAAAAGTACATATTAACAGATCTTAGATTGGATTGGAAAAGTCCTGAAGAGGTTTTGTTAAGATGTATAATAGTGGATGAAGCACCCAATATAATTTATGAATTCCATGGATGGATTTTTGGTGGTCACTTTGTTGTAAAAGTGTCTTCTCATAAATTTTAAGAGTTGGATATTGGTGGTCATCCCTTTTTTAGGATGTTACTCAACTGGTTCAAAGATGTAAAAGTTGTAAGTATTTCTCTGAAATATTGAAGGCTTAATGATATCTTCCCTTGAATCCTATCTCACTAGAGGCCCCATTAGAATAATGGGGGTTGGAATTTATTGATGAAATATAAGATACTTTACGTATAGGCCATAAATGGATATTAGTGGCCACTAATTATTTCACTAAGTGGGTAGAAAAAATTCCCACCAAGTTGGTTACAGATAATGCCACGATCTTCAGAGCTAAACCTCTTAAAAAACATGTGTGATGGTTATGAAATCACCCTCACATATGCCTCTAACTACAATCCATAAGGGAATGGGAAAGATGATTCAAGTAATAATTTTTTCTCAAGATACTTAGAAGGACATTTGAGGTGAACAAGAGGAAGTGGGGTGAAACCATCATATTTTTACTATGGGTTGATAGAGTTACAACAAAGAGAGTTACTGGGAAAATCCCATTTGAGTTGTTATATGGTGTTCAAGCTCTCCTACCTCTTCATTTAAAAATGTCAACATATCAGTTCAGGAAAGAGTTGGGAGGTGGTGATGAAGTTGATCCTTTTATTACTAGGATAAACCAAATTGTTGTGTTAGATGACATCAAGAGAGAATCTCATCCGAGGCATATTCAAATGAGGGAGAAACTTAAGAAGATATTTGATAGAAATGTCACTCCAAGGAATTTCCATGTTTTTGATTTAGTTCTTCTATGGGATAATTGACATGAAGATAAAGGAAACATGGTAAATTTGATGTACTATGGATGGGTCGTTACTCCATCGACATTAGAATAGGAGAACATGCTTTTTTATTAAGGGATTTGGAAGGATAATTACTCGAATTACTTGTCAATGGAAGAGACCTTAAGCATTTTTTGTTAGAAGCATAGTGACTAAGGGGGGTGAATCAGTCATACAATAATTTTAACTTCATTTACCATTGCATACATTCATCTTTCAAACCATTCATTCATCATTCATAACCATGTGATCTTGTTAGGTGTGTATTAAACATTTAAAAATTCATGCAACAAGAAAGAGAACACAAGGAACCATATTTAAGTGGGAACCTTTAAGGGGAATAAAAAACACCAAAACCTCTACTAATAGTACTCATAACAAAGGACTTGCAAGAATATTACACATCAATTAAGATTTATTTAGTGAGGCACTAACCCGACCAGGACCACAACCCCTAGTTTATTAGGAAACCAATCCTACAAGGAGGCTACAAACCCCTAAGGTGATCAAGTACCAACTAATCCATCTTAAATAGATTATCACATAAGATATGTTTCTCCCATGAATGATAGTTATCTCAAATTCATCTCCTTTATCTTCAAACACTCTTCAAACTTATCTCTCTCCTAACTCGCTCAAATATGCCCTTCTCTTGTTGATTAGGTATAATGAACTTTCACATCTGCTCTTCAATATTTCTCAGCCTGTAAAACCTCTCCTCATATTTTTCCTTAACCCATGTAATATCTTCTTCCTTCTTCTCTAGCTTGCTCACACCCCCATTTTCTCAACTAGTCATAAAGAGAAAATATAACATGCTCTATATACATGACTCTAGCTTATTACCCCTCTAGGTCAGCCATGACCATATAGGTTAGTCATTTAATTTTTTTTTATCAAATACATCATATAAATCATCTCAACAGACCCAAGTAGGTTAGAAAATTTTAAGACAAGACCAACAATCTCAAACAAGGTCTTCATCACCAACAAATGAATCATGATCTTGAAAGGCACATAGAAGATTTTTTAAGACAAAAAAATCTACAAAACAATTCACATACAACCTCTCAGCATCACCAAGAAGCACAAGAACCTTTTCATCAACTAAAATCATCATGGAGCACACCAAGAAGTAAGCATACACAACTAGTTCTTCAAACACCCAACAATAAGTCCCAAAAAAAAACAACTTCACCTATCAAAAATTTTCATCATGGATCAAGTATTATAACATTAGAAATGTATCTAAATATAATTTTTGTAACAAATCAATTCAAACTCCAAATCATATCCTAAGATACTGAACCAAGTAAATCTCCTAAATAGGTCGAAACTGCCAAAATGGACTCAAGAACCAATCTTGAGGAATTTGACTCCAAAAACTTCTAAGGCCACTTTCAAGATCAACTAAAACATGTAACACATCAAGGGAATCTTGAAACACATATCCAAGAATTAAAAAGAATATCTCATGTGGAGAAAACTGATCCAACATACCTATTTCAGTCACTTATTGTGAGAATCCTAAGAGGACCAATTAGGTCATTAGGGTTTATGTAAGAAATTATTTATTTAAACCATTAAAATACCTCAAAAAAATCATAACAGGTGTCAAAAATATATTCATGATAAAAAACTAGCACTATAACATGTAAATCATCTCATCTCAAACTAGAACTCCATAACTAGCTTTTAGGCCTTAAGGCCAAATTCGGTAGGGTAAATTTGAGGAATTGTATCTTCAAATTTACTCACTGAACCTATCTAAAAATTTCCATGGAAATTTATCACATCTCTTAAGGATTCTCGAACGGTTCAATTTTCATCTTGAAGCTTCTATCTCGTCCCTAAAACTGCAAATCTCCAAAAAAATAGGGTTTTTCTCATACTTCCTTAAACAGTTGGAACATGAAACCACCACAAAAATAACCATTGGAGAACCATCTACAACCTTGATGCATAAATTTTACTTTCTAACTTCATTTGAATACCATATATTTCACATCACTCTAGAAGGATGGTTTTAGCTAGGGTTTTGACCTATCTAACTTCTTAATGATTGTTCATAACTGTATGACATCCAAACCAATTCATTCTTTTTGAAAATTATTCTAGACTCCATAAAAAAACATCCCCCAAATCATTAGGGTCCCTGAGAATAAAGTTAGATGTTTCCTTCTTTAGAATAAGGTTTGTCAAAAACCTCATATCTTGAGAAAATCTCATCATACTGATCTGAAACTTGACTTGAAGCATCATAGTAACATCCTATAACTCATTTAAGTCACATACATGTTAAAATTCCTATGAATATTTCTAGACACTAATACTTTCACGTGTGTTCTTGACTAATCTTCATTATCTTGGTTCTCAATCACCTTGAAACATCATCAAACCTCTGAGCAATGACCTAAAAATCATTAAAAACATCATATGTAATTTCAAAAACTCATACCATGCTTGCATAGGACTTCTATACTCCATATATCATGCCACCATGCCAAACCACATGCACTAATTCTAGGCATATGCCTAAAATGACCTGACTAAACCATGATTCTTCATGAATTGGCCATCATGAAACATTGCAGACACTTAGACACCTCTCACACATTGTACTAAATATGATAGATGTTATGAAGACCTTAAAAAACCATTGGAGTTCTCATAATATGACCATGCCTCCTAGACCATGCTCTAAGACACCATAGAGTTTCACCAAAACTAGACACTACAAATCAACCTATATGTTTGACCTTGATTAACACCTCATGGAGACTCATATGCCACCTAAACTCCCTTTTCCGTCAATGACCTTGGACATCAATGAAAACACTATAGACACAATGACCAAATTTTTTTGGACTAAAGTATTCCTTCATGTATGTCAGTGTATAGTGTACAATGTTATTGTTCTTGTTTTGTATTGTGTTGTGTTCCTTTTCCTTTTATGATCCTTTGTGATCAGTTTTTGTCGATTGTTTTGAGATCATGGTGTTCTCATTTTGTTCATGATCAGGTGTGTTTTCAAATTTTACTCCTTTTCCAATGGATTATGCATCTAGTTTACTTCTTCCATGAGTTTTTTGTGGTCCTTGTGATACCCAATGTGGGTACCCATCCCCGAGATAGATCCATTATTAGTGCTTGAATTGAGTTTTCAAGTAAATATTGCTCTCCTCGTGCATTCTTATTCTCCTTGATTATTTCAATGTTCTTCCCCATATGATTTACTGGATCTTGAAGCATTCCCCATCACCTCGAGCTTTGTATCTAAATAAAATTGTGTCATCTACAAATTAGTCACATTGTTTTAAACAAATATCTTAATATTTTGTGTGTTTTATCAAGTAATTGTGATTTGCAAGTTTCTAACAAAGTAGACGAGCTCATTGAGGTTCTAATGATATTTTTAAACCTTTCATGAAAGGATTTTTTCCTTTGGAAATTTTTCTTGTGTAATTTTTTTAGGTTTTAATTTTTTCCACATGTGTAAAATGTAAATCCATCCTCTTCACATGATCATATAGAGTATTCACGTTATTTTTGCACTTGCACACCTTGTAAATGAGTGTAACTTATACACAGTTGTGAGGTGAAATTCAATATCCGACACTTAGCAAAAGGAATATTTTGTGGATCTTGTAAGTGGTTGGTGGGTGTTCTTTGCATCCTTACACTTTGCAAATCTACATATTATGTAAAAAGTCAAAGTGGATCCCGAGATCTAAAACCCAAAGGTGGAAACGAGGTGACATTCCATGGGTTTCTCAAGCAGATGGTGTTTTTCTTACTCCAAGCCCATGGAATTAACCAAAGTAGACAAATTTACACATCAAGTTAGGGATGAGTCTAAAGGAAAAAAATGGCATAAATCCAAGTGTTGCAATAGGGACACGTGGTGTAATTCCGTCACCTTCTCACGAAATGTTTCAATTCTAGGACAGGTCAACACATGCCCAAAGGGAAACATAGCGTAGGATTAAGGACTCAAGAGGATGACACATGACATCTTCTTAATACATCTTGATATCGGATATCCCATGAAGCTTTGAACTTTATATTTTTGCAGTTGCTTTGAAAATTCAAAATGCTTCATTATCCCCAATCCCCACCAAATCTACACACGTGGATGAACCATATTTAAAACTTGAATTATAAATTGATGGCTATGATCGTGTGAGGGAAAGTAAAGCTTATGCCATTAATGAGCTTCATGTGGGAAACTATATGTTCAAAAATTTGACCAAGTCCCTTATTCTACTATTAAATTTCAAAGATATTTGAAAGCATTTCCAGAGCCCTAGGAAGTGATCTAAGGCGATAACATTGGAAAATGAGTTGTAGTGGTTAATATTGAAGAGTAATTAGTGTCTTTGTGTCCTTGTTCAATTTGCAATTGGAAGTATTAGCTACATGTGCATGGGTAAGTTCCATGGCCCGATACTTTTATGTTCTCATTGTTCTAATGGTTTTAAGTGGTCTTGAGTATGAGTTCTCTTTCCTTCATGCTGGTTATAAGTCCCTTATTTATCAAGGATATTTATTTCACTCTGAAATACACCATGAAGATCAAATTTTATGGTATCCATGTCACCTCCAACATCATAAACAATATAGATGAAATAAAAGATAAAAATTTAGGGAATGTTGACTTAGTTGATTTTATCCAAAGGCTTCACACTCCCAATCAAAGTGAATTGATGTCATCTATTGATGTTAGTGGCATTTATTTGGCCTCCAATTAAGGAAAATTTTAGTGGTGAATATTCGTTAATTCACGAATATTTTGGTTTTTGAAATTTGGAATTGGAAAATTTTTAGGGTACTAGTTAGGACCAGTTTGCCAATTTTTTCTAGGTGCAAGTCAATTTTAGGGGTCAATTCAACATTCCCACAAAATAGGAATTAAAAAAATTCACCTAAATACAGTCAGTTAGTAGCATAGTTTCTGGTACTAGCTGACAACATATACTATGCTATCAACCGGTAGCATATAAAATGCTATCGATCGACAACATACTACATGTTGTCAGCTGGTAGCAAAAACTATGCTACCGACTGGAAGCATATAAAAATGCTACCATACAGTAGCATTTAATAGTGATGTCATGATGTATTGATATTTTCCATTCATGTGAAAGATAATTTTTAGATATTCGCCAAATATTTTATAAGGCTTTTTCTCGAAGGGGCCTTTAAAATTTTCCTTGCCTCCACTTTTCCTACCTTTATTCAAAACCTAGAGTTTGTATGGGCATGTGCTAAGAAGTACAACCCTGAAACCATGGAAGTCCTAGATGGTATTGATTCCATAATTCTTTCATTAACACCAAAGACATTCCAATCAGTACTAGGGTTTCCTAGAAGAAAGGAGGTGGTGAACATCACTATTAAATCAACTAAAAATATGTGGGCCAACTACCATGCTACATTCTCTAATATTATGAATAATCATTGGTTGTAGAAGACTAGGGGTTCTTAATCAAGAATTCCCAAAAAAGTGACAAGATCAGACTTCATTGAAGAATTTGAGGATCTCATCACCCTATTTAGTAGAATGGAAAGCTTAATCTCTGCTTAGTACTTCCATGAATGGATGTTTAGGTATATGCAAGTTATCCTAGCTTTTAAGGAGAGTATTTTTTGGGATGGACTCATTAGAAAATCCATCCATAATCAACTCATTATAAGGACAATGGAAATATAAGAAGGATAAAAAAGAGATGTGAATTCTACATGACATATTATCTTGTATACAATATGGCATGTCATAAATCTCTTACTGGAATCCCAAGAATGAAAGAGTTCTTAGAGTCTAGATTTTATGATGTATACCCTCATTTGAAATTGAAAAACCATAGGGATGACTTAAGAAAATCTCATGATGTTTTCTTTGCACCCATCATCTACTTATTATGGACAAAATGGGAACAATATAAAATATCTACTAATGCAAGGAAAGTGATAAGTGAATTTGGTTTTTATTTCATACAATTTAGGTTCTTCACATACATTAGAGTGAGTGGCTTCCAAGGTACTCCTTACATGTTGCATAGATACCTATATGATAAGTGGTAACTTATTGAATTGTAAAGAAAACTTATTGAGGTACATAGGATGATTAAAGTGAAGCACAAGACAAATATCAAGTTCCCAATTACTAGTGGGAGATATAAATGACCCACTGTTGTTAAAGCATGGATTTTGGATGCATAAATGAACAAAATGGTGATGAATAAGTTATGAGAAAGGACCAACTATGATATCATGTGGGTAATGCATACATCATAGGGAGGTCATATGATCATGAGCCTCACTACGATGACTATTGGATGCATTTTAAGGATGAAGAGAAGGTCAAGATTAGAGACTTCTCCAGGATGACCTTACCACAAATAATTGACTACAAGGTTGCAATTATTCCACAAAGCCTTGTGGATGATGACCAAGTAGTAATAATGTATTATGTTGACAAAAACTTGGTTGCACAAGTAGTGGATCCACTTGATTGGAGAAAGAAATAGTCCACATAATTACATGAAAAAACTGTTGATGTCAAGAGGAGAAACGTGAATTGGCTTATGCAAAAAGGAATATAATTTTCATTTCAAAACACTATGGTGTTAAAGGAGTACAAATATTATGGGATTATTAAGAAGGAATTTTATCCTTTGAAAAAAGGTATAGCTAGCATCGACCCATTAAAAGGAAATGAACCTTAAGTCTTAACCAAGATGCTTAATTCTGGGATGGTGGAAGAATGAAGTGTTGCAAAAAGTAAAAAAGGTACTTTAGTGTCTCATCTAACACACAAAGTAGAAGAAATGTTGACGAACACTATGAAGGATGCACCTATCACTTAGGTAGATCCATATTAATCTAATCCCCCAAATGTATCAAATACTATGGCATCTATTTCAATTGGTCAAGGTCATGTAGGTGGACCCCCTTCATCTCCTTAAGGAATCTCAAGAAAATGGAAAAAAATGAGTGGATATCTCCCACAAAAAAAATTAGGACTTGGATTAATAATGGGCCTCATATAGGAGAAAGAAGGTGATGAGGAGCCCACCGTTTGGAATTTTATAAGAAATAAAAAAGATAAAGTTGTAATCACTGCAACAGGAGAAATTGTAGGAGAATCTGTCATTGAAAATATTTTAGTTTCTGAGGTATATGAAAAGGAGGTGGAAATACCTAAGGTGGTTGATACCACTCCACTCATAGAAACACAAGAAAATCATATTGCAGCATTAACTAATGATAAAATAGCTATAGAGGTTGAAGTTATTGACAATGGAGATCACGAGGAAGCACATACTTATTCCTTTGATGATTTTTTGTAATACCTTCAAAAAGAGGAAGGACCTAATCTCCCTTTACTTGAAAAATAATAGGAAAAAGTCCCAGAAATGAAAAATTATGGGAAAAACAATGTTCCCACATCAAATCAACATCTTTTAGTTGAGATGTTTTCAATTAAAGTATGTTCAGTGGAGGTACCCCAAAAGAGGTAATTTTATATGAAAGGGAACAACCTTATATTAAAGTAAAAATTTCCATCCAAGAAGGGTAGGTTACTCTAGGTGATTCTCCTAAGAAATAATTAGAAGTATTTGAGAGGGCATTAACAACCCATGATGTTTCCAAGTAAGAAAAAGAGGATAAATCTCAAGTAAAACTTGAAGGGCTATCTCATGAAGCAACTCCACATGCGGATCCTAATACTAATGATGAAGGAACTAGACCAATTGATACAAGTGTAACATAGTATAACCATGAGAAAGAAGATAAATATGTGGAGGTTTCAAAATCATAGGTTCCTATTATTGATGTTATCCCCTCTATCTCAAAATAAATTGTAGTTTCTCAAAGCATTTCCCAACTACCATAAATTTAGAGGGAAGGAAATACTCCAACTATAGGGTGGTTGCGAACAACCCTCCCAAAAGAGAGCGAAAATGTAAATATAAAATTGGAGGCTGTTAGCCTTGAAAGTTTCATATCATCAATATAGCTAAGATCCCTTAAGAAGGCTAGGGTACTATAAAAAACTATTGTAGGTACCCAATGGGAAATTTCCATATAAATTACAACTCCTAAGGGAGACATCATAAGAAGTGAGGCCACCAATACTGATTATCAAGTTATACACATACCATTGGGGAAACATACTATAGAAATCTTGAAATTTGAAGCCTTAGTAGCCATGGGAGGTCTCTTCCAAAATATTGATGAGGATAAAGAGACCATGAAGCAGTTAAAGGAGAAGGTTGATATTTTATCAAACTATATACAAAAGTAGCTAGAACTACCTACTAAGAAATAAGAGGTCATTGAAGCTATAACCCCAGAAGCATTAGTAACTACAAATTATTTAATAAGGAATGACAACAAGGCCATAAGAAGTACTGTGGAGTGCTACAAACAAGTGTTTGAGAAAATGGAAGTTGCTAAGGAGAAAATGAAAAAAGTGTTATGATGAGGTGGAGTATTGGGATGTGTTACTACCCAATCTTAATGCCATAACTAGTCTTGATGATTAATTAGTTGAAGACGAGGGTATGGAACCCCCAGATTGTAAAGGTAGGCAACATTGGTATGCAAAGGAAATAAAATTAAGGATAACTTCTTTGGGAGGATGTATCAATAAATTCCATAGTATGAAAGTGTTGGTGAAATAATTTAGCACAAGGGAAAATTAGGGGTTTTCACTAACGCTCTAGGACTAGACCCCCTTGCTTAGGAATGGGGAAGCTCCATTTATTGAAAATAAGGAAATATTTACACTATTATAACCATCTAGGGTGGTCTTTCAACCAGGAATATTATGGGGATACTTCACTAAAACCATAACAAAATTCTTGTATGAAGTAAAAGGGAGGAATTGTGTGAGTGTAGAGAAAGGGGAGAAAATGAGAAGAGGGTTTTACTCAATAAATAACATAAAGACTTTATTAACATAAAACCAGAGAATTTCCAAGTTATCAAAGATAAGACAACAATATGTAAAGTGAGACAAAGAACATAATTAACAAATAAATCAATTGGATTATATTCATTAAAAGATACAATTTTTCCCTGGTTGTGTAGGATTACAATGATCTATTGGAGTATTAGTTGAGATGGATAGGAATACATTAAGTAAGAAATTGAAGAAACATAGTTAACTAGAGAGGAGAAAAAACTGACCCTTTGATATGAAAAGAGTGTTTCCTTAAATAGCCTAAGTTGTGACCATTCACATTCCTACATGACTATTCACATTATTTTATAGAATAAGAATTTTTTCCTTATTTTAAGAAAAGTAATTTTACAAAAGTGGAAAAGAGGAAACTTAAGCTAGTTTTTGAAAAAGTGCATTTTCCCAACGAAGAATTAGAAAACCTTTGGACTCACTTTGGGAAAAATATTTTTTTTACACATAGGAACAAAACAAGGGAATAAGAACATCAATCAAAACATGATCTCTAAGAAGATGATCCTGTGATGTGATGAACTGGAGAAATTTCTTGGCTTCCCATAGTTTCATTGAAATTATGCACTACCTTAGAGACTTCTCCTTCACACGGAATGGATATTTTGGAGAGGATATCTAGCCAATGATCTTTTGCACTTTGAATGATCTTGTAATGCTTGATCCACCTGTGAATCATCTCAAAATCATCATAGGTAGATGATATGATCTCAGAAAGTGTGTCCCTAAGCTCATCTCCATAATATTTCAGATCGAACAAATCACCTTTTACGATATATCTGAAATGATTACAAATCTCTTTTGATTATAATAACCATGAATAAAACTCAAGACACCTCATTTTTCTCAAAATCTTGTTGACCTATGCTTTGATCTCACGACCTGAATTTTGATGATATGGGAAATCATCCATAGCTTCATACAAGGATCTCATTTTCCACTTGATGGTTCTTACTTAGGTGTGGGATCAATTATCCTCTTGACTTAGGAACACTCACTTCTCACAAAATGTTTCGGTATTGACCATGCTCATTTTGTGGAGATTTGGGAGCATATTGTTCCAATGTTCTGCTTGCTTCGTCATTGTGATAAGAACATCCTCTATATTTTATGTTGAAAAGGTAGAAATTTTGAAATTGTGACCATCTCAAGAAGTAGCTCACATACTTTTTGGATGATAGAATCAATCCATGAGATTTTCAATTTCCCATTTAGCCTATTCTCTTGAATTATTCTAGTGCATGAGAGTTGATATTGTTCAAGGAAACAATAGAATCATAAGGGGTGAGTGGAGGGGAATCTAGATCTAGAAAATTTTGAACATATGAGGTTAGGGTATGAATTTGACCTTGTAACTACTCCTTGGTCGCCTCATTTTCCCTGTTTTGAGCAACACGTATTGCAGAAGTTTTCTCAGAATTTTGGATGTTTCCCTCTAGTCTAATATCACCAAGGTAGTATAATTTCATATCATAATATGTGATCCTCATCTCTGCTTCATACCTTTCCACTATTGGCTAAGCAAACTCAACGAATTAAGATCTCGAGGCATCTATCATGAGCCTATAGGTCATCTTGGATGTTATTTTGTAATGAGAGGGCTTTCAAATATCATAAGATAATTTGGTCATTGACATCTTAGATTTGGCCATAGTATGTTAATAGTCGTTGATGAGCTCTTGTACCCATGGGAAGAATGGATCTGGGGAAGATGATGAAACATGGGCTATAGGGCTGCATGTAGGAGACATTAGTACTACAACTTAAATGCGTGAAGGAGAAGGCCTACGAATGATTTTCTTATGAGACTAAATAGGAGGCATTTCTGATCGATGGAAAGATTATACTGATAATGTAGGATACCTGTGATTTCTTCTTGTAGGAGATACAAAAAATTCCCCAGGATCAAGGACATTTGTGTTATGCATTTTTATTGATAACTTCCTTCTTAAAAGCTTAGGTGTATGCTCTGGGACAATCTACTTGTCCTGAGAGTGCTCTTATTACCTTGGGGTTTGTGTTTCTCTTACATATACATTTCTTATTACTTCTTCAGAGGCATTATGGGACAAAAATGGGGGTGGAGAAAAAATTATCTTGTGAACTTTTTTGAAGAACCACTGCCTTGATCTCTATAGAACTGTGGTGGAACGGGTCTAGATATCAATAGGTTCAATATAAAACTAACATGGGGAATTGGTTCAAACTATATTTTTTCCATGTACTCAGGTTCCAAAAATGATTCCATCATCTCGGATGTCCATTGTCGCCAAATCAATATGGAAATCCTTCATCCACTATATAGTCAACCTTTAAAACTCTCTTTACCTTACCTCTATTTCATTAGCAAAATATTCCCAGTAGTCCTCCAATGCTGGTTAATAACACATTGATATTCGTGTGTTCTCCTTCGATATATTGCTTGTTGTCCAAATACTTTCCCGGGGGAATAGAAGAATAAGTTGAATTATCCAAGGAAAGATTCAATGTTTCTTGCATCGATCGAATTCTTGAAAGTATATATTCTAGAAAGATTTTGGGAATGTCAATCCTTTCCTCTTTCTCTCCTGAAACCATAAGTGTACCTGTGACAACTACTTACATATCTCAAGTAGCACCAACTTGTTAGTGTTACTTTGATACAAAGGGAACTCCAACGACGCTTATTCAAATCCTCTGACATGGATATGCGATAAGGTTCTGAATTGAGTAATGTAGCTCCAGTATTTATATATTGTCAAAGAAGCTTCAGCTGAGAATATTTGGTTGACATATCCATCCATTTGTAAAACCTGATATGTGACAAAAATATCATTTACCCTTGCATAATCCTTCTTATATTCCTTCCAATCGAATTCTGGATATGTTTGGTATACATGTGCATTCTTTGGAATATTCATTTCAGGAGTGAGTCCAGGTCACCTATGCAATTCTGCAATAGATTATACCAAGCATGAGGTCATTGTGAACTTCCTCATTCTTTCCATATTGATGAGATAATAATGCGAGTTATTGTGGATGTTCTGACTCCAATCAATCACCTGAGATGCTTTTATGGCTATCACGATGAACTAGGACATCTAAGGTTGAAAGTATCTCATCAATGATTCTACCATAAGCTTGTTTAAAATCATGATACATTTGTATATATCTTCCTTAAATTCTGCCATGGGAAGAGTTTTTGGTAACCACGAGAGCTTACATGGTGTTTTCATGTAGCTATTAATGGCCATTCCCTACAAGCATGAATCATTCCTCTCTCGTTCATCTAAAGATTATTATTTACTTTGAATTATTATGTTTTTGGAAAAAATCCCCTCCAGTGTCATCACAACTATGATTGAGCCATTATCTGCAGGGTAAGTGCACCAAGTTGGGGGACCAAAAGGGGGTCTTAAGTGGATGCATTTTTTTGAAAAATAAAAAACTTCAACTTGCATAATTTTTTTGAAAAAGTTACACTCAAAATTGGAAAATGGATAAGTTTCTAAGCTACAAAATTTTGTTGAAAATGGATAAGTTTAAGTGGTTCAAATAGCTAAAATACCAAAAAGTGCTCCCATTTTTGTTAAAAAACATAATAGAGTGACTTTCGTGCCCCCACCATTTTTTGAGCACCATTTATTATTTTTGAAAACCTTTGTGTAGAAAGATAGCTAGGAGCATCTAGTTTGTGTTAGAGTTTTTCTAGATTTTTTTAGCGAGTATTTATTTTTTATGATTTTTTTAGTGCAACAATTTAAAGTTTTGAAAAATAACGGATCTCCAACCATGCCCTCCCTAACTACCTCAAAAAATATCAAAAATTAGATTTTTTTAATATGTATAGAATAATGTCTATTTTGTGCTAGTATATTTTTTTTTCAATTTTGATGAGCCAAAAAAAAATACATGATAAAAGGTAGGCATATTTAAACTTAAAAAAATGGCCATAAAAAGGCATAGTTAGAAAATGAATAATATGAAAACCTTGTATTAGTCAGAAAATTTGAAAAATAATATTTTTAGAAAGAAGAAACTTTCCTCTACGTTGTGGTATAATTTTTTTAAAACGAATCGATCATTTTATGTTGATTTATCATGGTGGAAATGGAATTTTCGCATTTTCATACAAAAACACGTTATTTGTTGTGTTTGTACAGGTCCATGCCTTAGGCTTGGGGATCCAAAATGGATCCAATCCTTGAGGCATGGCTTGGAAAAAGTGAAAAAACAAAATGCGTACACGTTGTGTATAGTATGAACATTATATGTGTTTCTTGCATGCTTTTATTTACAAAAATAAAATATTAATAATAATAAATGAAAAACTTATACTTTAAATTTATTTTATTAAATAAAATAAATTAGGGCCACTCTACACCTTATGGAACTAATCTCACATCTCCATTAGTCACGATTTAGGAGATAGCTTTTTATAATATAATTTGGTTAGTACATAGGTAATTTTTAGGATTTCAGCATTCAACTTAAAGCTTTTAGCATTTAAATTCTACAATCAAAACCCTACACCTTAAACCCTAAACATGAGGCCCTGAAACTAAACCCTAAACCCTAAACCATCATCCCTAAACCCTAAACCCTAAACCCTAATCCCTAATCCCTAATCCCTAATCCCTAAACCCTAAACATTAAACATTAAACCCTTACTCGTGAATCCTAAACCATAACCCCTGAGCCTTAAGCCCTAAACCTTGAACCCTAAACCATGAACCATGAGCCCTAAATGCTAAACCTTAAACCCTAAAAACTAAATCCTAAACCCTAAACCCCAAACTCCAAACCCTAAACACTAAACCTCAAACAATAAATCCTAAACCCTAAAGCCTAAGCCCTATACCCTAAACACTGAACTCTATGACCTAAACCCTTAACCCTCAGACTTAAACCCTAAAGTATAAACCATAAACCTTAAAACTAAAATAATAAACTCTCAACCCTGAACACTAAATCCTAAACCCTAAAACCTAAACACTAAACCCTAAACCCTAAACCTTGAGCCTTAAGCCCTAAACCCTAAAAACTAAATCTAGAGCTCTGAGCTCTAACCCCTAAACCTTAAACTCGTAACTCTAAACCTTGAACCTTGAGCCATAAACCCTAAACAGTAATCCCTTAACCCTAAAACCTAAACCATAAGCCTCGAACCCTACACCTTGATCCTTGATCCTTGAGCCCTAAACCATAAACTTTAAGCCTTGATCCCTAAACCCTAAATCCAGAGCCCTGAGCTCTAACTCGTAAACCTTAAACCTGTAACTATGAACCCTAAACCCTGAACCATGCACCCTAAACCCTAAGCTCTAAACCATAAACCCTAAACCCTAAGCCTTGAACCCTACACCTTGATCCTTGAGCCCTAAACCCTAAACCATATAACATAAGTACTAAACACTAAACCCTAAACCATGAGCCCTAAACCATAAACCCTAAACCTTAAGCCCTAAATGCTTAATCCTAAACCATAAACCATAAACCATAAACCCTAAACCATGAACTATGAGCCCTAAATGCTAAAAACTAAACCCAAAAAACTAAACCATAAACCCTAAAACCTAGACCCTGAGTCCTAAACCCTTAACCCTTAACCTTAAACCCTAAATCTTGATCCCTAAATACTAAACCTTAAACTCTGAACTTTGTGACCTAAACCCTTAACCCTTAGACCTAAACCCTAAACTATAAAACCTAAACCCTAAAACCAAAATAATAAACCCTAAACCCTTAACAATAAATCCTAAACCCTGAACCCTAAACCCTAAACCTTGAACCATGAGTCGTGCACCCTAAACCCTAAACACTAAATCCAAATCCCTAATCTCTAACCTCTAAACCTCATATATTTCTAGTAGGTCTTATGAGTGAGTTCATATTTTTGAATATCAATATTAGGACCTTATTTCCTAGTCTTGTGTCTAGAACCATCATTGAGTCATCTTGTACAACTACCTTGTTTATGAGAGGTGGGACAAGAAACTAAATGGATATGACATTTACCTTGTGCCTTGTAATGCATATTACACATCTCTGCCAAACTTGTTTCTGCCCACATATACTTGTGTTCTTGAATGTCAATTTCTTTACACTATGATTTTTTTTTTCACATTTCTCATATTTCAATGTATGGTATTATGCAAGCTAGGATGACCCATTGGAAGTTAGAAAAAATAACCATTGCAACACAAAAATTAATCTCAAAGGAAATGGAAGTAACACAGCTAGTATACCAACACAGAGGTGTAGGATCAAAACCGAATTACCTGCAGTATCCTCTCCTTTGGAGAAAGAAAAAGCTCTTCTATTACTGGAATGGATAGTAAATTTGATAAAACTTCCTGAAGTGTTCAAAATAAGCATAACAACTGGGGAATAGCTAAGAACACAAAGGATCTATCAATCACATAGTAAATATTTCTTGTTTATTTTTTAATGGGAGTCAACTGGCCTACGACTTAGTGACCTTCCATTCATTGATAATTCCTTCTATGATAAACTCATGGATGCTTTCAAAAGTGCCTTAAAAAATATATGGGCAGTCATCAATCCTAGTGAAGGGTGTGATTTTATTTCCAAAAAACTTAAAATTCATACGGATTTAGAGGTCACAACATGAATTTACAAATATCTCTATCATTAAAAATGATATCCAAGTAACGATGTATCTTTATACCCAAGGATCTAGAACTACTAGGGTCTATGGCAAGATTAGACATTCAAGAATCATTGAGTGTCTAAATCAGAATGTCATTACATCTAGAGAAACATTTTCAAACATTGGAGTAATGTATCTTGGAAAATAAACTTGAACCTCAGAAATCCACTCAAATTTGTAGCTAACACAAGCACTGGACATATCAAGCTTTAATCTTCAAATGAAACCTTCGTTCACGACAACGTGCAACTAAAATAATTATTCAAAAGAGCATCAAAAACATTTATTTGTACCAAATTGTTCCTGGATATATGATGTTTCCTTCCTTCAAAATATCAACAGATGAAAGACACTAAATTGTGATTACTCTCTTTAATTGTTCTACGTAGGAAGCAAATGAACCCTTTTCACTTGAATACTTAATGTTAATACTAATAAGAATTGGTAAGACAAAAAACATTAAAATGAGTGAAATAGTTCCCATGTGATAGGAAAAAGAAGATATATGTATTGGGTAACATTTATTTGTACCAAATTTTTCTTGGATATCTGAAATTTCCCTCCAAAATATCAGTAGATGAAAGGCATCAAATTGTGATGAATCCCTTTGAATGTTCTACCTACAAAGTAGATGAATATTCTATGTCAATACTTAGAATGGGTAAGACATAGAATATTACATTGAGTGAATGGGTGAGCCTTAACCTTAAGCCTTAAACCTTAGGCCATAAACCCCAACCCCTAAACCTTGAGCCTTAAACCTTAAACTCTAAACCCTGAACCCTGACCTTTAAACCTTAAACAGTGATCCCTAAACCCTAAACCCTGAGCACTAAACCATAAACCATACACCCTAAGCCCTAAACCCTGAGCCCTAAACCCTAAGCCCTAAGCCCTAAATCCTAAACCCTAAACCCTTAACCATAAACCCTAAAACCTAAACCCCGAGCCTTAAACCCTAAAGCCTAAACCATAAGCCTTAAACCTTGAGCCCTAAGCCCTAAGCCTAATCTCAAACCCTAATCATTGAATCCTGAAACATGAACTCTAAACCATAAACCATAAACAATGAGCCATAAACCCTAAACCTTGAGCTATAAACCCTGAACCTTGAGCTCTAAACCCTAAACCCTAAATCCTAAACCCTCAACCCTTAACCCTGAGCCAAAACCCTCAAATATAAACCCTAAACCATAAAATCTAAACCATAAATCCTAAACCTTGAGCTCTAAACCCTAAACCCTAAAATATGAACCATGAGCCCTAAACACTAAACCCTAAACCCTTAGTCTTAAACCTTGAACCCTGAGCCCTAAACCCTAAATCATAAAACCTGACCCAAAGGAAATTCCTAATAAGATTATTCAATGTGTTTCATTGTGTAGGGAATAGTGTCTAAGATGATTGATCAACTCATTTATATTTGATGAGAGATTACTTCCTCTTAAGGCCTAAAAAGGCCATTTTTGGTCATTTTGTAGATAATTAAACACCCTTCATAACAAGCTAAAATGATTTAGTAATGTCTGTAGATACCTAAAATTGGTTACCTAATTTAGTCTCCCTCGTGTGCGTTTGCCTTCTCGGGTAACCTGGGACACATTTATATCACCACTTCTCCCTTAGGGTATTATTTAATATTTGATTTAAACATATATCCTAAGTTTATTTCACCCCATTATGTTTTACCCATAGATAATTAAATATTAACTATTTAATTATACTTTTTACATATATCTTAACCACTTATCTATCCCATATCAATTCCTAACCTCCCATATCTATTTTATCCATCTATCCCCCCTATTTCTCCTCCTCCCAAACCATGCAGCAAGATATTTCCCATATTTGAGGTGGAAGGATCACTTTCATCTTTCCAAAAATCACCCCTTTTGGCCATTTCGGGAGTCTGTTCCCTGATTGGTGCCGACCGGTACTCGGTCGACACTGATTTTTCAGAGCGGAACTAATTACATATCGGTCGGCACTGATTACAAATATAGGGCTAGAATTCAGTTCTGGTTAGATAGAAAAACCACAAAGAGTTATGAGCATCAATTCTCAGCATTATCTATCAAGCGAAAGTGAATTCTATCCAAATCAATCCCTGAGAGGAATACCGTTACTCTGCTCCTACCACATCAACATCGTGAGCTTCCATCGGTCACTCAGTGACTCTGTCCCTGCATCCAGCAAAGGTGGAGCTTTGTCAGTATCCCTACAGCTTTTGCAGATCCAACGGAGATTGACGATCTAGCTTTCATTGTTTGTTTCTCAATCTTCCTGCAATTTTCCCCTAGTCGATGCCAATCGATCCCAGTCGACGTTGACTTTATCTAATCGACGCCAACCTATCCCAGTCGACGCCGACCAATCCCAGTTGATGCTGATTTTTCTAATCAACATTGATTATCCCAAACGACGTCGATCGGTCTGCAAATAGGTAAAGAATTTAGGTAACAAAAATCCAACATTGTTTTCACAGTTTCTAGTTTTCTATTGCTTTCTGTCCATTGTATACATTATGTCTGTCACTTTTTAATCAAAAAATCTAGACATTTATTTACATTCTTTTATCATGCATACTTCTTCTAATTGAAAATGTGGACTGACATCCGTCGAGGGAGCTTATTGCTTCCCAGACCCGCTTTTCGGGTAGTCCACCCAAATATCTTTTAACGTTGTTTTTTCTATCAAGTATCAGTGTCTCGCAGGTTTCTTAGATCTACTTTGCAGGATTGCTCATGTGCGCCTTTTTTTTCCACATTGGCTTTCTTTTCCATCTACATCTTTGGATCTTGTCTTATCTATCAGGTATCGATTTCATTTGAGTTTTTCAGGGTTTTTGTGTTTAGTTTGGTACATTAACTTGGATAGTTAACAAGTGTAAAATTCTTGATCTACATTCTAGCATGCCCGGTGGGACCCAACCAAAGTCCCTTATTGATAAGTTCATTTCTTTTCCAGTTTTGAGATTTTGTTTTGTTTCTTCACTGTTTTTTGTCAGTTCTCCGTAGCATTTCCTTTCTTCATTTTGGTCTTGCTTCTTTCACTTATAATTTGCAAAGTTAAAGTTTCTTCTTTCTTGCAAAACTAAATTCCAATTCCTATTTCGAAGATCAATAAATCTTTCATTTGATTTCAAAATTGCATTTTTTTATCCATCTCTTTTTGCAAAATTGTTATTTTCTTGAAAGTTTTCTAGTTCCTTAAATAGAAATTTTCATTCTACTATTATCTGGATATATATTTCTGGATTTGTTGTGTGTTTTCTTAACCTTTTCTTATGGAGAACATTGCTTGTTTGTGGGATTTTTCAAGGGGAAGAGCTCAACAACGCGCTTTTTGAAGTCCACACACCTTGGAGAGCTAAATCTATAGGTATTTCTCTTTTACAGTGTTTTCTCCTTTTTAAGAACTTGTTTGTTTGTTTTCTATCACATTCAAACATTTCAATTTTGGCACTTAAAAAGAATTTAATCGCATTTGGGAAAGAATTTGTTTGACCTGTCTTCATCGAAATCCAACACTTTGTTCTTAGTGCTTAAAAAGAACTTTTCCTTTGTCATTTCTGTTGTATGCTATTCATCTAGTTTTCTAAATAGGCTGAAAAAATTAATCAAAATCGATAGTGACACTATTTTATTTTTTATTTTTCACACTTGCACACAAAGCCAAAATCACTATGTATAAAGCATCAAAATAAAAATACCTCCCCTGGCCTCGCCTACTTGGAAGTGACATCCAAGAGGAAGAGCCTACATGGTACTCAGGTCGCGCTATAAATTCACAAGTTCTGGTATATATTGGCAAAGCACCCGACTCCCTTATCATAGTGGTGTGTGAAGTGTGGGGGTAGGCCCCTATATCAAGCCACGTACTAGTATTTTACTAAAGTGCCTTTGGGACTCCTCACCAAAACATTCAACAAACCATCCTTATCCTTAGTTTGGCTATCTGAGTAGTTCCTGTTCTAAAAAGCCTTCCCTAATATTTTCTTTCTTAAAAATAGGAAAAATTAAAAGAGATAATCACCTATGCTGCTTGAATTATTTGTGCATTAGTTAGGTCAATATTCTTTTTCTATATTTTTGCTTGTTTATGACGGTCATCACTCGGTTACAATCTAGAAAAATGGCTCAACTGGTTGCTTCTTCATCTGAGACCACCACTAGTGTGGATGTTTCGGCACCCCTCGGGTCTTCCTCGAGACCACTATTAGTTGGTTCCCCATGTTGGTCATATAATCCTTTCTATCAGCATAAAGCAATCCCATCACATCCAGCTTCCTTAGTCCTTCAGAAATATCATCTACGTCTAATATAGAGTATGTTCCTCGCGGGGATCCTAAATTTTAGGCACTCCTTGATCGTAATCCGGTAGCCCTTATGGACTATCTAATACATAAGTTCGTTCAAATATTTGATCAAGGACCACTAATCTAGCAAGTTTACGATTATCCTCGTGAACCATCCCAAGCTTTTATAGAATAGTTAGCATGTTTTTTCTCGCCTCGAACCACAGAAGAGGGTGGCGCACCTGTGCCTCCTTTTTCTCTTCCACCGACCATGTTGACTAGTTCTAAAATAGTCTTTCATATTCCTAATGTCGCAGTTACCTCGACTATTCCACAACCTACTTCTGAGAAGTCCTCTTCTCTAGCTATAATGGGCACATCTGCACTCCCACAGATTGTTGTTAATTCTTCTATGCCATCCATTACATCCCAGGGTCAGTACCTCTTTATGAATCAACCCCCTTCTACGAGTTAGTTGGTTCCTACTTCTCGTCCTCTAGTTGGTCTTTCTCCAAATGCTCCAGCGAAAATGACCTTCACCCATCCTCTAGCGTCGGTGCCCTTAATAACCAATCCGACAGTCAAAATCCTTATTCAGACCTTGTTCCCTACCATGTCCAATCATATTAATACCCATGTTCCTCAATCCATTCCGATTCAGTCGACATGTGTAGGATCCCACCAATCACAGGCTCCATATTTCATTCAACCACCTTTTTCTCA
Organism: Taxus chinensis; assembly: GCA_019776745.2. NCBI lineage: Eukaryota > Viridiplantae > Streptophyta > Pinopsida > Cupressales > Taxaceae > Taxus > Taxus chinensis. The sequence continues at coordinate 618,312,279 of CM034148.1, read as the reverse complement.
ACCACTTGTCATCTCACAACCTGTCTATACACAGGCTCCCTCACAACAAATACCTCACCAGGCATCACCCCGAATGCCTGGTTATTCCTCTTATCATCCTGTTAATCAACAAATGAATCCCCCGTTGATGAATTAATTAAATCAACCATTCACTTCTTATGTAGGACATACCAGCATGCCTCCTCCTCAATCTGACGTGGTCCAAGTTCTTTTCAAGAAAATTACAGACCTAGAAGCCTCCACCAAAGGGGCTCATCCTTCATACTCTTTTGAAGAAGTATGTATTGAATTGATTCATCCATCAGTGGCTTTTAAGCCTTATCCTCCCCAATGGGAATTTCCTAAATTCTCAAAATTTCATAGTCGGGAGGACCCTCAATAGCACCTGCGAGCATTCAAACACGCTTGCTACTTGATAGTCTAGGATCAGGAGCTTATGCTCCGTACTTTTCCTTCCTATGTCTCTAGCATGGCCTGCTTTAGACTGGTATAATAATATTCCCCAACATTCCCTATTTTATTTCTCTTAATTAGCCTAGATGTTTGTTGAAAACTTTTCAACAAACATCACACATAATATCTCGATTACAGATCTATACAACATTTGCCAATTCGTTGATGAGTCTATTTCAGACTTTGTCACTCGTTGGAGAGGGATAATAAATCAATTATCTTTTTCCCTTCCTCAATCTCAACAGATCAAGTTGTTTACTTGATCTTGTGCTAATCATATTTATTCCACTTTAAGGATCTAAACTTTTCATACATTTGAAGAAGCCTTTACGATGGCACGCAAACTTGAATCCCGTGCCATTGAACAAGGAAAGTTAAAACTTTGCTCTAAAGCTAAACTAAATTTTTCTCAGTTTACAAAAAAAAACCCTTCCACTTCTAACAAAGACAAGAATCAAGGGTCTACTAATGCTATTGTATTAAAAACATCACACGCCGACAACACTTCTAATCAAACACCACAGAGAGACTCCTCATCTTCTCGAAAAGGACCCTTTTCATCTCGATCTTTTACTTCATTGGGGGAATCATATGCTTCTATTTTGGAAAAAATGTTAGAAGTTCACATGATTGAACTTCCCCTTATTAGAAATTTTGATGAGATCTAAGAATGTCCATTCTGGTATAGGGAAAATGACTTCTGTCATTATCATAGAACTAAAGGCCATGACATTGAACGATGTCAGACCTTCAAAAATCTTGTCCAGAAATTCATTGATAAAGGAAAGCTCATTCTGGATAATCCAAATGCTCCCCCAAATCAGGCACTTGATGTTTTTAAAAAACCTTTTCCCAATCATTCCCCGAACAATGATGCTTCAGAGTCTCAAAAACCAAACACTCATACTATCAGCTTCATCTCTACTGAAGAATCTTTTTCTAAACCTAAGCCATCTGTGAACACATCAACCGAATCAGAACCTCCTTCCGCTCTGCTAATCGCTGAGATTCCATCATCTCCAGGAAATCCATTTTTAAATATTCCTACATTGTTAGAGATGGATTCATCTCTCTCTACCTCTTTATCTGATCTTCCATCCATGCCCAAGATAGTGTCATCCTCATCTGTCTCATCGTCAGATATTCTTTCGATGCTTGAGGCATTTACATCTCTTCGAGTTTCCACCACGAATACATCTACTTCTGTTTCTCCCATTTTTACTGTGACTATGCCCATTGGTAAACATACCTATAGTTGTACCAACTTTGATGGAAGCATCTTTGATTTTGACTCTTCCCATTTCCTTTCCTACAGTCGTTACACCCACAATTACTGTACCATAAGTACCTCCCTCACAAGGAACTACTTCTTCATCATCCACTTCTTCCATCACCGATACTATTTTTCCTATTAAGGGAAAATCTAAAGAAATAGCACCGGCACCTACATTCTCGGTTCTTGAACTTAAACTGAGACAACTAAAGTCTAACGTTACATCATAAGTACCTCCTCATCTCCTTCCCCCGAAAATGTTACAATCACCTTATGCGGTTGAAGTTGTCACCATCCCTGAAAAAGGAAAACCCATATTTCAGACTATTAAGACTCTTGGTGCTTTCCCTCAAAAATATCTCTCTGCGCCTCATAAAAGATTAGATTTATCAACTGGGAAGGCATCTTCTTTTACAATACCAGCAGAACTATCATCTTCTTCTTCTACAAAACCTTCTTCGCTGGTGCCTTGTAAAGGGAATTTACCTACTAGAAAGGAATCACCTCTTTTATCAGGACCATCATCTTCGTCACCAAAAGCCAAGGCACCCTTTGTTCCTCCAATCAAACCTATTTTGGGAGCTCTTCCCTCATCTAAATCAGCATTATCTAAATTGTCATCTGTTTCGATCAAGTAACCTTCCTTATCTCTGAAGACCACAATGCCTGTCATATCCTCAAAATCTATTTTAGGAGCTCCTCCACCAAAATCAATCCTGCCTCACTTCCATCTCAAGTGTCCAAGGATTCTTCTCCCGATGTCCGAAAAAGTAAAACGATCCCTAGAAAGATTGTCAAACCAAACATGCAGGTTCTTTTACCTCGGCAGTCCGTGGAGGTAAAAGAGGCACCTCTGTCATCTCTATCCTCATCTTTGTCTACCGGATTCTATACTGAAATTCTTTGCCAATTTATCCAATCTTCATCCATATCCCTTCCTCTGATCAAACCCTATAATCCTAAAGGGGTAAAACCTTCCTAGTTCAACTCTGTTTTGATTTGTGCTTACCACTGCACTCCAGGACATGTACGCCGAGGGATGTAAAGCCCTTCAATCTGTCATTAACAATATTTTAGAATAAAGTGATCTTCTACTGGAAGAAGAGGAGGAACAAGTATCTCCTGTCATCTCAACAACATCTGAGCCTCAATGATCTACTCAGGCCTCTAGTTCTATTAATTCCACTCTGGACGGTCTTCCACCTTCTCAAATCGACACGATTCATATCGCCACTAGAACACAATGATATGATAATCTATCATCATCTACATCTCGGCCACGGGTTGTCATTTCTACAGCCCCTGAAGGCATTCCTCCTTCCACATCAGCCTCGAGACCTAGGATCTCTATTTGTGCTTCACCTCAGGCTCAGATTCCTGTGTCAGTAGAGGAGAGTGCTATGAAATAACTCACCCATGCTCCGGTCAAAATGTCTCTTTTTGACCTCATTCAATCATCTCCACAGCATCGCCAGGCTTTAATTGATAATCTGCATCGTATCGCAATGAATTCAGATGAGCCCCAGCCTTTTGAGATGATTGTTGGATTGAATAAACCGTTAACCACCATTTCCTTTGAAGATTCAGAAATTCCTTCCCTTTCTTCTGAGGATTTGGATGTTCCCCTCTTTATCATAGTTCAAATCAACAACACTACATTAAAACGCACAGTGGTGCTGCACTCAATGTCATTTCCTCCCACATATTCGAACAACTTAAGTTACCTATTAATGTAGTGTCACCACCACCTTTCGCCCTTCAATCATTTAACGATCAGCTGGCAGTTACTTTAGGAATTGTGGTCCTGCCCATTCAGGTAGGTAAGAAGCTGCTTCACGAGCTCTTTTACATTGTTGAAGGGAAATTCCACTACAATATGATCCTCGGACGCTCTTGGATTCATGCAATGCATTGCGTCCCATCAACCCTCCATCAATGATTAAAATATCAGTATGAGGGAAAAATCTATACTCATCCAGGAGATCCTTTTCCTTCTACACAATGCGACATGACCACAGGGTCTGCCCCTCTAAAGGAGAATGCTTGTTCTCCTGACAAGGCTTCATCCTCTTCCATACCTGTAACAAAACTACCAGATTTAAAAAATCTAGAAGAGACGTTGTAGCGTTTCTCACTAGGAGAACTTCCTCTTCTCTCTTTTGACACCCATCTCAAACCTAATGAGTATGGTAGACCAGAAAAACAACCTAAATATCAGCCAGGTCTTGGTCACGTCATCACCATTGGTATCCCCAATCAACAGAATAACTTCATTTACAGTGGTCTTGATACACCTCACTATCACCTAGATTCTCCTCCTAGGGCCAAACCCTATTTAGCAGGGTTTGATTGTCTACAGAATCCCACGTTTGCAAAAACTTATTTATATCGATGCGCGTGGAAGGGTTTTGGCCTGGGAAAGTATGAACAGGGTGTGCATGACCTCGCGTCTGTTCCAACTCTCAAACCACATCAAAAATTTGGTTTAGGATTTAAACCTCTTTCAAAAGACACCATCACTATTCTCAATGAGCCTCTTCCCATTGAGGAACCATCTTCTCCCGCTAGGTCAGAAGCATCATTTGATGTGGATGACGCCATTTCCATCCCGTCTAATTTTTTTTTTCTTTTTAGTCAATACCATTTCCTTAGGGCTGCTGACCTATAAAACTAATAACAAATCCACTTCCATACCATTAGTCTTCCCTGAAATAGTTGGAGACAACTCTCCTACTATCAACACTATCCACTATGCGGATGATGATTCTATCCTCACCTATCTGGGGGTAGAGGATTCCTATCTTCCTAAAACCATTCCTTCTGACACGTCTATGCTTCTTAACGAAGCCACTGTCGACCTTAATATAGAGACTTCTAAAGACCCTCGCATCATTAAGGTCGACCAATCTCTTAATCCATAGGAGTTAGGAGACTTTACCACTTTTCTTTCCAACCATCGTCAAGCCTTCACTTGGTCATATGAAGATATGCTAGGACTTGATCCCGATATCGTGGTTCACAATATTGTTAATTTTCCAGACATCAAACCGGTTAAGAAAAAATTACGTAAAATGCACCCTCGAGTAGCCCTTCTTGTTAAAGAAGAGTTGCAATGTTTGCTTTCTGCTAACTTCATCCAACCCATTGATTATCCATAATGGGTTTCAAACATAGTACCAGTAACCAAAGCTACTGGGAATATTCTAATTTGTACCAACTTCTGGGATCTTAATCTTGCTTGTCCAAAAGATGATTTTCCTCTACCTAATATCAACCAACTCATGGATTTAACGACAAGTCACGAGATGCTTTCTCTTATGGATGGTTTCTCTGGGTATAATCAAATTATCATTGCACCAGAGGACTAACATAAGACTTCCTTCATAACTCCTTGGGGGAATTTTTGTTATCGTGTCATGACTTTTGGTCTTAAGAACGCAAGAGCAACCTATCAGTGATCAATGACCTACATCTTCGATGATCTCTTACACAAAACTGTGGAAGATTATGTTGATGATCTCCTCGGTAAATCCAAATTCTATCATGATCATATTTTCACTCTTGCACCTATATTTGAGAGGCTTATTCACTTTTGTCTTCGCCTAAATCCATCTAAGTGCGTATTTGGCGTTCTCACTAGTAAACTCTTAGGATTTATCATTTCTATTAGGGGTATTGAAGTGTACCCTGCAAAAATAAAAGCTATCCTTAAGATTCCTCCCACTTATAACTTAAAACAACTCCATGGTCTTCAAGGACGCCTTCAATCAGTACATCGTTTTATCTCGCAACTGTCGGACCATTGTAAACCTTTTCATCATCTCCTCCGTAAGAATGTTCATTTTGAATGGGATGAGCATTGCCAAAAGGCCTTTGATGATCTCAAATCTTATCTTCTTTCCCCACCTGTGCTTACACCTCCATGCAAGGGCGAGCCATTCTATCTTTATATTTTTGTAACTGACCATGCTTTGGGAGCCATGATCTCGCATCGGGACCCTAATGGTAAAGAACAAGCCGTATATTATATTATTCGCACTCTTCATGACCATGAAACATGTTATTCTGAAGCTAAAAAGCTATGTTGTGCTCTCTTCTTTGCAACTTGTAAACTTTTTCCTTACCTCCTTAATCAAAAAAATTACATTGTCACAAGTGTCAATCCACTCAAGACAATGCATGCAAAGCCTTATCACAATGATCGTATCACTCGTTGGCTCATGCTCATGACAGAATTTGATCTTAAGTTTATCCTGCAAAAATCTATCAAGGGTCAGGTCATTGCAGATCAATTAGCTGATGCTCCTCTTCTGGACACTCAAGTCCCCCTTGCTCAATTCCCCAATGAGTATATCCAAAAAATTGATTTTGGTCTTTCTCCAGTTAAAGTAAAACTCTTCTTTGATGGATCCAAATGCCAGCAAGGGGGAGGTGCAGGTTTTGTTATGATTCCTCCTTGGGGTGCACCTATCTCAGTCGCACACAAACTTAACTTTGAGTGTACCAATAATATGGATGAATATGAAGCTCTTGTTTTAGGTCTTCAAAATGCCATTTATCTTGGCACCCCGCCATATCGACATCTTTGGTGACTCTGAACTCATCGTTACTCAAGTCACGGGTGTCTATCAATGCAAGAATGATATCCTTAAAAAATATCACGATATCATTCTCTTTTAGCTTCAATATTTTGATAAATTTACTATCCAAGCTATTCCTCACACTGCAAATCGATTCGCAGATAAAATGGCTTATTTAACCTCACTTATTCCACCTTTTACCGAAGACTTGCAACTCTATGTGGCTGTGTAGCGATTAGATCAACGATCTCATCTCAGGCAACTGACTTCAATCAATGCTGTCACAACCAATACTCAAGATGAGTGGTATCAACACATCATTGATTATCTATCTCATTCAGTGCTTCCTCCATATCTAACTTCCAATGGTAGAAGATCTTTTATCCTATGTGCTAATCGCTATACTATTCTAGGTGGAATCCTCTACAAACGTGGTTTTGATGGTATTTTTCTTCGGTGCCTCAAAACCCCTAAATCATATAAAGCCATCCAGGAAGTCCATGATGGTATATGTGGTGGACATTTTAGTGGCTTGGCCGTAGCTAAATGCATCTTACATTTAGGCTATTATTGGCCTTCTCTTAATCGATATTGTTGTGAATACACTAAGAAATGTGTCAGGTGTCAACAACATTCGAATCTCACACATATCCCCAGTCAGGCTTTGCAACTTGCGGCAGATTTGTTGCCTTTTTTGCAATGGGGTCTTGATCTCTTCAGTCTCATCAATCCCCACTCTTCACAGCATCATCATTCTATCATTACTACCACATAATACTTTACTAAGTGGGTGGAAGTTATTCCTCTTTCATCGACCAAAGCTAAACCCATAGTTGATTTTGTCTATCAACACATCATTTGTCGCTTTGGTGTTCCACACAAATTCATCACAGACAATGGTAAATATTTCAAAAATGTCGATTTGCAGAACCTCTGTGATGCTTTCAATATAAAACTCAGCTTTTCTTCTCCATACTATCCCCAAGCTAACGGCCAGGATGAGGCTTCCAATAAAACTTTACGTAATATCCTTGCAAAAGTAACTAGTCGAGGTGATAGGCATTGGCATTTACATATTCTTTTTTCTCTCTGGGCTTATTGGACTAGCATTCATACTCCTATGGGTGCTACTCCCTTCTCTCTAGTCTATGGGTTAGAGGATGTTCTTCCTTTGGAAGTATAGATCCCATCTCTTCGTGTTTCTCTCAGAGAATTTGTTTTTGATGAGGACTATCATCAAAATCATCTATCACAACTTGAGTTGCTAGATGAGCGCCATCTCAATGCTCTTGAGCATCGTCAAGTCTATCTTGAGCGTGTCAAATGTGCTTATAACAAGCACTTGCAACACCATGACTTCAAAGTTGGTGATCTTGTTCTTAAAGAAAACCAAAATGTCACTATGCTAGAAAGGTGTCAGCGTGGTAAGTTCACTCCTAACTGGATGGGTCCATACGTAGTCACTCATAAATATGGGTCTGGAGCTTATCATCTATCTTCCATGGATGGTATACCTGAAACAGAACCTCTTAATGCCTTGAATATAAGGTCGTTCTACTGTTAAAATCTGTCTTACACGGTCTTTGTCACAAAACATATTCTTTCATCCATCTAACAACTAGTCATATATTTTCATAGTGATTTAGAACTATGTGGTTCTCCACGTTATGTCTTTTCTACATTAAATATGAGTATCATGGCTCTACTAATGGAATTTTTCTTATGGATATGTTCCTCCTCCTAGTAGGGACACCTTAATCACTTCTTCATATGTCCCAAGTATCTATCTTAATCGAATCTACTCGGGGCACGAGTACGTGATTTTTATATGTTTTCTTCCCCTCTATCTAATCTATCTGGTCTACACTCAACTTATTTCAAAAAATCTCCAAAAAAAAAGGTGCTATTCTAAAAATTCCCAAAAGATAGACTGATCCCTCGAAGGATAGCTATCTATGCATTATCAAACGAATCAAAAGATATAGGCCATGCCCTTGAAGGATGGCTACATTCGAAATATAGACCATGCCCTTGAAGGATGGCTACATTTGAAATACAGACCATTCCCTTGAAGGATGGCTGTTTGTCTACTTCTTAGCATCGTTGAAAGACTTCCCATATCGATCAGTCTTTTTATATCTAGCAAACTTCCCGCATTGATCAATTTGCTCTTCTGTCAAAACAAAAATCATGAACCTGAGACATAAGACCTTTTGTCGATCATATGGAGAACCCTATTTTCCAATGTGAGTATGTATTCTGTCCTTTGTAAATTTTGACAAGATAAATACTTACTTCTCCTTCCATTTACCTTCTAGATCTGGTTTGTGACTAGCTAGTGTCAGGTTTATTTTAACCTCATATATGACCTTGTATGCATGGTATTTTGGTTTCCTATCAAAGTCTCTATTTATGGTCGGTTAGGGGCCTAGCTTATCATTCTTTTCTTATCTAGGTGTATTGCCTTTATTTCTAATCAAGGTCATTTCATTACGTCCTTTTCTCTCATAGAGAGCATTTCCCATTATTATTTGTTATTCATCCAATTACACTGACATTTAACATGTTAATTTAGTCAAAATCTATCATCTATCTATATTCATCTTATCTACTTTGTCCAAAAAACATATCAAAGCATGTATTACAAACACATGTGAATCTATCTGTCTATTTTCATCACAATTAAATTAACATCTTAAACATATCAAATCTATCAATCATATGTATCCATTTATCATCTAAAAAACGTGTCCATCCAAGTTACACTACATCTATCTATATTTATTTTTCATCAAAATTAAATCCACATATCAATGACATCAAATCACATCACATCTATCTATCCTCTATGTCTATGTCCATCAAATCACATCTATTTATCCTCTATCAGCATATGCCTATATCCATCACAATTACGCTACATCTATCCATATCTATTAAAATTAAATGCATGAGTACAATCATATAACATAGAAAATGATGAATCTATATATATATACACATGAGTGTCCGTACAACAAAGAATGGATGGATTTCAATCAAGCCATCTATATCATAAATCAAAAATTCCTTCAAATCGAGGCTACATCAATATATTGATACAAAAATATAACATATCTATAACGTGAAATCTGATAGGTGGAAGACACTATCTCCTCCACCCTCCTCTAGTCCAGGATGTCTCTTCTGGCCACCGCCTATCAAGCTAGAAGCACCTGCTGCTGGGGGCCTACTACCACCTTGATCTCTCCCGGTGCTCCCTCCCTCTGATGCATCATTAGCTACAACTATCACTGATCTCCTCCTCACACCGTAACGAGGAACATCAGGGGCATACTATGCTAGAGTGTCCTCATAGTATCTCTCCTCGGAAAGGAGAGACTGATAAGTGCTCAGGATCACCGTACCAGGTGCTTGTAATGGTTCTGCTAGTGCTACTGGTGGTGGACCTCCTAATGTCATACCCTATGACCCAGACTCTGAAATAGTGCTTGTATCACTATATTTGGCCCTGAGGGCCTCCCTGTGTCGATGGTAGCGATACCTCTACTGGATCGTTGTATCTCACTCCTGACGTACTGTGTCTCTCTCTAGTATCAGTGCATCCCTCTCCTCCATCAAAGCTCTAATCTCCTCGAGGGAAATCTGGTGTGTTTGCATCATGGTAGTATGCTCTCCTTCCAGCCTCTCCAGCACTGCAGCTATCTCCTCCTCGTCGGCATCTATGGATGCTGGGCAGGTGTCGTGGTAGCTCTGTAGAATACCATGCCACATAGCCATCATCTACTATGGCATCATCATCACTATCTGTGGAAGGTGGGGCCTCCTTCAATGGATCTGCCAGGATCAAAATCAACAGATTATTCTCTCTGTTATCTTGCCTGTATGGCCTGTAGGTGGTCGAAACTATCTTTACTAAGCCGAACTACCTCAATACCCGTATAAACGGGATGCGCTCCCATATATTCGGCCTGCGGCCCCTAACCACCTTGCTCCACCTCAACCCCACCAGGTGAGCTTCCTGACCAGCCCATGTCAGGTAGACCCGATATGGTCTCCAAATGACCCGCACTGGTGTCAGCGTCTTGAAATGCTCAGCATACCACTCCACAGAACTCCCTGTATCTTTCAGGGCAATGTCAGCCCACCATCGCCAGAATCCATAATCAATGGCCCCCTCTGCTGCTGACATCCATGGAAGCCCGGATGGCTTGATCACTACTATGTGCTCATATGCCCAGCAATGGAGCACAAAGCTAACATTGATGCCTATCCTCCTACCGGTGGTGTACATCCATAACTCATAATATATCTAAGCTATCAGGGCATCGGAAAATGTGAACACCTGTATGAACTACAGGATGTCACAAACACAATCTAGTAATAGCAATGGAAATATCCCACCTCCTGAATCTGGCAGAGCAAAATAGGAGATCTCCATCTAAATCAGTACTATCCATCTGCTCCTGGCATCATCCTTTCTATAATGAGAGGCTATCCTCACCACCCTAGACACTATCTCTGAATCATTTGCCCTATCCCCATACAATCGTCCTAGGCCCCTCTGCTGCTGCTCTCGTGGAGTAATCTCAATAGGGTCCCCACTGATCGGCAGCCTCAAGCTCCTATATATCCTCGTGGGTGATGGTCATCTCACCTATCCTGAACCAGAAAGTGCATGTCATGCTATCCCATCACCACACTAGTGCTTGCATCACCTCTACATCTCGAGGCACCCGTTGATAGTACTGAAAGCCCCCGAGCCCGACTAACTCTAGGTGGCACCAATCTGCGTCAGTCACATAAGGGAGAATGGTATACAAAATCTCGGGAATAACATCTCGCATGTGTAACACCTCTCATGCCTACATCCACAACATTAATAACAATGTTAGCTTCCCATTTATCCAAATCAGAACATAAAAAAAAAAAAATCTATCATCTTATCAGTCTATTCGGTCCAATCGGTGTCAATTTAGTTAAATCAGCGTCGATCCAACCTAGTCGGCATTGATTAAAAGTTAATCGGTGCTGATTTAATTTAATCGGCGGTGATTTTTCCAATCAATGCCGATTGGAAGGTAGAGTGTCAAAAACACTCTCACTTCCCACTTATTTCCTTTTTCTCTAAAAAAATGGCATTCTAGTGTGCTATTTAACGGTAATCATGTACATGAGATTAAGGAGGATCCACTTACCCCAGGTCGTGTCCTCTTCCACTTCTGACTGCTCCCAAAGGCTTCCATGTTGCTCAAAATCAGTTTTTGACTCTCTCTGAATCAATCGTCGTAGTCTAAATAAATCGTTCACATTTTCCTTTCACATATTTATATGGGCTCGGTACGGTCGACGCCGATTTTTATGGTCGGAGCCGATTGGTTTTACTTCCATCTCCTAATATTTTTCCATAGTGTTGATGCTTGGCTTATTTATCTGGTCATTATTATGCCCTAAGTGTTGCCTTTTGGCACATACTTTTGATATTCTCACCCATTTTGAGTCTTTTCCCTGTACATGGGGCACTCACATTTTTGGCAGCTTAAAGATAATAGGTCTGTAGGCACTAACGTCGTCTGCTTCGTAGACCTTCTAGTTGTCCCTACCAATGTGTCTCTCTTTAGGTGCTACTATTTTGCATCCCTCCTTACACTCACGGGTCTGTAGGTACTAACATTGTCTCATACGAAGGCCGTCTACTCTGCCCTACCAATGTGAGTTCCTTAGGTTGCTGCCTTTTTATTATTTTTGTGCGTCATTAAAGATCATCTCTATTCCAAGCATCTAGCTAGGGCATCTTGCATTTTCATCTATCTTTTTCAAACTTGGGATCGGTTACTCTTTCGGGGCCCATTCCATCCCTAGTTTGAGGGGGATCACATCATTAATTTTTCTTCCTTTCTTCCAACTCCTTGATTTTGTCTCGCAACTTTTCTTATCACAAGTTACTTGACAAAAAGGGGAAAAATGTAGACACCTAAAATTGGTTACCCAATTTAGTGTCCCCCGTGTGCATTTTCCTTCTCGGGTAACCTGGGGCACGTTTATATCACCACTTCTCCCTTAGGGTATTATTTAATATTTGATTTAAAAATCTATCCTAAGTTTATTTCACCCCATTATGTTTTACCCATAGATAATTAAATATTAACTATTTAATTATACTTTTGACATATATCTTAACCACTTATCTACCCCATATAAATTCCTAACCTCCCATATCTATTTTATCCATCTATCCCCCCTATTTCTCCTCCTCCCAAACCGTGTAGCGGGATATTTCCTGTATTTGAGGTGGAAGGATCACTTTCATCTTTCCAAAAATCACCCCTTTTGGCCATTTCGGGAGTCTGTTCCCTGATCAGCACTGACCGGTACTCGGTAAACGTTGATTTTTTGGAGCGGCACCAAATGCATCTCAATCCGCGCCGATTACAAATACAGGGCCAGAATTCAGTTCTAGTTAGACAGAAAAAATGACAGAGAGTTTTGAGCATCAAGTCTGAGCATTATCTATCAAGCAAAAGTATATTCTATCTAAATCAATCCCTGAGAGGAATACCATTACTCTACTCCTACCACATCAACATTGTGAGCTTCCATCGGGCTCTCGGTGACTCTGTCCCTACATCCAACAAAGGTGGAGCTTTTTCAGTATCCCTACGGCTCCTGCAGATCCAACAGAGATTGATGATCTACCTTTCATTGTCCGTTTCTCAATCTTCTTGCAATTTTCCCCTAGTCGTCACCGACCGATCCCAGTCGATGCCAACTTTATCTGATCGATGCCAACCGATCCCAGTCAACGCTGATTTTTCTAATCAACGCCGATTATCCCAAACGATGCCGATCGTCCTGCAGACAGGTAAAGAATTCAGGTAACACAAATCCAACACTGTTTTCATAGTTTCTGGTTTTCTGTTGCTTTCTGTTCGCTGTATACATTCTTTCTGTCACTTTTTAATCAGAAAATCTAGACATTTATTTACATTCTTTTATCATGCATGCTTCTTCTTCTAATTGAAAATGTGGACTGACATCTGCCGAGGGAGCTTATCGCTTCCCGGACCCGCTTTTCAGGCAGTCCATCCAAATATCTTTTAACGTTGTTTTTTCTGTCAAGTATTGGCGTCTCGCAGGTTTCTCAGATCTACTTTACATGATTTCTCGTGTGCACCCATCTTGTTCACATTGGATTTCTTTTCCATCTACATCTTCGGATCTTGTCTTATCTATCAGGTATCGATTTCATTTGAGTTTCTCAGGGTTTTTGTGTTTATTTTGGTACATTAACTTGGACAGGTAACAAGTGTAAAATTATTGATCTACAATGTCATTGAGGTATCAACAACCATCATGTGTGAAGTATTAAGGTATCGTTTGTCTTTATGAGAGACATACGAGAAAAAAATGTATGAGAATTGTGAATTTGATTCCATGAAAGGATAATTTTAGAGGTAGGAAAGGTGAGGGGGATGATCATATTTATATGGAGCACCATGTTTCTAAGAATGAGCAATCATATGAGTTTACTTGATGTAATTCACTTAGTACTATTCATACAAACTCATTCAACTCCTAGTAGTGTATCAAACATTAAGGAGGAGGCACATTACAATTACCTCATTTTGGCCATAGGACAGGAATCCCATTTAGGGAGCAATTCTATATCTACAAAGTGAGGATATCATTTTAGTAAGAAGTAGACAAGCATCATAGAGTTGATTCATGGTCACTAAAGTGAATTATGGACCAAATTTAAAAATTGGTACCAATTCAAGAAGTGGTAGGGCAAAAACCCAATTTAGAAGGTCAAAAAACCTGTAAAACTAGGATATGCTTTCCCAAAACAAATACCAACTACAATATCTATGCTCTGAAATTTTTAGGTCCTTTGTTGAAATCCTGAAAATGAGTTAAGTATTGACTAGATTAGATTTTGAAAAACTATCTTGTAGATTATAACTGTTGGAGCTACGAGACCACTTCCATCAGGTGCAGAGTGACCCTAATTTCTTATATTTACTAAAATAAATTTAACTTAAACATTTGGAGCAGGATAGTCATTCTAGGCCTATTCATAGTCACCAAACATGTGGTTTAGCTTGGTGGAATGATATTTGGAGCAGGAAAGTCATTTCTTAGAGGTTTGGTTTTGTTTCATGGTCCTTGGGAAGCAAGAAGGTGAAGAAAAGGTAGGATAACACAAGTAAGTCATTTTAGCCAAAGCATTTCAATAATATTTGATCTAGGTGGTGAGTTGGTATAGTTAGATGATGTTTTCATGATGCTTCATGATATGTTTTAGGTCAAAAGGAAGAGATTTGTGCAAGATATGTTATTTTCGGTAAAACCAAGTTTTGAAGAAGGAGAAATCAACTCGAATTGGTAACTTTTTTTATCACCTGCTCTCACACACTTTTCATGGGAGCTAGAGGTTTTTTGGGATACTTTTAAATTTATCTAAGATTTTTTTTCAAAAATAATGAGGTGATTTGATGGCTAGGTTTTTATGAACAATCATTAAGAAGATATGTTGGTTTGAAACCCTAGCAAAACCCTCCTTCTAAAGTGACTTGGAAGAAGTGAATTTTTTGGTCTCCAAAATTTCTTGGAAAGTAAAATTGATACATCAAGGTTGAATAGGATTCCTCTAGGATCATTTTGGTGGTGGTTTGGTGTTCTAACCATTTTGGGAAGAGAGAGAAAACCCTAGTTTTGTGAGTTTTTATAGTTTTAGGGTTAAGATGGAAGCTTTATGATGAAAACCAAAATGTTATAGAATCCTTGGGAGATGTGATACATTTACATGAATTTTTTTATATATGTTTCTTATATAAAATGGAAGGTACAAGTTCTCAAAGGTGCATTACCGATTTTGGCCTTAAGGGCTAAAATGTTAGTCTTGAGGTTTGAGATGAGTTTGATGAAATTACTTAATGGAGCTGATGTTTTTGGTCATGAATAGAATTTAGGGACATGATATGATGTGTTTGAGTATTTTCTTTGACCATGGTGAAGTGTTTTTCACTTGAAGACTTAATGGCCAGGAAATCCCTAGTTGGCTTACTTAAAAAGGTGACTGAAAAATGGGTGTTGGATTAGATTTCTCCACATAGATATGCATGTTAGTACTTGATGATGTTTTCAAAGTTTCCTTTGAGGTTTTATATGATTTGGTTGTGCTTTGAAGTGATTTTAAGATGTTTGGGGCTTGTTTCCTCAAGACTGGTTCTCGAGTCTTATAAGCTTGAATGAGCGGTTTCAGATATTTGATTAGTTAATGGGCTTCCACTATGATTTGGAAGATAAATTTAGTTGTTATGGAAATTAGAATTAGATAAATTTCCAATGGTATAAGTTTTGAGAATTTATGAGGTGTTTTTATATAAGAACCATATCTATTTTAAATACCTAGTTTTTGTGTCTTGAAGCTAGTTTGCAGTAGTTGTATAGTTTAAGTTGTTTGGAGGTCTTCCACTATGAGTTGGATAAAAATATTTGCTATATAAATGGGATTCAGATACCCTTTAATTCATATATGAATTAATTAATGATGATGATTTTATCTATGTGAAATCATTTGTTTTCTAGGACCTAATTTTTGGGTGCTTAGAAACCTAGTTGTTCTTGCTTGCTCCTTGGAGTGTTTCATGGTAGAGATAGATACATTACTGCTTCATGAGATTTTTTAATGATGCCAAGGACCTATTCTTGAATTTTTTGAGCTTATAGAGCTATGAAAAATATATGAGAATACCTTGGAGCTTTTGGAGCATTCACCAGTGCTTTGAGAGCATATTTTGAGCTTGTGGAGATGTCTTGGTTCTTGGTCATGATGTTGTGACCCCTTATGACATACTTGGGTCATTTTAGTTGATTTATATGATTTTTTTGATCTGTTTTTGAGTTGGGATGACTGAACTACTTGATCGGGCTTACTCTCATCTTGTTGTGAATGCATTTCATAACTTTTGTTTGATCTAATATAAGTTTAGGATGTAATTTTCCATATTTTGTTTGATTTAGTTAAAATATATAAAAAATCTATAATTCCTAGAAAATGGTGTGGAAATTTAGTTTTGGAATAAGTAGGTCATACATGGTTAGGATAAGTGAATTGTGGAGTGACTAGCATATTTTTGAGAAAGTTGGATAAATATGGGTTAGCTCTGAAACTCTATAAATTATTTTCAGAATATTCCCCTTTGGTTCGATAAATTCTCCAAAGTTCCGAAATCAATTGGATCCTCCTAATTTGTCAAATTTTGATTATGGAGCAAAGGATGGGCCTTCCAAGAAAACATATACTAACAATTTTCTGGTTCTTCACACTCCAAATAAACATGTATAAGACCAACAAGTGTATATCCCTATAGTTTTCTCAATTTCATAAGCTACTTTGAACACTATTTGGTTTACTAGGATTTGTAGGCGTAAGGATAACTGTTGATCACTCATTATTATAAATGCATCTTTGGATGGGGAAAAGGATTTATAGAGAATTGAAGGTAGATATAAAGGATCTTTGTTAGTTCTGCAAGACTTAATATTCCAATAATAAGAATAGCCATCTAATTTTGAGAGAAACATATTGTGTTAACTATAGATTCAAGGTGGAGCAAGGGCCCAATCCTCCAAGGAAAAGGATATTTTATTTTGTTGGTATTTTTTCCCTTTCAAGTAATTTGTATAATTATGTTATTTGGCAATTCTGTAGTACTTTTGATTCAACAAGTTATGTTATGTGAGTTATCTATTGTCCCTGCTGGTGTTGTAGTTTATATTCTTATCTCCTTATAAATCATTTTAAACAATATTTACAAGGTGTGTTTATTTCAGCAATGTGTTCAATTATTTAAAGTGTGTTTATTTCAACAATGTATTCACTTTTTCAAGGCGTTTTCATTTCAGTAATGTGTGTTTCCTTCAGTAAGTTTCTTACAATTTAGTTTCAATAAGGCTTTGGCCAAAAGATCTTAAAACACAATAAAACCCCTCGTGAGAAAAATAAAAAAATAATAGTAACTACAATCAATTACTAGTTCACCTTAGACTTCACTTGTTGCATATAGCTTTGGACACATTGCTGGTTTTAATATGACATCAACCATGAGTTGATCAAATGAAGGGAATAACGAATCCCATCACTACTTGGTCATGGCCAACCTAGGGGTGTTATGAGCTAGTGTTGGGTATATAAGCTAGTGAAATGAGTCATTTGTGACTAGTTGCGATAAGGAGAAAAAGTGTGACCTAGAGGGGATTGAAGAAGCATATTAAGGGTTCATGGAAAAATATTAGAAGAGGTATGAATACCTGATAAAGTTTTAGGACCAGATTTGTAAGGGAAATTAACATATTTAACCGATGAAGAAGAAGACTTGTGCTAGTTAGGAGAGATTTTGTTTGGATGAGGGTTTGATGTCTATGGAGATGAACTTGGATCACAATCAGTTGTGTGAGTAGCTTATTATATGTGATCATTATTTTATAAAATATATTATGATGATTAATATTCATAGGAATCCTTTTTTTAGTCATATTAGCAAATATTTACGGGCTGGTACTCCTTGTAAGGTGGGTGCCTCACTCAAAAAATCTTGTAGGATGTGTAATATTCTTATAAGTCCTTGCTTTGTGTATTATAAGATAAAGTTTTAGTGTATTTTCTTCCCCTTGAGGTTTTCCCACTTATATATGGTGTCATGTGTCCACTCTTTTGATTCTTGTACTTGTGACTATTTAATAAAAAACTAATAAGCTCATATGGTTAACAGATGATTAGATGAAAGGTTTGAATGATGCATGTATGCTGAGGAAAATGAAATGAAATTTGTGTAGGAATGATTCAACTCATCACTCTCAGTCCATTTTTCTTCCAACATTTGGTATCATAGATTTTCATTAAGAAGCAAGTTTCACTACTTGAAGGAGATCCTCTTGAAGCACAAACAATGGGAAAATCATCTAATGTTGAAGCTGATTTGAGGAAGAAATATGCAATAGCTGAGTCCCTAATTCATAAATTGTAAGATCAGATCAGCTGCATAGAGGATGAACATGGACGAGCCATCAAAAGGATAGAATCTCAAGTTGAAAGTTAAAGATGTATGGGAAGTTAGAGAAGAGTTCTGAAGCTCTTGATGGGATCTTGGAGATTCAAAGAGTTGTTAGTGACAAAATAGACCTAGGATTCAAAGCAGAACATGTGAAGAATGATGAAGAAATTGGTCCAAAATCTCATGTCATACCTCGCTAGTTCACCTTAGATGAAAGCATACTCTATCTAGCTTTAGGTGATATATGTTTGGTTATCTTAATAGTTATGCTTGTTGTTATACTTAAGCTTGTTTTCATTAATAATTAATGCTGATAGAAATGGAATTATTATCTAAATGATGTATTCTCATGCTTGTCTATGTTGTACCACTGTGCACTTCATTTGATGATTACCTTGTTAGGATTTATGATCTAACTCTGCTTACAGCATAACAACATCCATCAACAATTGAATATTTCCAGGAAAGAATGAAAAATTATTCGGGAAAGGTTATACTCGCCATCGTAATAATGCTAACTTAATGAAACCTTTACTACCATGTGATATGGTATGATTTTTTGATTTATAAGATTAAGTGTATGAGACCATATCATTGTGTACACATTAAATGGTCATTGACTGTGGATGTGATTAATATTATATCCCTTGAACGAATCAGTCGGTTGATCACCAACCCATGCACTTTATCTAATTAAGATTTTTTAAGCCATCAAATGGCCATTTGAACCATTAATGTATGATCAGGAAATTTGATTAAAATAAGAAGATTACTATGGTGATATATATCCATACATACACACACACATATGTATATACATATTTATATATATAATTCAATTGAAAGGTATTCGACCTTATTATGGATCCCTGTTTATTTTAATAAACAAACCTTTAAAAAGTGGTAGCTCGGTTGAGCTACCACCCGAGCTCATGAGTGGGCCATTTGGGTGAACTAACCGTGGCATTTACTACCCTATAATTTCAAATTAATGAATTTGAAAATATAAAAGGGCCAAAGGCCACTTTGCTAAGGCAAGGGTTTTAATTTTTCAGTAGTCTTTGACCATTCGATAGGCTATCCCTTGAGATCTGACTTGGAGATAGTTATTGTTTTTTTTCTTAAGAGCTCTTAGAAGTATTTTGGGAGAATTTTTTGGATTCGACTGATTGTGAAGGAAATCTGGAGGAAATAATCTGTAAATTTTCATAGGCATGAAAATGATTTTCTCCCCATCTTTATTATTCATAGCTTTGAAACATTTTTATGCGGAATATACTCATTAAAAAATATTCTGAGTGAGTGTATGATTTAGAAAATAATGGGTATTTGTGAAGTTGTTATTTTAAGTTTTACTCACTATATGTTTTTGATAAATATAACTGGTTCAATTGTGTGAGTAATTTCTGGTTTTGGCCGGTTGTAATTAACTCTGGACGACTTGACTGATAACCCACGAGTAGACAATTAATTGCTATTTATTGTAACTTTATGTGATGGTTATATTTCTTTGATATAGTCAATTTAACAATCTCTAAGAGATTGATTGTAATTGGGGGTGATTTATATTGAGTTTATCATTATCCTATGCAAACCCATTTCAGGTTTAAATGGATTTGAGAGTATTACTCTTTCTGTGTTTCTCTCTTGTATGGAACCAATATCGACCGAGTATAGTGTAGTCGATAGTTGAGTTTTTGGTCATTTAAATCAACCCCTTTTGGGTTTGGGTTAACACTTTCTTATTTATTTGTTAAGTAAAATATAGTCTCTATCTATGGTGATATTCCCATGATACTTTTGTTTGGGTCACTATGAGTATGTTAGGGCCAAACGCCTTTTACTTTTTTATATAAGAATATATATTATCTTTTGATATAATACCCGCTCGGGTATACATTGTGTTGTTCATAAAAACTTCCACTTAAGTGATCTAATTCTACCTAACATGTAACCCGCTTATGGATTCTTATTCTAGAACCTATCGAGTAAGGTAATATGTAAAATGGGAGGCTGAGAAATGTTGTTACCAGTTGAACTTTGTCTGCTTAAAAATAAGTAACCCGTCCATGACATAAGTGTATATGGGATAGGTGAATTTTGTGAGAACCCTTAATCAACTCGATGGTTGGTCGAATCAATCAATTTTCTAATATGGTCTTGGTGACTATACTGTTTGGTTTTGATGGAATGATAGGTTTGGATTTTTTAAGCAAAGTTTGGTGAAATTAAGGTAATTTCTATTGCTTTTATTTAAAAAGTTTATCATTATCTTTTATGAACTTTGAGTATTTTGTACCACGAATATAATCTTTATTATGTAGAATTGATATTGAGCTATATTGATTTAGGTTATGTGGACCGTGTGGAATTTATATTTGTGAAATGATTCCTTGTACTTTGTGTAAAATCAATAGATACCAATGTTTGGGATTGAGGGATAAAAACTTAAACTAGAATTTCAATAAGAAAATCATGAAATATGTTGTGGGAGTATATTGGTAGGACCAATCAGGTCAATGTTATGTGAACCAATGGTCTTTATTGAATTAGTGGAATTTGAATTTATTTATTAATTGATCAAGTGATGTCTTATAATTTACTATATTCACGTGAAACAGAATTTAAGATGAAACAAAATTTGGTAATGTTTTTTTATCTCTACTAGTTGTCTATTGATATTTTATTTCTATGAAGAAATATCATAGATATGTTTTAGGGTTATAAATAGTAAAGTTAAGGAGGGTGTCATTTTCATGCCAGTTCATTCGAATTGACTGTTGTCTAATTTTTTTTTTATAGATAACAGAAATTAAGTCATATCTGGAAGATGATTTTAAATGGCTATGTTGATTATGAATGCAAGTTGTATTTATTTCATGATTGATTATAAAATCAGGCTAATTTTTCGCTATATAATTTGGATGAACGAATTATGACCTCTAAAGAAATTGTATAATCTTGGAAAAAGAAATATAAATTTTTTACCCAAGTCTTGGATATTTGTTTGTTAAATGAATAAAGTTTGATCATATAATTACTTAAGTAATTTTGAATAAAAAAATAATAAAGTGTGTTGACTTAAGAAATCTTATCTAATGAGTTTTGTAATATCATATGGTTGATTGAGGATCATTTATAAAATGGTATACTTATTTGAATTAGTTTTAAACAATTATGTTGAATTAAGCTACAGGAAGGTTAATGAGTTATGAACTATTAACTTGAGGATTATTATTTTATAGCTACATGTATGAAATCCATTCTAATATGGTAAATGAATCAGAACTATTTATTATATAGTCATAAACATGTAATTTATACTTTTATGATTGATTGTAATCTATTTTGTTGATAAATTCAAGTAAATATATACTTAAGCAATGATACAACATAGTTGTAACCAAATAAATTATGCAATGCTCTATTAAAACATTATGTTGACTTAATTATATTATTGATGATTAATTTATGTGTATAAATAAACTTATGAAAATGATTGTGAATAATTATCAAAACTAAGTTATGGACCTTAGGATCAAATTCATAAGTGATAATGTATCGCTATGTTAAGAATCCAAATATGTCATAAAAATTGGTTCTTCGTGATGAAATATAAATAAGGAAATTCAATTTTCCTAATAAAGGGAACTTGGCAGGCCAACTTTGGATGCTTGTTGTAACTCAATGTTCACTTAATGACATAAATTATTAAGTGAAATTTGATGTATAACATATATCCCAAGTTGTTTTAGCAAAATCCATTTATTATGACAACACATATTTCACTAAATTGTGACTTATTCCAGTCCAAGCAACAAAAACATATAGCCAATATTGGAATCCAAAACTACTTGTTTTGGATTCCAAAATGTTAAATATTAGAATTATTTGACTCCAAAATCACACATATTGGATTCCAATATTGCATATATTGGAATCTAAAATCACATATATTGGAATCCAAAATCACATATATTAGAATTTACTACACTCCAAAGTCCCATATATTGGAATCTAAAAAGTCAAATATTGGAATCTATTATATGGGCTGGCGTCCGCTAGGCATTGTATATTATTTGGACTAAATAGAACATGTATATGTTTTATACGGGCTAGCAACCGATAGGCATTATTTATGATTTGTTATGTAGAGAATATGTTTTTGTTTTACAAGGGATAACATCCGTTAGCCATTATTTATGCTTTGTTATATAAATTAAAAAATTATGTTTTAAACGGGCTAATGGCCACTAAGCATTATTTATGCTCTGTTATATACAAAACATGTTTTTGTTTTATATGGTCTAGTGGACGCTAGGCATTATTTATGACATGTTATCATGTTTCTATTTTATACGGGATAATGAACATTTTTTGTTTTCCTCAAATGGTTGCAACAAAGGCCACAACGTGGTGTTAAATTTGATGTCTGTTTAGATGTTTCTTTATTGTTTTTATCCTTAAAATAGTTGCAAATATTTGAAATAAGCATCACATATGACTTGCACATTATAGATGCGATAGTCAATTTTTCTAGAGATTTATTTATATATTAATTATATTACAAAATATTTAAAACAATTAAGTATACACATTCTAATTTTATATTTATTTTATAAACAATATAATTTTTTTTAAAAAAATTTCAAGGGCAAGTTTTTCTGATAATACACCACATAATTTATTCAATCATACTGTTAACTTATAATTAGTGAAAATATAAATCCTCCCAACTTATAGTTTGACAATCTAATCATAATATAATAGATTTACATAGTACTTTCATAATAGCTAGCATATATATGTATGTATGTATGTATGTATGTATGTATGTATGACAATGTTAAGCAGTACCATCATACAAACATTATGAAAAGATAAATAGTTATTTAACATTTTCTTGCTCTAAGTATTTGAAGACCTCTACCACATTCAATCCCTGAGACACTTGTAGACACCAAATTTGGGTCACACTCCCCTTGGTCCCCTTCAATCAATTAATGATGAGTGCATTGTTTGGCTCATTTATATCATCTCTTCAGACTGGAAATACTCTTTGTGATATGACTTATTAGTATATGGGGATGTTTTTTGTAGTCATGTCTTAGTAGGTTGGTGCATTTTTCCTTGCTATTATTTATGAAAACCGTTTATCCCATGAACTTCCTACTAATTTCCTTTATGAGATCAAATGTGATGATGTGTGCAGGTAATCATGGAAGTTACTGGTGGATAAGAAGTCTGAGTTTGAAGCATGTGGCTGAAGACTATTTCCATCGAATTGACCTATTACTTTGGGCTTGACTCTAACGGCCTGTAGGAATCTATGAGTTTTTTATTGATATTTGATGGACAATTTTTTATGCCACCTGATATGGCGGATCTTATAACCAACATTATCTATATGAAGGCTTTGTTTGCAGAACTTGAGTACCACTTTTTTGATTATCGAAGAAGATTATCTGCATACTATTCTGGATTTGTTTTTTTTATATGTTATGAACTCATTTCAAAGTTAATGAAAGCTATGGTATTTTGAGAATCAGAAGTTGTTGATCACTCTATCCCGAGGAAGAGCAAGGGTCCACTCAATCGAGGAGATACCAGGTTACTTTGAGTTTTTCATGCATACAGTCCTTCGATTAGTTTTATTGCAATTATCATTTGATGATTTTTTGCATGCATGCTTTGATTAACTATCCCTATTTTCTCCATTACCACTTTCGCTTAAAGTAGATGCTTTTGTTATGCAAATTTAGTTCATGAACAATCTTTCTTTCTGTTGAAAATTCCAGTTATTCAGTTATGGTTTAATTTGTTAAGAATAAGTGTGTGCATATTTTACTTTACAGTAGAAGATTAGTTGTTGAAATCCATTTCATTGTACATAGTTGAATTCTATAGATTCGTATTTAATTCCCATAGATTTTAACTACACTTCCATAGAATAGTCATTAAAACTAAGCAACCCCCCAACAAACTCAACGTATAACTGGTTCTCCTAGACTCCATTGCATATTGCCTTGGACACCGCCCTGGTTTAGAATGACACTGACAAATATTATGTCAGTTAAATGATTGGAAGAATACAACGACTCAATTAACGTAATATATTTAATTAATCATGACAACTTCATCCTATACTAATGTTCATCCTCACATTATTAACTAATTTAATTAAGTTAATTTAACCCTCACACCTCCACCTCATCATTACACCTCACCCTGGACCTATTTCAGGGGCATTTAACTCACAACAACCGAGTCATCATTCTCAGCACTGAGTCATCACTCCCAGTGCTGAGTCACCACTTAACCTAAAAAACTAAGACTTCTTCTTAAACCTAATTGGACTTATTTTATGACCTTCTTGCCTTCTCTCACATGAAATACACTTCCATAAGTGGACTTAATATAAATCATGCCAAAAAAGTAAAGATCTGCCTATTTTTGGTAAACCTAGACTTTTCTACCTTAATCGACACCGGTTATCCTTCAACCAATACTGGTCACCTAACCATCATTAGTTATCTTATATACACTTTCAAAACTTGTGATGCCTATTTCCGGGACAACGAACCAAACCAGGAATTTCTCAAATTTGGGGTAAATTTTTTTTCTTGAAAGGTGAACTAATGTTTCGCTTGAACATTTTCATTAAGTGATTATATTCTTAATGATATAATTTTAACCATATTGCTAAAACACTGTTTTTAATTACTTTGATTTATCCCGCTGTTAACAATATTCACACATTTAAAAAAAAACATATGTATTATTGACTAACACAACCTACAAGAGAAAAAAAACTACCTATTTTAATTAATATTTCTTCCCCCATTCAAAAAGTTAATCCCACAATATTACTTATTTACAAAAGTATGTAGGAATTCTCTTGAGCCCTAGGATCAAACCATTATGGGCCCTAGATTTGGAATAATACTAAATTATGCCCTAATCCACTAATAGCCCCTTTTCTTCTCTTTCTCTTTATTCTTTTTTTCTCATCTTGTTTTGGTTTGGGCTCTTGAATGTACAGGTTGTTGGAATCATGGAGTTTTGCAAGGGAGTAATTTCATATTGTTTTCAGTTGATAATTTATATCAAAAATAGAACAAGATACATATGTATATTATATGTATTTCTTTATACCAAATATGGCTAGGGTTTTATTTTTTTATTGTAAGTCTGAGTTTGATACAACGGCCTAGCCGCGGATTTTTTTTTGTTTAGGTGATGGTGTGCAGGGTTAGTGAGAGATGGAGGGTCGTGATGGAAGAGGGTGCGGCAGGGGTGACAAAGGAGTGCAATTTTCTTGGGGGGAAACGTGT
Source organism: Taxus chinensis (assembly GCA_019776745.2). Lineage (NCBI taxonomy): Eukaryota > Viridiplantae > Streptophyta > Pinopsida > Cupressales > Taxaceae > Taxus > Taxus chinensis. The sequence continues at coordinate 618,286,580 of CM034148.1, read as the reverse complement.
GTGGGAGTGGCGGCAGGGAGGCCGCGCGGGGGATAGGGAGGGACATGCGGCAGAGGTGCTAAGGCCATGGGACAGGGAAAGGAAAGGGTAGGGGAGGGTGCTGCTGCTGGGGTGGTATGGGGATAGGTGGCAGGGGAGAGGGGGCCGACCCTTCCCCATTACAATATATATACATTTTTGAAAACAGGTGCAGGGGGAGGGGGCCGAACGCCCCACTACTTCAATTTTTTTTATATAATAAAATTTGTTTCAAATTTGTTTTGTATAAAATATGTTATATACATATATGTATATTAAATATAAATATATATATATATATATATATATATATATATATATATATTCTGTAGTAACATTTCCTATATGTGACTGTATATATAAAACAACATATATATATAATACAAAACATATATATATATATATATATATATATATTGACAAAAATCAAGAAGACTACCACATTTCCAAGTACAATTCCTTTTGCATAAAATAATAATAAAAAAAAAGATTTCTAAAACCATGTTGATATAAAAAAAAGAGATGTGCATTTTATAATTAGAAATAGTTTCTTCCAAAGTTAAAATAAGAACAACTCCTTATAACCAAGTAGAATTCATTTCAGATTTTCCAACAAAGATACCAGCAATAATAACATCATTTCTTAGGGAGAATCTTACTTCCATCAAGCAATCTTTCTTTTCAAAATTTCCTTTAAATAATGCACATTAAAGAAATATAACTATTTTTACAAGACTCATTTTACAAGGATCTCAAGTTCATAATTACATCATCATTCAAATTGTTAAAGTACATAAGAGAAATGACATAACAAATCTCCCTTCTAAGATTAAAAGAAATCTTTCACATGCCAATGGATAACTAATCTTCCAAGTGACTCCAATTCTCACGATGAAAACTTTTACATGCCCTAGAGCTTTCCGAAAATAGCCACACCTAAGGTGTTACAATGAAAGAAATGCTTCACAATAACTTGAGGAAATAAGGAGAGACCAAGATGCCACAAATCCAACCATCTCCATGTTTGAGCTTCAACTAGAGTGACTTATAAGGAAACCAACAAGGCGAAAGAGATTGTTTGCCTCCCAACCACAGGCATCATTACATGCCTCTCACAAGGTTGGGATGCATGCTAGCCTCCCCCAAGCCCATGGGAAAGAGGCAACTAACCACAACTTGCACAAGTAAGAGGGTGAAGCAACCAAGAACACTTTCACATGGAAACAACAAAAAACAAAAAGAAACATAAATCAAGATTCAAAATTTTACAAGGAGGAGAACCCATGTTCTTCCTCAAAGGCGGGGAAGAGAGGAGAAAGTTCTCCAAAAATTTTATTCCAAAAATTTCTTGCACAAGAAACAAACTCCATACCCTCCTTATTGCTCCTAATTTCAATCCAAAACCCTCCTTATTCCTCCTCCCTTTCTCCAAGTCCTTCTTGGAAGGATTTTCAAACCCTAAAGGGGGTTTCCTTACCAAGAATGGGGAAGGAGATTCAAGCCAAATGAATCAACTTCCCCACCTCAACCATTGAGGGGAAACACTAAGACCCTACAAGGCTTGTCCATCAAGCCTTGAGGATTGAGAGGGAAAATTCCCTCTCTCTTCCCCCACACTCCAAAAATCCATCATGCCATATGATGGAGGGAGTAAAAACAAGCAAGTAACCAAAATCTACATACAACAAATAACAATCTCAAGCAACCAATCCAACAGCTAAAAGGAAAAAAAACACAACAAAAAGACATAAGAGCCTACCTCAAGGAAAGCTCTCCAAAAAGCTCTCTAACTTCAAATTTCTCCACACCTTGACTCAAGCCAATCTCCAAGCTCCAAAATCCACAAGCATCCCAAGCAAGAGGTTCCAAAAAAAGTCCCTCTCTTTTCCCATGGATGGGAATTTGAAGAGGAGCAAGCAAGCGTTGTCACAAATGAGGGGGTGACATGTGTCACCCCTCTCCCTCATTAAGGTCAAAGATGCCAAAACAAAAGAGAGAAAGGGTAAAATTTTCTTTTTTCCCTCTTCTCCCAAATTCCCTTAAATGTTAGCAAGACAAAACTAGTGAAACTTTTGATAACAACTCAAATCCACATCCCTTACATGGATGTGACTAAACAAGAGGTAAAAAGGGAGGGAAAAATCCCTTTAGCCTTGAAAATAAGCCCCCTACCCATTAGGTAGGGTCCAAGGGCTCATTTTTATGTTAGGGAGTCTCCCAAGCTACAAAGGGGCCCCCAAAAATGCCCAAAATACCCTAGTTTCGGGTTTTACATTTTTGGCACCAGGGTAGAGGGTGTGGGGACCACCCAAGGGTCTCACATGTGACCCTAAACCCTTGTGATTAAGTGACTCATTAAACAAAATCTAAAATTTAAATGAAAGTGGGATTATTAACTCCCAAAGCAAGTTTACAACTTCGCTAGCAACCCTAAACAAAATTAATAATTCAAAGCACAATACATTACATGAATTGGGGTCACTCATAGTGCCCAAAATAATAATCTCTTATACTAAGGCTTCACACAATGAACATGGCTAGGACTCAGCTTGTGGGCTGCTTGTGCAAGATTGAGTAGCTGGCCTGTATCCCACGTTCTTCTATAAACCTATCACCTACACACTCATTGCACACATTAACTACACCTGTCTGATACAATATAATTCAATGACAAAGTAAGATATCAATGCATTCTAAACTAATCCTAACATCCTAATGAAATCAAGATGCGACCACGTGCATAATTATACTCAATATTCCAAAAGTTAGACAAGATGATACGTGACATATAACCATAGAATTCCACATGCAACAACTATCCATTATTATAATTATGTTCCAAACACAACATCATATCCATTAGTATCCATGACATTACAAGAAAATGCGACAATATAGAAATTAAGCTAAGTTGGCGCTATACGCCTAAATGTCCACTCATTTCTAATGAGATGAAATATCTAAAAATAATGTCCAAAATATAACCAATCACTGTCAAAACATGTCTATGAGCAAAGAAACAATAAGCTATTGATCTATAAAAAGTGTGGGCACTACATCCCTCTCTACTAAAATTAGACTTCCTCTTGGAAGTCACTGAAAGAGATAGGGATATCTATCCCTCAAAGGTATCGCATCCTCCCAGGTGGCTGCTGTCTCATCGTACCAGTGCCACTATACTCTAACCTGGTCCAAGTCTCGACCCCGAAGGGCCAAACTCTGGTGCTCCAGTATGTGTACGGGCTCTAGTCTCCACTGTCCTTTGTCCTCTACCTGTATTGACGACCAATCGAAAACATGAGAAGCATCGGGTACATATCTATGTAATACAAAAACATGAAACACATCATGGGCCCATGCAAGGTGTGGTGGAAAAGCTAGGTGATAGGAAACTGAACCGATGACCTCTAAGATATCAAAAGGCCCCACAAAATGAGGTGATAGCTTAGAACCCTTTCCATAATGGATTGGACTCTTATGCGAATGAACCCTCAAGAAGACTTTTTCACCCACTGAGAAGTGACGATAAATCCTCTTGGTGTCTGCATACGCCTTTTGGCATGCTCTAGCCTGCTCAAGACGTTGTCTAATCTGCATAACCTACTGCTCTAAATCCTGAAGGTAGGCTGGTCCCAGAATAATCCTGTCATCTAGCCTATCCCATCTCAATGGTGTGCTGCAAGGTCGTCCATACAAGGCCAGGTAAGGAGCCATACCAATGGAACTATGATAGTTGTTGTAAGCAAACTCAACTAAATGCAAATAATCCTCCCATTTCTTCTGTTGATCCATGACATACATTCTTAACATGTCCTCCAACACCTGATTAACCCTCTCTGTCTGCCCATCTGTCTCTAGATGATAAGCTGAACTGAAATTGACCTGAGTACCCAGAGCGGCCAGAAAAGAAGTCCAAAAAACTGAAGTGTAGATGGTATCCCTGTCATTGATGATGCTCTTTGGAATCCCATACAACCTAACAATGTCCTCCATAAATACCTTGGCAATGGCCTGAGCATTATAGGTGACCTTGGCTAGTGAAAAATGCGTAACCTTGGTCAATTTATCCACGGTGACCATAATGGCGTCATGACAATAAGATGACATAGGAAGTCCGACAATGAAGTCCATGGAGATTACATCCTATTTCCACTTGGGAATATCATGAGGGTGTAAAAGTCCTGTGAGATGAGAATGTTCTACCTTGACCCTCTAGCACTCACGGCAACTTGTAACAAAATTTGCTATGTCCCATCGAAGACCTGGCCAATAATATAACTCTCTCATATCGGCATGCATTTTCTTCACTCCTGGATGTGCCACATATGGGGCTCGATGAGCCTCTGAGATGATGAAGCTATGTAGATCACCTGACTTAGGCACGCAGATGCACCTATGGAACCGAAAAAAACCATCTGTCTCTAAAACAAACCCAAAATAACTGCCCTCTAAAGAACCCTGAGACTCTAACATCTATCTATCTCCCTTATAAAATCTGTCCTCTGGAAGGTACTCAAGAATCCTGCCTCACAAATCCGACTGAAGTGTCAAAGAAGCAAGCACATGTCGCTGTCTACTAAGTGCATCTGCAACAACATTTTCCTTCACTTTGCTGTATTAAACTTCCATGTCATACTCACATAGGAACTCCATCCAATGCCGTTGACGAGCGTTGAGGTTCGGCTGTGAGAAAATATGCTACAAGCTGCAATGGTCTGTCCTCAAAACGAAAGGTCTACCCAAAAGGAAATGTCGCCAACAAACTAGAACATGGACAACTGTTGCAAGCTCCAAGTCATGAGTAGGATAATTAAGCTCGTAGTGCTTGAGCTTACAAGACTCAAAAGAAATAACCTGATGCTCCTGCATAAGAACTACTCCTAAACCCTCTAGTGATGCATCAATACAAACAAAAAAATCCTCTGTCGGGTTTGGAACTGCTAAGATGGGCACCATGGTTAACCTATCCTTAAGCAACTAAAAGGCTTGCTCACATTTCTCTGACCAATCAAACTTCTTCCCTTTCCTCTGAAGAGAAGTGATAGGGTGAGCAATCCTAGAAAAGTCCTATACGAACCTACGGTAATACCCGGCTAGACCCATGTAACTTATTACCTTAGTAATTGATGTGGGTGCTGGCCAGTCCAAGATAGCCTGTATCTTAGAGGGATCTATGGAGATACCCTCACCTAAAATGATATGACCCAAGTACTGAATCTCTGTCTAAAAGAAGCTACATTTTTCCAAGTTCCCATAAAACTTCTACTCTCTCAAAACCTGAAGTACCTGCCTCAAATGCTCCTTGTGTTCCTCCTCGGAACAAGAATATATCAATATGTCATCAAGGAACACTAAGACAAAGTGATCCAGAAATGTCCTAAATACACCATTCATGAGGCTCATGAAGACAGTTGGGGCATTGGTCAAACCAAATGGAACCACTGTGAACTCATAATGCCCATAACGTGTGCAAAACGTTGTCTTATGAATGTCTGCATCTAAAATGCGCAACTGATGATACCCTGACTTGAGATCAATTTTGGAGAATACTCTCACCCCACGCATCTAATCAAATAAGTCATCAATCCTAGGGAGTGTGTAACGGTTCTTTATTGTGACCTTGTTGAGCTATCTGAAATCTACATAAAGCCTGAGAGAACCATCCTTCTTATTCACAAATATGACTGGCGCTCCCCAAGGAGATACACTAGGGCGAATGAGACCCTTATCCAATAATTCCTCTAACTGAATCTTGAGCTCATGAAGCTCTGGGGTCATCATCTGATAAGGTTCCCTAGAAACTGGTCCTGATCTAGGTACTAAATCAATGGTGAAATCTACCTCTCTACGGGGTGGTAACCTTGGAAGCTTGCCTAGAAAAAAATCTGCATACTCCCTCAAAACTGCATGATCATCTAAGGGTGAATGCTTTGGAATGATCTCAGATCGATCACTGATGGTGATAGAAAACAACTGACAACCCTTACGCATGCTCCGCTTGAGTTGCTTAGCCAATATCATGCACAAGGAGATAGGCCTCTGCATCCCTGATATAACAACTGCACTCCCATGATCATCTTGACACTCAATGACCTTATTTCTGCAATCCACTTTAGCTTGATGAGTCTTGAGCCAATCCATACCTAAAACTACCTGATAGGAACCTAGAGGGATAACTCGGAGGTCAAGAGTAGTGGAGAAGGCTCCTAAATCAAGTACACAACTCTCCACATACGAGTCCACGGTGAGTTTGGCCCCAGAGGCCAACTCAACCTGCCAACTATTTGGTTTCCTAGCCACCACTAGCCCACACTGGTCCACTATAGAAGGTGATATAAAGGAATTTGAAGCACCTGAATCAAAAAGTACTGAGACAGAAATACCCCTGATAGTACTTGTCGTCTCAATGACTGTGGCCTGATGCTTGGCCTGGCGGTTGTAAACCGCTGCATATACATGATGAGCGCGTCCTACATCACCCACCATTTGCTCAGATCTAGCAGCTCTCTGTGCATCCATGGTATTGGGTTTGTGTGGGCACATGCGCACATAGTGATATAGAGATCCACAAATAAAACAACCTCATGTACCCCTCTAAGATGGGGTCCCTCCTGTACTCTGGTGTATTGATCCTGCTGGTCTAACCCTAGCAGGCTGCTGAGTGCGAGTTGTCTGTACCTACTGCATGCCCTGCCTCCTATCCCTGACTCTACCAAAACCACCTATAGAAAAACCCCTCTGAAATCCCTATGTCTGTCTAGCCCCTTGTTATGGGTGGCCCTGCTGCTGTGTCTATCACTGCGGGTGCAGTGGATCTCTCATGGCTGCTGGCGGAGGTCAAAATCCTCCTCTAGGGGGTGGTGTAGTACCCCATGACCTCTGACTTTGAAAGGCCTATATCCTCTCCTGAAGCTTGCTATTTTTTGTATCACGATGCTCCTGTCCCTTAGTCTTGTTCTCCTTAGCTAAGTAGGCCTTCTCAATGGCCTTCTCAAGTGTGGGAGGAGATAACATCATAACTGCTCCTACTATATCTGCATTAAGCCCTTGAATGAACCTGTTAACCTACAATTTCTCATCTTGCAGGTAGTCCACATACTGAAGAAGATCCAGGAACCTGCTCTCATACTGTGCTACTGTGCCAGATCCCTATCGTAAGTTGTGAAACTCATCAATCCTCTTCTGCACAAAATGCTCTGACATGTAACGAGCCCTGAAACACTCCTCGAACATCTCCCAAGTCACTATCTCTCAAGTCAGATGGAGATTCCGCTCCTCATTCCTTCACCAAATGCCTGCTACGTCTCGGAGGAGGTGTATAGTGAACCTCGCCTTGACGTTGATCTCGTAAGAGTGCAAGCCAAAGTAACTATCCAAGCTAAGGAGCCACGAATTAGCCCCAAAGCCATCTGTAGAGCCGGTGTAAGTGGGCTGCTACAAATGAAGAAAATCCCTGATCACACTGCCTGTATCTTGATCTTGGCAATTTAGTCCAATAGGTAAAGGGGGTCTCATATCCCCAAATGGTCCCTCGAGACTGTGTGAGTGGCTAGGACAAAACGAGGCTACCCTCTCATGATGAACGGAAGGGCTATGTGACCTCTCCTACCTCGGTGTATCATGCTTTGGAGGCTCTGAATGCTCGTCCTTGCCTATCGGATCCTCGTCTCCCAATGGTGCCTTCACTCTCGTCTCCTGTGGTGGTGGTAGATGTTGCTCCACAATGCCTATCAGCTGGTGCAAGGCCTCTAATATTCGAGGCCCAAATTCAGGTGGTGGTGGCTCCCACGTAGGTGCACTATGCCCCAAACCACTAGCTGATTGTCCTTGCTTGGGTGCCATCCTGTGCACAAGGTGAGCGAGAAATTTATTAATTTAAAATTTAATGGTCGTGGATGATTTATTTTAACTGTTTATTTTTATTCATTTAGTTAATTTTGTGGTGTTAAAATTACCATTAACTATTTTAATTAGTTACCTAGTGGTCTGCGTGTGTGAACCTCATGCTCTGATACCAACTGTGATGCCCATTTTCGGGACAACGAACCAAACCAGGAATTTCTCAAATTTGGGGTAAATTTTTTTTTGAAAGGTTAACTAATGTTTCGTCTGAACATTTTCATTAAGTGATTATATTATTAATGATATAATTTTAACCATATTGCTAAGACACTATTTTTAATTACTTTGATTTATCCCGCTGTTAACAATATTCACACATTTAAAAAAAACATATGTATTATTGACTAACACAACCTACAAGAGAAAAAAACTACCTATTTTAATTAATATTTCTTCCCCCATTCAAAAAATTAATCCCACAATATTACTTATTTACAAAAGTATGTAGGGATTCTCTTGAGCCCTAGGATCAAACCATTATGGGCCCTAGATTTGGAATAATACTAAATTTTTCCCTAATCCACTAATAGCCCCTTTTCTTCTCTTTCTCTTTAGTCTTTTTTTCTCATCTTGTTTTGGTTTTGGCTCTTGAATGTATAGGTTGTTGGAATCATGGAGTTTTCTAAGGGAGTAATTTCATATTGTTTTCAGTTGATAATTTATATCAAAAATAGAACAAGATACATATGTATATTATATGTATTTTTGTATAACAAATGCGGCTAGGGTTTTATTTTCTATTGTGAGTCTGAGTTTGATATAGCGGCCTAGCCGCAGATTTTTTTTTTTTTGTTTAGGTGTTGGCATGTAGGGTTAGTGAGAGATGGAGGTTTGTGATGGAAGAGGGCATGGCAGGGGGTGAAAAAGGAGTGTAGGTTTTGTGGGAGGAAATGTGTGTGGGAGAGGGGCAGCGGTGGCACATGTGGGAGTGGCGGCAGGGAGGCCGCGCGGGGGATGGGGAGGGACAGGTAGCGGAGGTGCTAAGGCCACGGGATAGGGAAAGGAAAGGACGGGGGAGAGTGTTGCTGATGGGGCGATATGGGGATAGGTTCCTGGTGGGAGGGGGGCCAACCCTCCCCCATTACAAAATTAAAAAAAAAAAAAAAAACAGGCGCAGGGGTTGGGGGCTAAACCCCCCACCATTTCAATTTTTTTTTTATAAAATTCGTTACAAATTTGTTTTGTATAAAATATTTTTATATACATATAATGTATATTAAATATAAATATATATATTTATTCTGTAGTAACATTTCATATATGTGACTGTATATATAAAACAACACACACACACACACACACACACACACACACACATATAAAGATTTAATGTGATAACATTTATATATATATATATTTGACAAAAATCAAGAAGACTACCACATTTCCAAGTACAACTCCTTTTGCATAAAATAATAAAAAAAAGAGATTTCTAAAACCATGTTGATATAAAAAAAAGAGATGTGCATTTTATAATTAGAAATAGTTTCTTCCAAAGTTAAAACAAGAACAACTCCTTATAACCAAGTAGAATTCATTTCAGATTTTCCAACAAAGATACCAGCAATAATAACATCATTTCTTAGGAAGAATCTTACTTCCATCAAGCAATCTTTCTTTTCAAAATGTCCTTTAAATAATGCACATTAAAACAATATAACCATTTTTACAAGACTCATTTTACAAGGATCTCAAGTTCATAATTACATCATCATTCAAATTGTTAAAGTACATAAGAGAAATGACATAACCAATCTCCCTTCTAAGATTGAAAGAAATCTTTCACATGCCAATGGATAACTAATCTTCCAAGTGACTCCAATTCTAATGATGAAAACTTTTACATGCCCAAGAGCTTTCCAAAAATAGCCACACCCAAGGTGTTACAATGAAATAAATGCTTCACAATAACTTGAGGAAATAAGGAGAGACCAAGATGCCACAAATCCAACCATCTCCATGCTTGAGCTTCAACTAGAGTGACTTATAAGGAAACCAACAAGGAGAAAGAGATTGTTTACCTCCCAACCACAGGCATCATTACATGCCTCTCACAAGGTTGGGATGCATGCTAGCCTCACCCCAAGCCCATGGGAAAGAGGAAACTAACCACAACTTGCACAAGTAAGAGGGTGAAGCAACCAAGAACACTTTCACATGGAAACAAAAAAAAAGAAAAAGAAACATAAATCAAGATTCAAAAATTTTACAAGGAGGAGAACCCATGTTCTTCCTCAAAGGTGGGGGAAGAGAGGAGAAAGTTCTCCAAAAATTTCTTGCACAAGCAACAAACTCCATACCCTCCTTATTGCTCCTAATTTCAATCCAAAACCCTCCTTATTCCTCCTCCCTTTCTCCAAGTCATTCTTGGAAGGATTTTTAAACCCTAAAGGGGGTTTCCTTACCAAGAATGGGGAAGGAGATTCAAGCCAAATGAATCAACTTCCCCACCTAAACCATTGAGGGGAAACACTAAGACCCTACAAGGCTTGTCCATCAAGCCTTGAGGATTGAGAGGGAAAATTCCCTCTCTCTTCCCCTACACTCAAAAACTCCATCATGCCATATGATGGAGGGAGTAAAAACAAGCAACCAAAATCTACATACAACAAATAACAATCTCAAGCAACCAATCCAACAACTAAAAGGAAAAACAACACACACCAAAAAGACATAAGAGCCTACCTTAAGGAAATCTCTCCAAAAAAGCTCTCCAACTTCAAATTTCTCCACACCTTGACTCAAGCCAATCTCTAAGCTCCAAAATCCACAAGCATCCCAAGCAAGAAGTTCCAAAAAAAGTCCCTCTCTTTTCCCATGGATGGGAATATGAAGAGGAGAAAGCAAGCATCCTCACAAATGAGGGGGTGACATGTGTCACCCCCTCTCCCTCATCAAGGTCAAAGATGCCAAAATAAAAGAGAGAAAGGGTAAAATTTTCTTTTTGCCCTCTTCTCCCAAATTCCCTTAAATGTTAGCAAGACAAAACTAGTGAAACTTTTGATAAACACTCAAATCCACATCCCTTACATGGATGTGACTAAAAAAGAGATAAAAAGGGAGGGAAAACTCCCTCTAGCCTTGAAAATAAGCCCCCCTACCCATTAGGTAGGGTCTAATGGATCATTTTTATGTTAGGGAGACTCCCAAGCTATAAAGGGGTCCCCAAAAATGCCCAAAATACCCTAATTTGGGGTTTTGCATTTTTGGCACAAGGGTAGAGGGTGTGGGGACCACCCAAGGGTCTCACATGTGACCCTAAACCCTTTTGATTAAGTGACTCATTAAACAAAATCTAAAATTTAAATGAAAGTGAGATTATTAACTCCGAAAGCAAGTTTACAACTTCATTAGCAACCCTAAACAAAATTAATAATTCAAAGCACAATACATTACATGAATTAGGGTCACTCATAGTGCCCAAAATAATAATATCATATACTAAGGCTTCACACAATGAACATGGCTAGGACTCAGCCCATGGGATGCTTGTTCTAGATTGAGTAGCTAGCCTGAATCCCACCTTCTCTTGTAAACCTGTCACCTATACACTCATTGCACATATTAACCGCACCTGTTCGATACAATATAATTCAATGACAAAGTAAGATATCAATGCATTCTAAACTAATCGTAACATCCTACTGAAATCAAGATGCGACCACTTGCACAATTATACTCAACATTCCAAAAGTTAGACAAGATGATATGTGACATATAACCATAGAATTCCACATGCAACAACTATCCATTATTATAATTATGTTCCAAACACAACATCATATCCATTAATATCCATGACATTACAAGAAAATTCGACAATATAGAAATTAAGCTAAATTGGCGCTATACGCCTAAATGTCCACACATGTCTGATGCGATCAAATATCTAAAAATAATGTCCAAAATATAACCAATCACTATCAAAACATGTCTATTAGCAAAGAAACAACAAGCTACTGAGCTATAAAAAGTGTGGGCACTACATCCCCCTCTACTAAAATTAGAATTCCTCCTAGAAGTCACTAAAAGAGATAGGGATATCTATCCCTCAAAGGTATCGCATCCTCCCAGGTGGCTGCTGTCTCATCGTACCGGTCCCACTGTACTCTAACTTGGTCCAAGTCTCGACCCCGAAACCTCCGGTGCTCTAGTATGCATACGGGCTCCAGTCTCCACTGTCCTTCGTCCTCTACCTATAATGCCGACAAATCCAAAACATGAGAAGCATCGGGTACATATCTATGTAGTACAGAAACATGAAACACATTGTGGGCTCGTGCAAGGCGTGGTGACAAATCTAGGCGATAGGCAACTGGACCGATGACCTCTAAGATATCAAATGCCCCACAAAATGAGGCAATAGCTTAGAACCCTTTCCATAATGGATCAGACTCTTATGCAGACAAACCCTCAAGAAGACTTTGTCACCCACTGAGAAGTGACGATCAATCCTCTTGGTGTCTGCATACGCCTTTTGGCGTGCTCTGACATGCTCAAAACGTTATCTAATCTGCATAACCTGCTGATCTAAATCTTGAAGGTAGGCTGGTCCCAGAATAATCCTGTCAGCTAGCCTATCCCAACTCAACGGTGTCCTACAAGGTCATCCATAGAAGGCCTGGTAAGGAGCCATACCAATGGAACTATGATAGCTATTGTTGTAAGCAAACTCAACTAAATGCAAATAATCCTCCCATTTCTTCTTTTGATCCATGACATACATTCTTAACATGTCCTCTAACACTTGATTAACCCTCTCTGTCTGCCCGTCTGTCTCTACATGATAAGCTGAACTAAAATTGATCTGAGTACCCAGAGTGGCCTGAAAAGAAGTCCAAAAAACTGAAGTGTAGATGGTATCCCTGTCATTGATGATGGTCTTCGGAATCCCATGCAACCTAAAAATGTCCTTCATAAATACCTTGGCAATGGCTTGAGCATTATAGGTGACCTTGGTTGGTGAAAAATGCACAACCTTGGTCAATTTATCCACGGTGACCATAATGGCGTCATGACGATAAGATGACATAGGAAGTCAGACTATGAAGTCCATGGAGATTACATCCCATTTCCACTCGGGAATATCATGAGGGTGTAAAATTCCTGTGGGATGAGAATGCTCTGCCTTGACCCTTTGGCACTCAAGGCAACGTGCAACAAAATTTTCTATGTCCCATCGAAGACCTGGCCAATAATATAACTCTCTCAGATCGGCATGCATTTTCTTCACTCCTAGATGTGCCGCATATGGGGCTCAATGAGCCTCTGAGAGGATGAAGCTATGCAGATCACCTGACTTAGGCACATAGATGCACCTGTGGAACTGAAGCAAACCATCTGTCTCTAAAACACACCCAAAATATCTTCCCTCCAAAGAACCCTGAGACTCTAACATCTATCTAGCTCCCTCATAAAATCTGTCCTCTGGAAGGTACTCAAGAATCCTGCCTCACAAATCCGACTGAAGTGTCAAAGAAGCAAGCACATGTCATCATCTACTAAGTGCATCTACAGCAAAATTTTCCTTCCCTTTGATGTATTTAACTTCCATGTCATACTCACATAGGAACTCCATCCAACGCCGTTGACGAGCATTGAGGTTCGGCTGTGAGAAAATATGCTGCAAGCTACGATGGTCTGTCCTCAAAACGAAAGGTCTACCCAAAAGGAAATGTTGCCAAAAAACTAGAGCATGGACAACCGCTGCAAGCTCCAAGTCATGAGTAGGATAATTAAGCTCGTAGTCCTTGAGCTTACGAGACTCAAAAGCAATAATCGAACGCTCCTGCATAAGAACTACTCCCAAACCCTCTAGTGATGCATCAATACAAACAACAAAATCCTCTGTCGGGTCTGGAACTGCTAAGATGGGTGTCATGGTTAACCTTTCCTTAAGTAACTGAAAGGCTTGCTCACATTTCTCTGACCAATCAAACTTCTTCCCTTTCCTCTGAAGAGAAGTGATAGGGTGAGCAATCCTAGAAAAGTCCTGTACGTACCTACGGTAATACCCTGCCAGACCCATGAAACTTATTACCTCAGTAACTGATGTGGGTGCTGGCCAGTCCAAGATAGCCTGTATCTTAGAGGGATCTATGGAGATACCCTCACCTGAAATGATATGACCCAAGTACTGAATCTATGTCTGAAAGAAGCTACATTTTTCCAAGTTCCCATACAACTTCTGCTCTCTCAAAACCTAAAGTACCTTCCTCAAATGCTCCTCGTGTTCCTCCTCAGAACAAGAATATATCAATATGTCATCAAGGAACACTAAGAAAAAGTGATCCAGATATGTCCTGAATACACCATTCATGAGGCTCATGAAGATAGCTGAGGCATTGGTCAAACCAAATGGAACCACTGTGAACTCATAATGCCCATAACGTGTGGGAAACGTTGTCTTATGAATGTTTGCATCTGAAATGCGCAACTGATGATACCCTTACTTGAGATCAATTTTGAAGAATACTCTCGCCCCACGCATCTAATAAAATAAGTCATCAATCCTAGGGAGTGGACAACGGTACTTCATTGTGACCTTGTTGAGCTGTCTGAAATCTACACAAAGCCTAAGAGAACCATCCTTCTTATTCACAAATATGACTGGTGCTCCCCAAGGAGATACACTAGGGCGAATGAGACCCTTATCCAACAATTCCTCTAACTGAATCTTGAGCTCATGAAGCTCTAGGGTTGTCATCTGATAAGGTGCCCTAGAAATTGGTGCTGATCCAGGTACTAAATCAATGGTGCAATCTACCTCTCTGTGGGGTGGTAACCCTAGAAGCTTGCCTGGAAAAACATCTGCATACTCCCTCAAGACTGCATGATCATCTAAGGGTGAATGCTTTGGAATGCTCTCAGATCGATCACTGATGGTGATAGCAAACAACTGACAACCTCTACGCATGCTCCGCTTGAGTTGCTTAGCCAATATCATGCACAAGGAGATAGGCCTCTGCATCCCTGATATAACAACTGCACTCCCAAGATCATCCTGACACTCAATGACCTTATTTCTGCAATCCACGTTAGCTTGATGAGTCTCAAGCCAATCCACACCCAAAACTACCTGATAGGAACCTAGAGGGATAACTCAGAGGTTAAGAGTAGTGGAGAAGGCTCCTAATTCAAGTACACAACTCTCCACATACGAGTCCACGGTGAGTTTGGCCCCAGAGGCCAACTCAACCTACTAACTATCTGGTTTCCTAGCCACCACTAGCCCACACTGGTCCACTATAGAAGGTGATATAAAGGAATTTGAAGCACTTGAATCAAAAAGTACTGAGACAAAAATACCCATGATAGTACCTATCATCTTAATGATTGTGGCCTGATGCTCAGCCTGGCAGTTGTCAACCGCTGCATATACATGATGAGCGCATCCTACATCACCCACCATTTTCTCAGATCTAGTATCTCTGTGCTTCCATGGTATTGGGTTTGTGCAGGCACATGCACACATAGTGATCTGGAGATCCACAAATAAAACAACCTCCTGTACCCCTCTAAGATGGTGTCCCTCCTATACTGTGGTGTACTGATCTTGCCGGTCCAACCTTAGTAGACTGCTGAGTGCGAGCTGGCTTGTACCTGCTACGTGCCCTACCTCCTATCACTGGCTCCACCAAAACCACCTCTAGAAACACCCCTCTGAAATCCCTGTCTGTCTAGCCCCCTGCTGTGGGTGGCCCTGCTGCTGTGCATGTCGCTGTGGGTGCGGTGGAGGAAAAAATCCTCCTCTAGGGGGTGGTGTAGTACCCCCGTGACCTCTGACTCTGAAAGGCCTATATCCTCTCCTAAAACTTGCTCTTGTTTCTATCACGATGCTCCTGTGCCTTGGTCATGTTTTCCTCAGCTAAGTAGGCCTTCTCAACAACCTTCTCAAGTGTGGGAGGAGATAACATCCTAACTGCTCCTGCTATATCTACATTAAGCCATCGAATGAACCTTTTAACCTACAATTTCTCATCTTACAGGTAGTCCACATACTGAAGAAGATCCAGGAACTTGCTCTCATACTGTGCTACTGTGCTAGATCCCTGTCGTAAGTCGTGAAACTCATCGATCCTCTTCTGTACAAAATTCTCTGACATGTAACGAGCCCTGAAATGCTCCTCAAACATCTCCTAAGTCACTGTATCTCGAGTCAGATGGAGCTTCCTCTCCTCATTCCTCCACCAAATGCCTGCTACGTCTCAGAGGAGGTGTATAGTGAACCTCGCCTTGATGTTGATCTCGTAAGAGTGAAAGACAAAGTAACTATCCAAGCTAAGGAGCCACGACTCAACCCCAAAGCCATCTGTAGAGTCGGTGTAAGTGGGCTGCTGCAATGAAGAAGATCCCTGATCACACTGCCTGTATCTCGATCTTGGCAATGTAGTCCAATAGGCAAAGGGGGTCGCATATCCCCAAATGGTCCCTCGAGACTGTGCGAGCGGCTACGATGAAACAAGGCTACCCTCTCGTGATGAACGAAAGGGCTACATGAAGTCTCCTACCTCGGTGTATCATGCTCTTACGGCTCTGAATGCACGTCCTTGCCTATCGGATCCTCGTCTCCCAATGGTGCCTCCACTCTTGTCTCCTGCAGTGGGTGGTAGACGCTGCTCCACAATGCCTATCAGCTGGCGCAATTCCTGTAATATCTGAGGCCCAAATTCGGGTGCCGGAGGCTCCCGCGTAAGTGCACTATGCCCCAAACCACTAGCTGATTGTCCTTGCTTGGGTGCCATCCTGCGCACGAGGTGAGCGAGAAATTTATTAATTTAAAATTTAATGGTGGTGGATGATTTATTTTAACTGTTTATTTTTATTCATTTAGTTAATTGTGTTGTTAAAATTACCATTAACTATTTTAATTAGTTACCTAGTGGTCCACATGTGTGAACCTCATGCTCTGATACCAACTGTGATGCCCATTTCCGGGACAACGAACCAAACAAGGAATTTCTCAAATTTGGGGTAAATTTTTTTTTTTGAAAGGTGAACTAATGTTTCACCTGAACATTTTCATTAAGTGATTATATTCTTAATGATATAATTTTAACCATATTGCTAAGACACTGTTTTTAATTACTTTGATTTATCCCGCTGTTAACAATATTCACACATTTAAAAAAAACATATGTATTATTGACTAACACAACCTACAAGAGAAAAAAACACCTATTTAAATTAATATTTCTTCCCCCATTCAAAAAGTTAATCCCACAATATTACTTATTTACAAAATTATGTAGGGATTCTCTTGATCCCTAGGATCAAACCATTATGGGCCCTATATTTGGAATAATACTAAATTTTTCCCTAATCCACTAATAGCCCCTTTTCTTCTCTTTCTCTTTATTCTTTTTTTCTCATCTTGTTTTGGTTTTGGTTCTTGAATGTATAGGTTGTTGGAATCATGGAGTTTTCCAAGGGAGTAATTTCATATTGTTTTCAGTTGATAATTTATATCAAAAATAGAACAAGATACATATGTAAATTATATGTATTTCTGTATAACAAATGCGGCTAGGGTTTTATTTTTTATTGTAAGTATGAGTTTGATACAGCGGCCTAGCCGCGGATTTTTTTTTTGTTTAGGTGCTGGCGTGTAGGGTTAGTGAGAGATGGAGGTTCGTGATGGAAGACGGCACGGCAGGGGGTGAAAAAGGAGTGTAGGTTTTGTGGGAGGAAATGTGTGTGGGAGAGGGGCAGCGGCGGCACGTGTGGGAGTGGCGAAAGGGAGGGCCGCGCGAGGGACGGGGGAGGGACAGGTAGCGGAGGTGCTAAGGCCATGGGATAGGGAAAGGAAAGGGTGGGGGAGGGGTGCTGCTGCTGGGGCGGTATGGGGACAGGCGGTTGGGGGGAGGGGGCCAACACTTCCCCATTACAATATTTAAAAAAAAAAAATAGGCACAGGGGGTGGGGGCCAAACCCCCCACCATTTCAATTTTTTTTTTAATAAAATTCGTTTCAAATTTGTTTTGTATAAAATATGTTATATACATATATATATGTTAAATATATATATATATATATATATATATATATTAAATATACATATATATATTAAATATATATTATATATATTTAATATATATATGTGTATATATATATATATATTTTGTAGTAACATTTCCTATATGTGACTGTATATATAAAACAACACACACACACACACACACACACACACACACACACAAAGATTTAATGTGATAACATTTATATATATATTTTTTGACAAAAATCAAGAAGACTACCACATTTCCAAGTACAATTCCTTTTGCATAAAATAATTTAAAAAAAAAGAGATTTCTACAACCATGTTGATATAAAAAAAAGAGATGTGCATTTTATAATTAGAAATAGTTTCTTCCAAAGTTAAAACAAGAACAACTCCTTATAACCAAGTAGAATTCATTTCAGATTTTCCAGCAAAGATACCAGCAATAATAACATCATTTCTTAGGGAGAATCTTACTTCCATCAAGCAATCTTTCTTTTCAAAATGTCCTTTAAATAATGCACATTAAAACAATATAACCATTTTTACAAGACTCATTTTACAAGGATCTCAAGTTCATAATTACATCATCATTCAAATTGTTAAAGTACATAAGAGAAATGACATAACCAATCTCCCTTCTAAGATTGAAAGAAATCTTTCACATGCCAATGGATAACTAATCTTCCAAGTGACTCCAATTCTAATGATGAAAACTTTTACATGCCCAAGAGCTTTCCAAAAATAGCCACACCCAAGGTGTTACAATGAAAGAAATGCTTCACAATAACTTGAGGAAATAAGGAGAGACCAAGATGCCACAAATCCAACCATCTCCATGCTTGAGCTTCAACTAGAGTGACTTATAAGGAAACCAATAAGGAGAAAGAGCTTGTTTGCCTCCCAACCACAGGCATCATTACATGTCTCTCCCAAATTTGGGATGCATGCTAGTCTCCCCCAAGCCCATGGGAAAGAGGCAACTAACCACAACTTGCACAAGGAAGAGGGTGAAGCAACCAAGAACACTTTCACATGGAAACAACAAAAAACAAAAAGAAACATAAATCAAGATTCAAAATTTTACAAGGAGGAGAACACATGTTCTTCCTCAAAGGTGGGGAAGAGAGGAGAAAGTTCTCCAAAAATTTTATTCCAAAAATTTCTTGCACAAGCAACAAAATCCATACCCTCCTTATTGCTCCTAATTTCAATCCAAAACCCTCCTTATTCCTCCTCTCTTTCTCCAAGTCCTTCTTGGAAGGATTTTCAAACCCTAAAGGGGGTTTCCTTACCAAGAATGGGGAAGGAGATTCAAGCCAAATGAATCAACTTCCCCACCTAAACCATTGAGGGGAAACACTAAGACCCTACAAGGCTTGTCCATCAAGCCTTGAGGATTGAGAGGGAAAATTCCCTCTCTCTTCCCCCACACTCCAAAAATCCATCATGCCATATGATGGAGGGAGTAAAAACAAGAAAGTAACCAAAATATACATACAACAAATAACAATCTCAAGCAACCAATCCAACAACTAAAAGGAAAAACAACACAACAAAAAGACATAAGAGCCTACCTCAAGGAAAGCTCTCCAAAAATCTCTCCAACTTCAAATTTCTCCACACCTTGATTCAAGCCAATCTCCAAGCTCCAAAATCCACAAGCATCCTAAGCAATAAGTTCAAAAAAAGTCCCTCTCTTTTCCCATGGATTTGAATTTGAAGAGGAGCAAGCAAGCATCCTCACAAATGAGGGGGTGACATGTGTCACCCCTCTCCCCTCATTAAGGTCAAAGATGCCAAAACAAAAGAGAGAAAGGGTAAAATTTTATTTTTGCCCTCTTCTCCCAAATTCCCTTAAATGTTAGCAAGACAAAACTAGTGAAACTTTTGATAAACACTCAAATCCACATCCCTTACATGGATGTGACTAAACAAGAGGTAAAAATGGAGGGAAAACTCCCTTTAGCCTTGAAAATAAGCCCCCTACCCATTAGGTAGGGTCCAAGGGATCATTTTTATGTTAGGGGGACTCCCAAGCTATAAAGGGGTCCCCAAAAATGCCCAAAATTCCCTAATTTGGGGTTTTGCATTTTTGGTACAAGGGTAGAGGGTGTGGGGACCACCCAAGGGTCTCACATGTGACCCTAAACCCTTGTGATTAAATGACTCATTAAACAAAATCTAAAATTTAAATGAAAGTGGGATTATTAATTCCCAAAGCAAGTTTACAACTTCACTAGCAACCCTAAACAAAATTAATAATTTAAAGTACAATACATTACATGGATTGGGGTCATTCATAGTGCCCAAAAAAATAATGTCCTATACTAAGGCTTCACACAATGAACATGGCTAGGACTCAGCCCGTGGGATGCTTGTGCAAGATTGAGTAGCTGGCATGAATTCCACGTTCTCCTGTAAACCTATCACCTGCACACTGATTGCACACATTAACCGCACATGTCCGATACAATATAATTCAATGAAAAAGTAAGATATCAATGCATTCTAAACTAATCCTAACATCCTACTGAAGTCAAGATGCGACCACGTGCACAATTATACTCAATATTCCAAAATTTAGACAAGATGATACGTGACATATAACCATAGAATTCCACATGTAACAACTATCCATTATTATAATTATGTTCCAAACACAACATCATATCCATTAGTATCCATGACATTACAAGAAAATGCAACAATATAGAAATTAAGCTAAATTGGCGTTATACGCCTAAATGTCCACACATGTCTAATGAGATAAAATATCTAAAAATAATGTCCAAAATATAGCCAATCACTTTCAAAACATGTCTATGAGAAAAGAAACAAGCTACTGAGCTATAAAAAGTGTGGGCACTACAAAACTCTTTACATGGGTTGGTAAATTCAGTTATTTGAGCCTTATTGCATTCAAGCACGAATCTTTAAGCTCTCATGCATCTAGACGATGAACACACACAACCACAGTGCAAGAAAAGTAGCCATTTTCCCTTCCAGAGCAATGGAATATTCACGAGAACACTCTAGGAGTATTGCCACAACACTGAGCACAAAATTTCTTCATGGATAAATTTTTTTCCTTCTCCACCTCCCAAGATCTAGAGGACAATAAGTAGTTATTGTGATCCTAATAATTTTACTTATTCCTTTTGTAGATATCTGGTTTCTTTCAAAATTTTGTTTTCCTTTGTTTCATGTACATCACCTTCCTCTCGCCAACCCACTATTCAACCATCTCAAGCCCTTTTAACCATTCTAAACCTCTTTCTTAGTATCCCCAAGTCTTCTCAAACATATTACGACCCAACAAATACTACTCTGACTCTTTGTGAAATCACTAAGAGCCTAAAAACCTTTGTTTAAAAATTTACTATCAAATTGCCCCTACTAACATCGATCACCTTAACCATCGTCAGTCTCCCCTCTCTACCGACATCAGTCACCAGACTAATATTGGTCACTGTGTTTTCTACTAACCTTCATAAAATTACACCTAACATTACCTAAAATCCACACATACCTTACCAGATACCTCTGTGACCTTACCTAACACCCCTGTGACATGTACATATAAGAAACATACCTTTCGTGATGCTAGATTTGTTTAGATTTCAATACTTTGCTTAATATAGTGTGTTGATAACACTTTGAGATACCTAAATCAAAGTGTTAGGAGTAGGACCTTTATTTCTCGTATTTAATTTCATTAATTTTATAAAAAAATTGGATTGATATCCATCTAGGAAGTATCACACTTCCTAGAACTAGTAATCTCTAGGTAGTCCACTGTCGTTTGGTATTTAATATCATTTGGTGGTCTTGCTTTGTATCTACAAGTAGTCCTTCCCATAAAAAAATATTTCTCCACGATCATATTGGATAAAGTTAGTAACGCGCACATTAAACCTTCTACCAACATAATCACAGGTATTCCTCCTTGACCATTACCTTATTTATTTTATTGCCCAACTTATTCGGTGAAACATTTTGGCACGCTCGGTGGGACCCATCAGAGGTTCTTTTTCATTTTTCATTCCTAGGTGAAAGATTATGTGTCTATTTCCTTTTCAAAGTGTTCACATTTAATTTTCTCCTTTGATCATTATCTCTGTTCTACTTTTCTCATTGACACTCGTACTTTGAAATAAAAAAGAACCATTATTTTTATTTTTTGTATTACATTAGTGAAAGACATACGCTTGACTATTCATCATTGGTCTCATCGAATGTCATTGTGGATTTGGGTCTAAAATATTTTCATATCATTTTTGAGTGTTGCATCTATAGCTCATTTAAATTGTGGGCAACCTATATGTTGGAAGTCATGCCAAGTTGATGGCTGAAAAATTTAACCATAGTGCACAATTTATTCTCTACACCAAACCACTAAAAATAAAGTACTCATTTTCTTAAACAACATCCTACCTGGAAGAAGCTGTCAACGATCATATGATCAAAGGATTGAAAGTAGGCTCCAAACTGGTTTCTCTATCCAGTCATCATCTTAGAGAAAGGACCTCCCTCGCCAAAATTTACCTGAAACTATCCTTAGTTTCTGGATTTTCATAGGAAACCTTTTATCAAACAAAAAAACTCTACTCTATTCACAAGTCAGTCCTAAATGGCATAAGCCGGAACATAAAATCCACCACATAGGATTTTGTGTTTACTATTTTTTGCTTGATCTGTGTTTTGAGGTTTGAGTTTGTTTTCTTCATTCTTCGCTCCCTTTCACACTCCATAATCATAGTTGGTGTATTCTGACTCTTTCTAAGTGTCTTAGAGTCAATCATTGCCATACTCAGGTTTTTAGGTTGGTCTTTTTATTTGATCTAAATTACCAAATTCACAGTGACCGGTGTCGGTCCAACAACCATCATTGGTTTACTGAGTATTGTCAGTTTCTTGTTGTTTGGGTCATTTTAAACCAAAGTAGCATTCATCACCGTTATGTTCTTTCTGGGATTTCCTCAGTTACCTCACCATATATTGATGTCTTTGAAATCACTATCAAAGTCCATATTTTCTTCATTCTCATCATTTATTTCCACATTTACAAATATTTTGATTTTCTACAGTAATCGGTATCATTCCTCTGACTATCATCAGTTACCCTCTATTACCGACATCGGTTACCCAACTGCTATCGATCTCTATGTTTTAATTTTGTAATTAAAAAAAGAGACCAGTTTTCACCTCCTGGAACTATTTTCTCCATTCCTTTTGTGCTTCTGAATCATCTATAAAGATCAACTTACCAGGTCTACTATAACTCACATGGTTTTGACTCGTATCCAAGCCAATGCCCTCATATTCCATTCTAGCCTTTATCCGTTTCCACCTAGCCCATCACCACCTTCCATTTTATCACCTATGGATATCAGTTAGCCTATCATCATTAGTACCGGTGATGAGGAGTTCAAAAAACTCCTTGATAAAAACCCCGCTACTTTACGACATTATTTATCCCATTCATCCACTCAGGATTCATTAGGACAACTTATATACAAAAAAATTGTGTCCATTCCTCCTACCCTCGCACCCACGTCTACATCAGCTACTACTAGCTTGGCATTAACCTCTTCCACCTTACCACCTATGGTGCCCCAACTTGACCCTACACCATCGATATCTACTACACCTATGAAATCTATTACACCTTTGATGTCAGTTACTACTGTGATGTCAACCATTCCTTTATCAACTTCCTTGAGTGTAGGTCTATCTACAACCACCACCTCTTATATACCTATTGCATCTCAGCCACCCATGGTTTCAGAAACCCATACTCTCTTCCAAAACATTGTCATCTCCATCCCATAGTATCTTCCTTCAATTACTACGAGATTAGTTACATCCAATCCACCTACCTACACTTATCACCAACAACCCCATATCTCATCTATTGATTATTTAGGATACTTGCCACCTACATCTATTCCTCCCTCATAATTTTCATACTTGACAACACCACATACTATGATTTTTCCCACGTCATACCTTCATCATCTACCCCCTTATATTGCAGGAGATTCCTAGTCATCAAAACCTACTAACGATATTATCAAAATGATGATGGACAAGATGTAGACATTGGAAGCATCGGTCTCCATCTCACATAATTCTCTGACATATGACGAGATTTGCAATGAGACCATTCACCCATCCATTCCAATTCATCCATACGCTACACATTGGAAAATTCCTAAATTCAACCGGTTTAACAACAAAGAAGACCCACAGAAACAATTGCGGTATTTTAAACATGGGTTATATCTTATCGCTCATGATGTCGTTTTGCTCTTATAAACATTCCCAATGTACTTGATAGGACCTACATTGGATTGGTATATTTATCTACCTAGGAACTCCATTGACTCATTAAACCAAGTAGCTCAAACTTTTCTAGACCACTTTTCTATCAACATTGTCAAGAAAGTCACCATGAACGACTTGTACTTGACACAAAAATAGGAAGACGAATCTATTGCATATTTTGTCGCTCGTTGATGGAGCCTAATCAACCAGCTCACATTTCAACTGCTTCAAAACCAAGGTAATAGAGTTGTTCACCAAGGCTTGTGCTAGGCACATCTTGCCAAGTATCCAAGTTCAAACCTTCCACACATTCGACGAGGCATTCACCATGGTCCGAAAAATTGAAATTTGTGCCATTGAAGAGAAGAAGATACAATTGCATAACAAGAATGTTGTGTTTAAATCAAATGATATCTCTTCTTCTTCCAAACTATAAAATAATTACTCCAAATCAAAAGGATCTGTCCACGTGGTAGTTTTGAAATTTAGCTCGTCTCACCCATCAAACGAATCAAAGCCTTCTTCCAACCTTTCTCCTATTCAAGATTTTTAGTTCAAGTGGGAGTAATAAAAATACAATCCCATAGGAGAACCCTACTCTTCAGTTTTAGAAAAACTTTTAAAACTTGGAGCAATCAATCTTCCACCCGTCAAACCACATATTAGTTTTGACCCTTCCCATCCTATGCTTGCGTGGTATAAATAAAATTATTACTGCAACTATCATCGCGTTAAAGGTCATAGCAAAAATAATTTTATAACTTTCAAAAATATTGTCCAAGAAATGTTAGATAGTGGAGATCTCATCTTCGATAACCCTGATGCACCAGCTAATAATAATATTCACATCTTCAAGAAATTTTTTACAAACTACACTCATTCATCTAACAAAACTAGTGAACCCTCGACCAATGATAGTAATGTTCATGAAGTTCATGTTGTTTTTGACATCATACTAGCTCTTCCTCAATTTCCTCCTACTCCATCTATCAAGGAGATTCTTGCATGATCTCCTTCATCCATGGAAGAGTTTGTTTTCATTTGATCCTTTACCCATAGAGGAGTCTCCCTTATCTCCCCCTTCACCCATGGAGGATTCTGTCATATCTTCCGACACCCATTTTCCCCACACACCCCTCAAACTGATGAAAAACTTGCAGTATTTAGTCTCCTACCCATTAGAGAGTCATCCTTACCTTTCTCTTCACCAAAAAGATGAACCTACCTTATCATAATTTTCATCTCCCCTACCCATATGGGATCCATTAGCAACACCCCTTCATATTGGTGACAATTCTCCATTGGATTTCAAGGATCATGTTGATTTTCTCTTGGCTCTTTTACCCACAGATTCAGAAGCCAACCATTTTCTTATCTCATAGATATTCTTTACAGGGATTACTACCAAATCAACATAATCCCCCTCCAACTGTTTCATTTTCACGTTTGGTTGACCGCTTGGATTATGTTGACAATTCAATGCTTTGGGGATGCCTTTGGCTGCCTTTCTAAACTTAGATGCAAATGTTTTCTAGCTGATAATTCCACTATCTATCCAAAGGTGTTTCAAACAACTAAACCAACCATGCCCATGCCAGTTATAACAACCTCTTCTTCATCACCCTTACCCATACCTAAACCTTTATCATCAAATAAACTTTTTACAATTCCTAAAGCCTTACCTACATCTATATCTTCATCTACATCCAAACCCATTGCCACATTAGGAGTCATGCCAACATAAAGCCTAGGCCATAACCCTATCAAACTAGATTTATCCACATCCTCACACGCTATTGCAAAGACTATTTCCCCACCTAAGAAGAAGACCCAACCTCTTAGGCCACATACACCGGATTTGGCTACTACCCCTCTATCACCTTCACCACTTCCATCTATCCTAGGATCACACACATCAAACTTGGCCAAGTAGCCTCCTACCTAAGGTAAAATAAAAGCACAACAGCCCACCTCCTCATCACGATCCTCTGTTACACCCAACTTACCTACACAACTTATGCCTTCGCTGTCACCTGCATACTTTCTACCATCTATACCTACACCACTTCCAGTATCCTCATCATTACCTATGATATTCCCTTCTCTTCAACTAATACCTTCCACCTTGCCTCTTCCCATAGCCTTCACCACACCTCCATTATCACCTTGGCTAACCCATCCCCTTCCTCCATTTTCCTTCCCTTCTACATCACACAATTCTTCTTCACCTTTACCCAAGAAGGTGTAACAAATTCCAAATACCAACTACCCTCCAAAGAGGAAGTTAAATCTACACCACCTTCAACCGTTGGTTCACCTGCTACATCTTTACCATAGAAGGTGCAATCCAAACCTAAAATTGTACTACTTACCAAATAGGTGGTCAAATTGACTCAACCTCTGATTCAACCTCCTATGGCACCTCTCCCACCAAAACCACCCACAATTCCATCTAGACTGACACATACTTCACATTGTGATCTATTAGTAGGGTCTTAGGCCAACATCTTAGATAAACTTTTGGAAACTTCTTTCATCACATTGCCACCACTTAGACCTTACAAACCACTCAAACCTAAACCAGAAGTCTTTGACGATACAAAAATTTGCACTTACCATCATGTGCCAGGGAATGATGTGGAAATCTATAAGGCTCTTAAGACTATTCTTCTCCAACCATGTCCTCCTGAAGAAAAATTTGACGATGATGATCTTTTAGATGAGGACCCTATTCCACCTTCACCTATCACCACACATCCTTGTCACATGCGTATTCAACAACCTTCATCTCCACCTCCACAACCCTTTTATCCCCCTCCAACATTTGATATCAATATGGTCCACATAAGAGAGCTAGCCAAACCTCCGCCAAAATTCCAATGCGCTAAATTTTTCTCACAAAACCAGTAACTGCCCTCACCATATTTTTCCCCATCCTTTCACTACACCTATCATGACTCACTTTCTCCTTTACCACATATTAATATGGTTAACATTACCACTCAAGCTAAGAAGGAAAAAGGAAAGGAGAAAACAACTAGCCCATCCGCTACTCTTTTACCCAATATCCCATCTGCATCTGTACCTAAAACCGACATCCATGGACCCACATACCCTATTTCTAATGGGGTTTCCCATTATATAATGATTAAAAAATTACACCAATATCCTCTCAAAATGTATTTGTACGACTTGGTCCAAACCTTTGAGTCTCATTGACAGGTCCTCATTGAGGTTCTGCAATCTATTAAGGTTTTATCTAATGACCCTACTCTTGTGGAATCCATTATCACTCCTCATCATATGGCCTCTCTCACCATTGCATCCCCTTCCCCTGCACCCGCTACCACTCATCAAGTAGCCACTCTCAGTTTCTCTAATGACAATATTGTACCTCTCCAATCAGATGATCCTGATCCCACCCTATTCATATCTATCTACATTGATAATATACACGTTCGATGCATTATGATCGATGGCGGTGCTAGTATTAACATCATTTCCTCCCATGGATATAACCAAATGTGCATCACTTCTATTTGCATGTATAATAACCTAGTTATGTTGCATTCATTCAATGATGCCATGACTTCTACACCTGACACCATCATTCTCCACATTCGTGTGGGCCCCCGTACCATTCCAAAATTATACTATGTTTGAAAGGGGGAATTCCAGTACAACAAGCTGCTTGGCCAACCTTGTATCCACATCATTGGTTGTGTTCCTTCAACCTTACACTAGTGTTTAAAATTTTAACATGAAGGACACAACTATGCCATCCCTATCGACCCTTCACCATTCAAGACCTGTAACATGTTGTATCAACCCAATGATGTACTTATACCAATTAAGGCATCTACCACCGATACCACTTCCCCTTCACCTATGACCCCATCCACCAATGTTGCCAATAAATCTTCCAAAAATAACTTCTCTATTCCCACTACTGCCATAACTTCTATAGCTGACACATCAACTAACCCATCTACTTCTCAACCAACCAATGCTTCTTCTTCCCAACTACCCAGTAATTCATCCATTCCCGCTACCCACATATCAACTATTGACCCCTTAGAAGGTGTTTTCAATGCCTCACTCTAGGGGAGTACCACTTTTATAATATTGACACATTTATTACTCCTCAAGAGTATGGTAAACTTCACCGACATCCCTGCTATAATCATTGTATAGGAAAGGTTTTCCCTTATGGTCCTCCCCACCTTCACACCAACTTAACATATGGGGGACTTGATGCTTCTACCTACTTTCCCAAGCTACCTTCCCAAACTCGACCATTTTAATCCGACCTTTAATCTCTCACCAACCACCAATTTTCCCACACCTTCCTCCATTGTTGTGCTTGGAAGGGCTTTGGATTTGGTTTCTATGAACAAGGTCACCATATTGTCATTCCATGCACCACTCGTAAGCATAAAGACCATAGTGGTATTGGATTTTTTGAACCATCTCCCAAGAAGGCCCGAGTCGAATTCATTGAGGATGATAAACATTCCCCACCCAATTCACTAGCTTCACCACCTTTGCCTACAGAGTCTATGGATCCAGAGTCCATTCCTCATTAAAAAAATTTCATGAACACCATTTCCCTAGGAACCCTAACTTATGAACTAGATGGTGAGACTCCCTATTCTCTTCCCTTCCTATATCCTGACATGGTCAATGATGATACACCTTCTATTAACGACATTCAATGTCAGGATGATGAGTCTATTCTCACCTACCTTGGTGTGGAAGATTCTTATATTCATCGGTCATTACCTTCTGAGACACAAATCATGCTGAATGAATCCACCATCAAAATTAATATTCACACTCAAGACAACCCGCACATTATAAAAATAGTCCAATATTTAGATGCTGCTTTATGGGAAGCTTTTACTGCTTTCCTCTGGGATCATAGAAACACTTTTGTTTGGTCCTACGTTGATATGCCCGGTATTGACCCAAAAATTGTGGTCCATAATATTGTAACTATTTTTGAGGCAAAAACCATGAAATAGAAGCTGTGGAAAATGCATCCTCACATTTCCCTTCTTGTCAAAGAAGAACTTCAATGCCTTCTTTCAGTTTCCTTCATCCTACCCATTGATTATCCCCAATGGATCTCTAACATTTTTCCTATCACCAAAGTGACAGGGGGACTCCGCATTTGCATAGATTTTCATGACCTGAACCTAGCTTTCCCCAAAGAAAAATTTCCTTTACTTACTATTTACCAACTAGTTGATCTCACATCTGACCATGAGATGTTATCACTCATGGATGGTTTCTTGGGTTATAATCAAATATTAGTTTCCTCATAAGATCAACAAAAAACTACTTTCATCACTCCTTGGGGGACCTTCTGCTATTGTGTTATGCCATTTGGAATTTAAAATGCTAGTGCTACATATCAGTGGGTCATGACTTATATCTTTCATGACATTATGCATCACATATTGGAAGATTATGTTGATGATATTCTTACCAAATCCAAACATCAGACCAAACACCTTACAATCCTTAAGGTCATCTTTGACAATCTCATCAAGTACTGTGTTAGCCTTACCCCTAAGAAGTGTGTCTTTTCTATTCTCTTCGGAAAGCTCCTTGGTTTTATTGTTCATTTGCATGGCATTGAAATTGATCCCGTTAAAATCAAGTCTATTCTCAAAATGCCTCCACCTACTAACCTTCGTCAACTTTGTAGTTTTCAAGGAAAGTTATAATCTATTCGTCACTTTATTTCATAACTTTTTTACCACTACCATCCATTTCATCATCTCCTAAAAAAGGATGTCTCCTTCAAATGGGATGATGAATGCCAAAAATCCTTTTATGCCTTAACACAATACCTCCTTCAACCACCTGTACTCATTCCCCCTAAGGATGACCAACCAATTTACCTTTATATTTCTACTATTGATTATTCCTTGGGTGCCCTACTTGCTCATTGTGACGAGAAACACAGGGAACAAATGGTTTATTATATAAGCCACATGATTTTAGACTACTAAACTAGATATACTCACACCAAAAAACTCAGCTTAGCCTTAGTTTATGTTTCCACTAAACTTCGCCATTACCTACTTAACCAAAAAAACTTTTTTGTCACCATTACTGACCCCTTACATTACATGTACGCTAATCCCTACCAACATGAATATGTTTCACGTTGGCTCATGCTTCTTCTAGACCTAGATCTAAAATTCCTCTATCAAAAGTATGTCAAAGGATAAACAATTTTTGACCAACTTGCAGACGCACCTCTCTCCAGAAATCAATCCTCTAACTTTGATTTCCCTGATGAATCCATGACTACTCTCTTTTTATACTATACCGTTTACTAGATGACCTTATTCTTTTATGGTTCCAAATGTCAATGTGGGGGTGGTGTCAGAGTTATCCTCATTCCTCTTGATGGTGAGCCTATGCCATTATCTTTCAAACTAGATTTTGATTGTACTAAAAATATCGCTGAATATGAAGCACTTGTGTTAGGCCTTCAAGCCGCCATAGCCTTAGACGTTAAATAAATTAATATCTTTGGCAACTCTCAAGTGGTTGTGAACCAAGTTAATGGTATTGAACTAGGAAATAAGGGATAAAATATGTGGAACAATACCTCATAGAATCACAATAGTAGAATCTAATGTGCAGAAAATATTACAAGTCTCAAATAAAAGTGCAGAATAAAATTAACACAACACAAAGAGACAATATTTAACACGGTTCACCCAATTTGGGCTACGTCCACCAAGAATCACTTGCTAAGATTTTATTACAAGCCACCTCTCTCTCTCAATACAATACCCATATCTATTTCGAACTATGCTTAACAAAATATACAGAATTCACACCCAAATTCAAACACATCTACAATGTTACATAATACCTACCATATGCACAAAACCACATAAGTAGACAGCTACTTAAGTAGTTTTACAAAACCATGGGCCAAAACCATCCCATAAACCTATGGGTCAAAAATCCTACCCATATGAGAAAAACATGTTTCCCGGTATATTAGGCACATTTTTTTCAAGGCCAATTTTTTTTTATCTGGGGCTGTGCCCCTGAACCCCAGCAAGACAATTGTGGAAAGTGTATAGTAATTTTAGTGTACATTCTTCAAAACTTTCACACATGAAAATAGGCTCCACAACCTAACAATATCTCACTTGGATACTAGTTTTCCTCTGAGAAATCTTCTCAACCCTTCACTACTTTCTGTGAAGACCAACGAAAGCTGAACACAACTTCAGTTTTTCCCTTGTGACCACCTTGGTCATGTCTTTAGGATTCTAACTGGTATGAGTCTTCTGTAGCTTCAACTTCTCTTCCTCCAAAGTTGTCTTGATGAAATGGTACCTTAACTGTATATGCTTCATCCTAGAGTGGAAAGAATAATTCTTGGCTAGGTTTATAGCACTTTGACTATCACTATGCATCTTTCCTTCTTCCTGCTTATGCCCCAACTCCTCAAGTAATTTCTGTAGCCAAATTATTTATTTTCTTACCTATGTGGTAGCAACATACTTATCCTCAGTGGATGACAACCACCAACTTTTATATTCGTGAAATCTAACTCGCTGATGTCCCACCTACAATGTAAACATAACCTGTCGTGATCCTCCTACTATCTATATCTCCGGTCATCTCTGAATCTACATAACCAAAAAAAGTGGTGTCTGATCCAATGTAACACAAAACTATCCCCATGGTCCCTCTCAAATACCAAAGGATACACTTTATTGTTTGTTAGTGATCTCTACCTGGATCACTCATAAATATATTCACCTCTCTTACTGCATGAGAAATATCATGCCTGGTGCACACCATGACATACATCAAAATTCCAACCGCTAATGAGTAAGGTACCTTGGACATCTAGTTTCTTTCCTGCTTTGTCTTGGGACACTGCTTCTTTGATAACTTGAAATGGCCTACCAAAGGATTCCCAACCGGTTTAACATCTTGCATATTAAACCTCTCCAAGACCTTCTTAATGTACTCTTCCTGAGATAAAGTCAACTTCTTTTCCTTCCTATCTCAAGATATCCTCATACCAAGGATTTTTTTGGCTACCCCTGAATCCTTCATAGCAAAGGATTCACTTAGCTACTTCTTGAGTACTTTTATTTCCTGCATGTTTTTACCTGCAACCAACATGTCATCCACATTCAGACACAAGATAATATAACTGCCATCCTCAAATTTCTTTCTATACACACAATGGTCATAATGACATCTAATATAACCTTGTTCCATTATGAAGCTATCAAATTTCTTATACCATTGATGTGGAGCTTGTTTCAAACCATACAAGCTCTTATTCAGTTTGCACACCATCTCCTTTTTACCTTTGACCTCATAGCCCTTTGGCTACTGCATATATAGATCCTCCTCTAAATAACCATGGAGAAATGTAGTCTTTACATCAAGCTATTCTAAGTGCAAGTATTCTATTGAAACTATTCCAGGAACAATTCTAATCGAAGTAATTTTTACTACAGGAGAAAAAATCTCATCAAAATCTCTACCTTTGAACACCTACCAAGCCTTGTATCTTTTCTTTCCTCCTTCCTCTTTGACTCTCTACACCCACTTGTTATGTAATTCTCTTTTACCTTCGGGTAGCTTCACCAAATCCAATGTTTGGTTCTCCATGAGAGCCTGATACTCCTCATCCATGGATTTCTCCCACTTCTTCCTAGAATCTACCTGCATTGCTTCATCAAATCTCTCTAGCTCTCCACTGTCAGTGAGTAATAAATAATAAAGAGAAGGAGAAAAATGTTCAGGTTCTCTTCTTACCCTAGAAGACATCCTCAATATAGGAGTTTGGGGTTCCTGTTGAGGAGGTTCCTGAAATGATTCATGTGTCACTCTCCCATCTAGAAGATCCTCTACCATTACATATTATTTCTTGGATTCTTCCCTATTTTCCTGCAACTACTGCTTATGCATGACTTTCTCTTTAAATACCACATCCATAGATCGAATGATTTTCTTGTCCTTAATACTCAAACATTTATATCCAAAGTCATCATGACCATAACCAATGAAATTATATTTTTTTGATTTAGCCTCTAGCTTAGTCCTATCATCCTTTTCTATATGGACAAACACCTGACATCCAAAGAATCTAATAAATGAGTAATAAAATTTCTTACCATACCAAGCCTCCTCAGGTATGCCTCCATCCAAGGAACTTGTGGGTCCTCTATTTATCAAGTTCACTGATGTGTTCACCACTTCTACCCAAAAAGAAAGAGGAAGTCCTGCATGTAACCTCATACTTATGGAATGTTCAATTTTTGTTCTGTTCATCCTTTCTAACACCCCATTTTTCTACGGATTTCTTAGAACTGTGTTTTTCCTACGGATTCCATTCTTATAATAGTAATCATCAAATTCATTACTGTAATACTCTCCTCCATTATCTTACCTCAGACATTTTAGCTTAAGACCTGTTTCATTCTCTACCAAGGCCTTCCATTTAGCAAAAGTGTCAAATACATCATATTTGTTTCTGATACAATAAACCCAAAATTTCCTTATTGCATCATCAATAAAAGTAACATAATAACTTGAACCCCCAAAAGATGATACCTGAGTCGGCCCCCACACATCAGAATGCACCAACTCTAACTTACTTTCTTTCTTTGTAAGTCTAACCTTGAGAAACCTTACTCACTTCTATTTCCCATATATACAGTCCTCATAGAACTCCAAACCTT
Source organism: Taxus chinensis (assembly GCA_019776745.2). Lineage (NCBI taxonomy): Eukaryota > Viridiplantae > Streptophyta > Pinopsida > Cupressales > Taxaceae > Taxus > Taxus chinensis. Next base: position 618,252,584 of record CM034148.1, on the reverse strand, counting down.
TTTCTGTATATCTAGGAAAATCCTTCTTTATGATCTCCATGCTCTTATGGCTCATATGAACAAGCCTATAGTGCCACATTGTTGTATCTACTTATGAATCCATAAGATTACAAACATTAGTGCTATAAGTGGTTAAATACAAGGTTCCAACCTTCTTACCTCTTTTCACCACAAGAAAACCCTTGGTAACCTTCCAAGAGTCTGCTGTAAATATCACAGTACAATCATAACTTCCCAACTGGCCCACCGATATCAAATTCCATTTTAAGGTAGGTGCATTTTTGACATCCTTCAATAACCATGTATTCACGTTCTACATCTTAACCTAAATAGAACCTTTTCCAACTATACTATAAGGATCATCGTCAACAAGGAAAACATGCTAAAAATCCCCTTGAACATAATCAATAAAATAATGCCTATGTGGAGTAGCATGGAAAGAATCCCCCAAATCTAAAACCCAAGATTCAACAATATTGTGCAAAGAAAGAATCAAAGCATCCTGAAAAACATTACCCATTGCCACATTTTCCTCCTTTTTTTCTTCCTCTTGTTTCTTCTTGTCCTGAAGATCCCAACAATCCTTCTTTGCATGCCTAGACTTTCCACAATCTTAGCATACTATCTTGCTTTTGGATTTTGACATTGCCTGATCCTCTGATTTTCCATGACTTCCTCTATTCTTCTATCTCCCTCTAGTTTCCACTTTCAAAGCATTCCCTGAATTAGAAGATTCCCTAGAGATTTTTCATTTTTTTCCTTAGAATCACCCCTATAACATTCTCGAACTTCAACTTGGAGTTAGATGGAACCAAGTTGCTTATCATCCTTACTAGGCTATTCTAACTCTCAGGTAAAGAGCACATAATTAATAAAGCCCTAACTTATTCATCAAATTCTATTGTAACTAAAGCTAGCATATTTACAACCATATTAAAATAATGTAAATGATCTACTACTAAACCATTCTCAGAAATCTTCATATTAAACAACTTTTTCATTAAAAATATCTTGTTAGAGGTAAAGAGTTTTTCATACAACTTCCCTAATGCATCCATCAGTTCTTTTGTAGTCTTTTCCTTTTAAATATTAAATAATACCGAACATGCAAGACACAGCCAGATTGTCCCAAGTGCCTTCATATCTAGAAAATCCCATTTCGCATCCTTCATGCTTGAGGGTTTGTTCACTTTCTCAGACAACAGAATATAAAGATCCTTTTAATAAAGGTAATCTTCCATCTACATCTTCCAAAGACTAAAATTCTTCCCATTTAATTTATCAACCCTTGATCTTCCATCATTTGTCATAGCTCCCACTTAAGCTAAAAATTTCCCTGCGATTCAACACTTCAACAAACAAAACAAGGCTCTGATAGCAATTATTAGGAAATAAGGGATAAAATATGCAGAACAATCCCTCACAAAATCACAACAGTAGAAAATAATATGCATAAAATATTACAAATCTCAAATAAAAGTGTAGAGTAAAATTAACACAACACAAAGAGACAATATTTAATGTGGTTCACCCAATTTGGGCTACGTCCACCAAGAATCACTTGCTCAGATTTTATTACAAGCCATTGATCTCTCAATACAATACCCAGATCTATTTGGAGCTATGCTCAACAAACTCTACAAAATTCACACCTGAATTCAGACACATCTGTAATGTTACATAATACCTACCATATGCACAAAACCACATAAGTAGATAACTACTTAAGCTGTTTTACAAAACTGTGTGTATCAAAACCATAGGCCAAAACCGCCCCATAAACCTATGGGTCATAAATCCCGCCATATGAGAAAAGAATGTTTCCCAGTATATCAGGCACATTTTTTTGAGGCCAATTTTTTTTTTCTTGAGGGCTGCGCCCCCAAACCCTGGTGAGAAAACTATGTAAATTGTATAGTACTCTTAGTGTACAGTCTTCAACAATTTCACACAAGAAAACTGAATCCACAATCTAATAGGTATATACCAATGTCGTAATGAGATACTTCAAAAGTATAAACATCATGTTGACATACTTTTGACTACCTTTGATTGTTATGAACTTCAAACCACCTTGCGTTCCAAATTTTTTTTTATAGATACCATTTCCTGTCTAGCTTCTCAAATCATTGCTTCTCCCTTTGAATCAAAAATATTTGTCACTGTACAAAGGTTGCACTCACCCTATTATCTAATTTGAGACATCAACCTTGTAGGAAACATTGAAACTGACCCACATGACCTTTAGTATAAACATTTTTCTGAATACCTTTCCCTTTCCATTTTACCTCCAAATCTTACTTGCAATGGACCATGATCCTTTCTCAAAATTGTCTCTCACTATGTCATCATGGGTGGTATTCTTTATAAATGTGGTTTTGATGTTATCCTCTTATGATGTCTTATGAGTTTTGAAATTCCCTATACCATCAAGGAAGTTCATGATGGCATTTGTGGGGGTCACTTCAATGGCTTAGCTTTTGCTAAACGAATCTTGCACCTGGGATACTACTGGCCAACCCTAAACCATGATTTTTGTGACTATGTCAAACATTGTGTGAAGTTTTAGCAACATGTTAATATTCATCACACCCCTAGTCACACCTTACAGGTCGCACGAGACCTTTGGCCTTTCTCTCAATGGGGTTTGGATCTTGTTAGAGAGATCAAACCTCATTCTTCCCAACGTCGTAAATGTATTATTATCGCTACTGAATATTACACTAAATGGGTAGAATCTGTACCTCTTATATCTACAAAAGATGAGAAAATATGTGAATTCATCAATCATCACATCATTTGTCGTTTTGGTGTTCCTCACTGCCTCATCACTCATAACAGAAAACAATTCAAAAAAAATCCTACAGAAACTCTGGGACGCCCTTGGCATTCAAGAGGAATCAACTAGCAAAACCTTAAACAAAATTCTTATGAAATTGGTTGACGATACTGGAAAGGATTGGCATAAGCACATTCCTTTAGCCTTATGGGCTAGTTGTACTAGTATTCATACATCAACTACTACCACACCTTTCTCTTTGGTCTATGGTACAGAGTTTATCCTACCTCTCGAAGTCCAAATTCCATCTATTCACATCTCACTCAATATATGCTCAACAATGATGATTTTTTCGAGGACTATTTGGTGCAACTTGAGTTATTAGACGAACGTCATCTCAATGCTCTTGATCACCTCCAAATCTACCAAAAAAGTATCAAACATTCCTATGATAAATGCATCCAAGAACAAACCTTCCAAGTCGGTGACCTCATCCTAAAATAAAATCAACATGTAACAAAAGTGGAGAAAAGTAGACGGGGAAAAGTTTCTCCTAATTGGCTTGGACCCTATATCGTTACTCATACCTATGGATCAGGTGCTTATCATTTGTCTTCACTTGAAGGTAAACCCAAATATGAGCCCCTCAATTCCTTGCATCTTTGACCATTCTATTATTGAATCAAGTCCTAGATCACCTTATTTCTATTAAGTGCTTGTCCCTTGAGCACCATTTAACTTCCACTTACCTTTTTTAAGGATCAACGCTACATAATAATCATGTGGATTACCCGTCACCTTTTAACCATATCATCAATATGAGTACCACAACTCTACTCATGACATGATTCTCATGGATACTTTTCGTCCTTTTGAGGATGAAATACCATGGTTTTTCATTACTTAAAACCTCTCTTTCATAAGCTAACCCTTGTGTGCTATGGTTTTGTCTTCATAAAAAAAGCCTATACTTCTCTATAGTCTTGTCCATGACCTAAAAGTCCAAAAAAAGATTCAAAAGTAATATATGGGATTTTCAATCTCAAACTCCTTGATTCAAACTTCTAACAAAAAGATGAGTCCCTAAAAAGGGACATCTAATATTTCTATCTTGCTAATATAAAAAAACTGCTCCCTCAAAAGAGAACTATACAAATCTAGCCATACTGTACATAGTCTATCACAAACATAAGACTATTCCTGTAAGAATAAAATAAAAAATATTCTGAAGCTTCCCACATCGATCATCTTCATGAGGCCTCAAGGAGATATTCTATTCATCCCACATAGACTTCTTGCATCGATCAATCTATAAAAAACAAAAGAAAAAAGAAAAAGATGACTTTTTCATCATGGACTTGCCTATTTTGAGATTGGGACTCTTTCCAAAGAGGCATGTTGTCTCACACCAGGTTACTCTAAACCAACTTCATTCACCTCACCCGCCTTTCCTTTCTAACCTTCTACCTACTCAAGGGACATGCCACAAATGTGACATTACGTGATCATGTGACCTTATTCATCCTTAGAATAGTCAATCATGTAACTCCTATAGGGTTTTATGTTCATACACCATATTTGGTATGATAGACTCGTATTGGTTCCTACTAATTAGGTGGATTTTTTGTCTCCTCTTACCATTCACCTCTTTTCTTACTTATTGATTCTCCTACATAGTACCAAACCTTTGACACATACATTTTAGGAATTCCTCTTTTACAAAAATCACCCATGCCTATTTGACCTAAAATAAAACCATGCCTATGACCTAAAACCACCCATGCCTATTTGACCTCAATTCAAGCATGCCTATGACCTAGACTCAACCATGCCTAAATGACCTAAAATCAACCATGCTTATGACCTAAAATCAACCATGCCTAAATGACCTAAACTCAAACATGCCAGAATGACCTAGACTCAGTCATGCCTGAAACCAACCAACCCATTTCTCTACCTCATCATATTCTTCACTAGCTTATGGGAGAACTACATCAGCTTGAGGCCCCTTTTTGCTGGGGCTATGTGGGTAGCACTTCGAGGGCATGGGGCCCTTAGAGGTTAGCTCGGCCATTCTTTCCCCTAACCAATTTTTCCCCCTTTTATATTCACATTATACCTTAGTTAGTTTCCATAATAACAATAACTTGGAAATTAAATCAAATGCAAAACCATGACCAAATCATGCCTAAATCACCTAGACTCCACCATGCCTACATGACTCCATCATGCCTACATGACCAAAAAATTCACAAAAAACAATCTAAATACCTACTCCCACCCACCCAAACCTATCATAGCTTCATTACCAACCCTATTTAAGCTACATTGGACCTTCACCCTCCCTCATTTCATTCATTTTTAGCCACGATTTCACAAATTAACATTACACCCAAATTTTACACAAAATGATTTCAAAAAAATCTCTTTCAATCAAATACAGGATTTGGATTGACTCCTACCTCATCTTGCGCCATCTCCATGGTGGCACGTCTAGATACTACGCCAGTGGTCCACTCACTCCCTCTCCTGCCTCCTCCATGCCAAAATCAATTCCTCACCTCACAACCAATCGAATCAATCAACTCGATCTCATGGACCCGCCAATCGAATGTTAATCACCCATTACGTGGCTCGCCAACTCAGTTATACATCTCGTACTGCCATTTTCCACTCCTCAACTCCTCCTCTGTCATTATATAAAAGTGGAAAGGTTAAAATGAATCAGTAAAAAGTGTATTTTTCCATTTTTAACCCTAAATCGACATGAGCGATGCCGGTCATATTGAGCCCTAGCCAATTGATGTCAGTTTCACTCTAACTGGCATCAGTCACCCTAAATAACCATTTGACCCACCCCATGCCCATTTTTCCTTAAAAAATTATTGCTCCAACAAAGTTTGACCTTACCAACACCTATTACACCCTACCCACAAGCCTACATTACCTGTACATTTCCTTAAATGCATTTAGGGACATATTATTTACCTACACCTTGCCCTTACCTATGCCTTGACTTGAATTACCTTTTGTGACATTTGATTTTGTGTACTTGTTATACCTTATGATGTTGTTACCCGTGTTGTTTAGCCTAGTGACCTTACCTTACCTAATGACGTGATGTTTATCCCGACCATACCTTTTTGCTATGAAAAAATCATATTACTCGTTCCTACACCGGACCTTGTTGTGCTTCATGACCATATCCTATACATTGGATACTTTAATCACTTCAATCTCATTTGGATAAACCTATTACCCTTTAGACAATGTAGACTTTGCAAGCTCTTCCACCTGTCACCGTATCACAATCTATACATGTGTGTGTGTTCTATTTCCATTACCTATTACCCAATATGATCATTACCTATTACCCAAGAATTACCATACCCTTACCTACTGACCCTCATTTTCATAAATCACCTATTTATCAAACCACTCCCCAACTAATTTTCCAACCTCATCGGTTCGTAGTTTGAGGGGGATCACTTTCAACCCTACTTAGGGAAACCTAACATCCACTTATACCTGGGACATTGACTCCATTTTTTTGTTAGCATCACTTACCAATACAAGATATGGGAAAAAAGGGGAAGATGTAGACACCAAATTTGGGTCACACTCCCCTTGGTCCCCTTAATCAATTAACGTAATATATTTAATTAATCATGACCCCTTCATCCTATACTAATGTTCATCCTCACATTATTAATTAATTTAATTAAGTTAATTTCACCCTCACACCTCCACCACATCGTTACACCTCACCCTGGACCTATTCCAGGGGCATTTAACTCACAATGACCAAGTCATCACTCTCAGGATTGAGTCATCACTCCCAGTGTTGAGTCACCACTTAACCAAACTAAGACTTCTTCCTAAACCTAATTGGAATTCTTCTATGACCTTCCTACCTTCTCTCACATCAAATCCACTTAACTAAGCGGATTTAATCAAAATCACGCCAAAAATAGTAAATATCTACCTATTTTTGGTAAACCTAGAATTTCCCACCTTAACTGATGTCGGTTATCCCTCAATCGACACCAGTCACCTAACCGTCATCAATTACCATATATAAAATTTCACAACTCTTTATAGGGGCTGGTCATTCAGTTAGTGGATCCTTATTGCATTTAAACATGAATCTATAAGCCATCCTATATCCATATGATGAACACACACACAACCACAGTGTAAGACAAAAAACTGCTTTGCCTTCCAGAGCATCGGAATATTCACGGGAACACTCTAGGAGTATTTCCTTGGCACTGAGCTCAAAATTTCTTCATAGATCAACTACTTTCCTCCTCCACCTCCCAAGATCTGTAGGACATCAAGTAGGTATTGTGATCCTAATCATTTTACTTATTCCTTTTATAGATATTTGGTTTCTTTTAGTAGTTTATTTTTCCTCTATTTCCTGTACATCACCTTCCTCCCAACATTTCCCAACTATTCGACCATCCTAATCCTTTTCATTCCATTCTAAACCTATTTCTTATTATCCTTGAGTATTCTTAGCCATATTATGACCCAAACCATATTACTCTCACTCTCTGTGTAATCACAAAGAGCCTAAAAACCTTTGTTTAACAATTTACTATCAAATCGCCCCTACCGATGTCGGTCACCTTAACCATTGTCGGTCTCCCCTACTCTATAGGCATCGGTCACCAATTTGATATTGGTCACTGTGTTTTCTATTATCCTTCACCAAATTTCCCCTAGCATCACCTAAAGTCCACCCAGACCTTACTAGGTACATCAGTGACCTTACCTAACACCCCTGTGACCTATACCAACCAAAAACATCACCTTTCCTGATGTTAGATTAGTTTAGATTTTAATACTTTGCTTAATCTAGTTTGTTGATAATGCTTTGAGATACCTAAATCAAAGTGTTAGTAGTAAGACCTTTATTTCTCATATTTAATTTCATTAATTTGATAAAAATAGTGGATTGATAGCCATCTAGGAAGTATCACACTTCCCAAAACTAGCAATCGCTAAGCAGTCCACTGCCATTCGTTATTTAATTATCATCATGGTGGTCTTACTTTATATCTATAAGTAGTCTTTCCCAGAAAAAAAGGAATTATCCATGATTAGATTGGATCAAATTCAGTAATGTGCACATTCAACCTTTGACCAACATAATCAAATGTATTGCTCCTTGATCATTACCTTATCTATTTTATTGCATAACTTATTCGGTGAAACAACACTATTTGTGATATTTTTTTGTACAAATTAGCCATCAACCATTTATATTTTGTACAATATTTGCATCTGATTTTCATCCCCACCATAAAATTTTTAAGAGGGTTTCCCTTTGCACCTAAAGTAATACACAAAGAGTTTTTAGAATTGTATGAACAATCATTTGTACTCCAAAAATTTTCTAGGTCTCTTCTTTCTATTCCCTTGACTATATTGCAATGTTTCTTTCCCCAAGTGAGTATTGGATCCAATATGGTCAATATTTTTTTATTGAATCCTGTTGATATATTTTTAACATCAACAGAAATGATATTGTCAGACCAGAATCCTAGTTCACAGTATGGTGATAATAATTTTATAAATTATGATAGGCCACCTTGCAAGTTGACAACTTTCATACCTAGCTTGAATGACATCTTCCTATTGTATGTTTTTAATCCTATATAGCAGGTCCTCCATATCCAAAATAAGTAAATAACTCTTATCGTCACCTGCAAGGAAGTAAAAAAAATATTTTCATTAGCCACATATCAATTACAACCAATTGAAATAAAAAACATTTTATCTTAAAGCTAACAGTTACCAATTGATATTACGGCTTGGATTACACTGACTTTTACACACTATTGGATACATTGATGTAAGAGGTATTTCAAATACACAATAATTCAATTCATAATATATTTCTTGCTATTGATAATGTGAGCATAATGTATTTGAAATAAACATTAATCAATTCATAATTGATTTCTTGATTGTGGAAAATCAAATCTTAAAGGGATAAACATATTGGTTTCTATGGTGATATGGTAAGTACAATATCAATTATTCTTTGTATTATAATTAAAATTTAGTGGTTGTTAGGATACACTTACATTTTTTGAGCCACCCTTTGGCGGAAAACAGTCCTCAATTATTGATGAGGATTTACGACCACTAGGCTATGCCATCATTGACCGAACTACACTTACCTGGAAAACCTTTAATGAGGCTAGCCAAGTGTTTCTTTATATACGTACAAGCTAGATCAAATCGTATGTAGTTCTATTTATGATGATGTTGAAGCCAAAACAGTGTTAATTCAATGTAGTACTAGTCAAATAAATGTAGTAGTGAAAATCAATGAGATATTGATGAATGTAAGGTTTTTTAGTCAAACCTTTATTGTATTGAATGTGGATCCATAGAGTCCGCTAATCCCTATGATACTTCATTCTAAATTTTTATCGTAGCTTACAAATGGATTTCCTTAAACATTTTTCATCAAACCTATGCCAAGCATATAAACTAATGCATGTTAGTTATCATTTCCTATAAATTTGTGGGTCTTATAAATAATTTTGTTGTAAAATACACATGGATATCATACCAGGTTGTGAGTGTTTATTCATGTTGGATACCTCCGCACCCTCCACAGTTACGTTGTCTAGTTGTTGGTTGTCTGCATAATTATTTATCATCTTATAAATTTACGGGCCTTATTAGTGGTTTTGTTTGTAAATTCACACGATTAACATACCTAGATCTGATGGTGTATTCATTGAAAATGTGCCCGCTTCCTCCACATCTATCATCTGAACTGTAAAAAACATGTAGTTTTTAAAAAAATTGAAAACCATGGTAATTGAAGATAGATCTCATTAAACATATTTATAAAATGATTGAAAGTAAATAACCATGTTGAATTGGTTGTGTAGCATCACGTTGAAATAGTTATACATCAACTTTTATAGCTTTTTGGTTTTTTGCATAAACAATAATTGTATAAGTAACATATTTAGGTTAAAATCCATTAAACAAAATCACTTGTTGAAGTTGTTTTTGGAGATGAACCTTTCTTCATATGAGAATAGTAATGTTTTAGAAACATTGCTTGACTATGTGTCTCAACAATAAAAACAACAGATAGTTTGGAATCCACCAATGCATGGAGTGCAACACTGCCACTGTAAATCACTAGTACTAGAGAATTTTTGGAACAACATAGAGTGAACATCTCAACCCAGAACTCATACGATATTTCACAAAGAAAAGGATGGATGTTTCCTTGTAGGCCAATTTCACTTGCAATTACCAATTTTTTTGGTAGTTTCTCCATCCAATCCATAGTGACCTCTTCTCTATAATCATCATTATTGTCACGGTTGTGCACACAAGATATTGTGTACATAAGACACAAACTTTTGAATATCTCGTTGCTAATGTAGAGTATGTAGCATCCATCCAGAATTGATACTCCAATGTCTTTAACCTTTTCCATGTATCTTTGTATTGTGTCGCTTAACATTTTTGAATAACTAATTGGTATTAGAATAATAATAATACAATCTAGCACATTGGTTTCAATAACTATTAGAAGCTCCATTATGACATCAAAAGAAATATCGAAATTGTAAAAATCAGCTATCACACATTTAGATTGAAAGGATTAGTCGAAGGAATGGAAAAGTTAGGAAGCTGGAATATATCACATTTACAAGAAAAAATGTCTGTGGCTTTCATCCTTATTGGTATATTTCCTTCCAGTGACATCACATAGTTGTCTAATATTGTCTGAGCCATGACAGGGAAGAACTTATTCCACCTCATGATATTTTTTCTGTTTTTCCATTTTTCCCCTATATGGGAATCAAATTTTATTTTTCCATTTCTCTCTTCACCCAACACTACAAACAACTTGTGGTAGTGTGATTCATGCAATTTAAACTTTTTGATTACATTGGATTCACTACAGGATGTCAATACAATATTATCTGGATGCTTATTTCTCAAATAATGTATAAACTTTTTCTCTCATTTTGTTGTCTCCTTTTATTCTCTGGTAGTAAGAATCAAATGTCTCTACTATTAAACTAGCCTCAAAAGACCCAGTTGATTTAGTATTCCTTTTTAACCCATGCTAATTTTGATTTAGATGGGTCTATCTCCAATTTAGTCAAATATGTTCACCTCAGCATAGTAAACAACTTGGCATGTTTTGGAGGTGAAAGAAAATATTTTCTATGCAAGAAATGAAAAACAAAAGATGTTTTCTCATTTCCATACAATTTTATGAATACTATAAATATACCATTTTAAATTTCTTCTGCATTTGAACATCTAGTTTTGTCAGAATCTGTTAGAATCCCCAAATTCCAACCATATTTTAAACATTAATATGGTCCACTGTTTATGGAGGCATGCATTTCCCATTTCCTGAACAAAGTAAATATCCAACTCCATATCAAGAATAAGACACTTATTGTTTTCAAAGTCAAAGTGTTCCACCTGGACACGTAGTGTCTCCAAATCAATAACTTATGATGATAGAATAATACCATACTTCCTTGTGATTGTCATCTATAAAAAAAAATACCAACAGGTCAACGTGGTAGTTTTCACGGGAATTAATTTCCACAAACCATTCCTCGTCTCTTTTCTTCCAACAAATACCACCTACGATGAATGGAATTTTTTTGAATGAAACACAAACAATGGAAGACATTTTACCTATATTTAGAGTAAAATACATTAATAATTAGGTCATTTCCAAATTTTTGTTTTTCTCGCATTGTTTGTTAAGGAATTTAAATACTACCCTAGCAAAACACCAACATCTAGAGTTCTTTACTATGTATCATAATAGAGTAAATTAACTTAATGGTTAGTGACCACTAGGCTTCAATAGGACATCTTATGTATCATTCAACTGGTTACAGTAATTCATATTTTGTGGATCAAATCAATAATAATTTTTTTTTCTAAAGTCTGAAATCGAATTATGATGCATTGAAAGATACAAAACCATTTGCACCTTTTGAAAGTCATTACATATGATCCGGATAAGCTATAACATTATATAGATGGCATGATAGGAACATTAAAAAATACACACTTTAGTGATAGATAGACTTCTAGTCAACATATAAAAGAACAACCTAAAACATTTTATAAGCCATTTACACCTATTTAATGATAAACCATAGAGGACATTAAGATGTAATATTTGGTATTTCGAAGAGAGTTTGCGGTATCTTGGGATTTTTTATTTTAGAAGATGATGTGATTTATGTGTATATCGGTCATATTGTAGTAGTGAGGATTAGATGCTTGTAACAAGACTAATGTACATGTTTAAAGGATAGCGGTAGGAAGATCTAATGTTTGGTATTTTGAGGAGAGTATTTGAGTAACAAATCACATTAACGGAGTTAGTGATAGCTCATCATTTTTTGTTATATAAGACAATGTGAAATATATGTATATCAGACATACTTTATTCATTATGTCTAAATGTCTATAACTACTCTAAGTACAATATTTTAAGTGTAACACTTGGTGGGAAATTCCACAACAAGATATAAAAAAAAAACGGGAAGGATTACACTTTTCCTAAACATAAGTATGGCCCTCTTCACAATAGTTGTTTTCATGGAAACAATGCTCTCTATAAGGTCATGGTGGGTTAAACCTATTTGAGAAAATATTTGATTATTAACAATGTTTTTTGAGTACCACTAAAACAAGGGTCTATTCTCTCTTACTCTAACTATAAGTTAGATTTACAATACTAATTGAAGAAATTTATTCCAAATTATTCGAACTTATGTTAACTTATTTATAGTTTCAGTATTCTTAGGTTGCAAACATTTACTGTTTGATACATTGTATCCATTAAGGGTAAAAAGCACTAAGAATTTAAAAATCATGATAAAATAACAAATCACAACCTAGCTTAGTGAAAGCTAGGGTCCCACCCTTTCATCTTACCATTGTAATCACTTTCTGTACACTTTTGGCTCGCTAGTGATTTTCATTGATTATAATTCTATCATATTTGATAGACTATCCATGGTGGAAACAAGCGATACACTAAAAATACTCCATAGGAATCAAGCCATATGTATTGCCCATAAAATATATTGTTTGTAACAAATAATTCACAACATTTCGTATAGGAAATATTATTTACGTAACACTTAGTTTCATTACTTATCGAAAGTAACCACACAAAAGACGCTAGTTTCAACTGTTTATTTTATTGAAAATTTTGGTAAAATAATAAATCACGACCTAGGTGAGTGACCACGAGGATCCTACCATTACAATCATTGTAAACATTATCTGTACGAATTTGGATCACTAGTGTTTTTCATTGATTATAATTATATCATGTTGGCTGGAACATACCTGGCAGAGACAATAGCTGCATTGCATACCATATAGAGGGATCAAGCCTTACATAGTTCCCATAAGGTATATTGTTTGAAACACATAATTCACATCGGATCCTATGGGATAAAATGCTTAGCGAATGCCAAGAATTTTTTTCCTTATCGAAAGTAATGGCATAGTGGACACTAGGTTCTACAATTTAATAATTTGAAAAAATGATAAAATACAAGATCATGCTCTAGTTTAGTGGTCACTAGGCTCCCACCATTACTACTCGTCATTATAAATACCATATATATAGCTTTGGGTCACTACTATGTTTTCATGGATTATGTAATACTTATAAGACATATTGCTTGTAATATGTAATTCACATATGTTCATACGAGAGAAAATTCTTTACGACCGCTAAGATTTTGTACGTATTGAATGGAACACCATAATGACTGTCATGATCAATTGCTTTTTATTTCAACACCATGTGCATGGATTTTGAACGATAGTGTTCTCCATTTATTTTAATTGTTCCATATTTTCTAGGATATGTGTGGCTGAGAGAAATTCCTACATTACATACCCTCTAAATGGATCTAGATGCATTATGTTTTTCCCATAGACTCAAAAGTTTCTTCTTTTTGAAAATAGCCATAAATAAAAACCCATGGTATAGCTTAGCAGTCGCTAGACTCCCACCTTTACCACTTATCAATTTAAAAACTATCTTCATAGTTTTGGATCGCTAACCTTAATATGTAATTCCCATAAGACACATGGTTTTCAACTCATATTTTACATCGTTTACTATCAAATAAAATTATTAGCGACTGCTAAGATCCTTTACTTATTGAAAAAAATGGCATATCAGACCTTAGTCTCAAAAGTTTCTTATTTTGAAAATAGCCATAAAATAACAAATCATGGTATAGCTTAGTGGCCACTAGGCTCCTACCTTTAACTCTTCTCATTTTAGACACTATCTTCACAGTTTTGGATCCCTTGCCTTGGTATGTAGTTCCAATGAGATACATGGTTTTTATCTCATAATTCACATCATTTCCTATCAAAGGAAATGCTTAGCGCCCGCTAAGCTCCTTTACTTATTGTCAGAAATGACATATCAGAACCTAGGATCAAAAGTTTCTGATTTTGAAAGTAGCCATAAAATAATAAGTTATGGTTTAGCTTAGTGACTGTTAAGTTCCTACCTTTACCTCTTCTCATTTTAAACATTATCTGTAAAGTTGTGGATTGCTATGATTAGTATGTAGTTGCCATAAGATACATGGTTTTTAAGACATATTTCACATCGTTTCTTAACAAATAAAATTCTTATCACCCGCTATGCTCCTTAACTTATTGACAGAAATGGCATATCAGAGCCTAGGCTCAAACATTTCTTATTTTGAAAATAGCCATACAGTAACACTTTTTGTACAGTCTTGGATCACTAGCCTTATTATGTATCCCAAATAGCTTGTTCGAACTTGCCACGTGGCACATTTTAATTGGATAATTAATTTAAATTAGGGAACACTATAGCTAAAATTTTAGAAATCAATTTTGATAAAGAATGGAATGTAAATGTCTATATATTATTCTAATAAACTTCAAAACTATGTTTAGGATTTATTTCTTCTGTTTTAATATAATATTTTTTTCTCTATCCTTGTTTTAATATATGTTGTATAATATATTTTTTATTATGTTTATATTATTATAGGCTATAGACAAAAAAAATGTTTATTTTTTAATTTTTAATCAATGCGAAAATAAAAATAGGGAAATTTGAATTCCCCTGCATTTTCAGATATTTGAAATTTCAATAGCTCGCCCTTTTGTTTTATAGGGGAAAGTGAAAATTTCAAATTTTTGTATTCCGCTCTTTTTCTATTTTTGAAATTTATTTTGTGGATTGTGGTAAACAAATTATTAAATACCACACAGAAATATTGAGTAGGGTTTATGATTTTTTTAGTTAATTAGAAAAACATGTCTTCAAAATAAAACAATACACGCAGGCCGTAGATTACAGGACTGAGTGTTTGAATCCAATTTTTTTTGCATGCGATTATAATCTTGTTTACAGAGAAGTGACACAAAAGAAACACTAAAAGGATGCACACAAAGGACACACATGAAGGAGGATAACAATAAAGGTTGCAAAAATAATTGTGTAGATTGTTTGATTGAGGTAGCAGATGGAGGTTTCACACACAACATAAAGCACAAAATAATCCCAGATATTACTAAACCAAGTATTTATAGTAAAGGTGTACCTATTTTTATTGCGGGATATATTAGTTGTTCTGTAGTCAACTAGTTCATGTGTTTTTTAGGTAAGTCCAATCGTGATCCGCACAAGCCTTGCTTTGTCCTACCGAATCGTGCTCCATAGTCAATCCTTGCTTTCTAGTTACTTTTGATCTCCACACAAAACTGCCTTGTTCTTCATGAAAACAAACTTTTTTGTGTGTTAACAAAAGGAATTTTAATTGCTTTTCTACTCTAATATTTATCATTGTTTAACGCTTTCCCATTTCCACCATTCTATATCTCTCTTTGGCTATTTTTGTTTTGAATTTTTCATTCTCGTTCCTGTGATTTTTTTAGGATAATGATAGCTTCTGGCATAATCACCTTATTTTTAATTTAATATTGGTTGAGAGAACCAAAAATACTTTAATTTTTTTCATTAAGATGATGCAAAGAAACGTCACTAATTAATGCATATTACATTTTTTACATGGTTACCATTAGATATTTTAGGAAAATATTAGAGGTTAAAAATTTAATTCAAAACTATAAAACTATATTAAGAATCCAATTATATATGTGTTTCCATGTAGAATTAACCAAATGTAATGTCTTCATCATTTTTATGTTACGTACATTGGAAGTTAAACACATTATATATGCAATACTATTATTAAATCTAATTTAAATCATTATGAATTTTATAATTAATATATTCTTCCTTTTGAGCCCGCTTATCTATGCCAAAAATCAACATAGCTTTGAGGCTTCCATGATATAATTGGTTGTTTCTACAACCTATTTACGAAACCCCAATTCTCTTTACAATTACATGTTTCTACACGTATATTTATATCTCCATTATATAAATTCCAGGTTTATTTGTTATCATTTGTATCTTTTCAATATGATTTTTTTTATGAATAAACTCTACCATAGGAAAAGTTGTCTACCCTAGTGTCAGCTAGGCTATAATTATAATTTGGAAAAATCATTCATTTTCCTTGGCCCCTCGCGGATCATTTGTTTTTATATAGGAAACAAAGTGTTTTTCAGTCCTAGCGATCACTTGTGTTCTTTGTATGCTGTTATATTCGCAAAGATTAACAATTTAGATTTATAAAACAACTTCATTATGAACATGATATATTTACCTTTAAGAATATATTAGTGTCTGCTAGGATGCAACGAGTAGACGTCGTATGCAAAAACTTGTTTTATAGATTCTTAGTCGCAATTCCGAGTTTCCATATTTTTTCATAAATGTACAATAATTCTACCAAAATTGTGTAAGAAGTAGTTAAAACTATACGTATACCTAGATAAATATTAAAGATAAGATTTTACACGTATATTTACGTATCCATTATATAAACGCTAGATTTATTTGTTATCTTTTATAGCTTTTCAATATGATTTCTAGATGATATATTTACCTTTACAAATAGTTTAGTGGATGCTAGGGTGCAATGAGCAGATTGCATTGTATTTAAAAAATTGTAGTATAACTTCTTGGCCGCTAGTCTAGGTTTCTTTTCTTGTCCTAAATGTAAAAATCTTATGCCAAAATATCATGAGAAATATAGAATTCTAGACGTATAGTTGTGTAACATATGAAAAACATGATTCTAAATGTACACATATTCATTATGAACATGATATATTTTCCTTTAAGGATAGCTTAGCATCCTCTAGGGTACAATGAATCCAAGTCTATATGTATACTATTATATAAATTCTAGATTTATTTTCTGTCGTTTATATAAACTCCTTTTTTAATACAATCTACATGAAAAATGTTGCCTACTCTAATGACTGCTAGGCTATAATTCTTATTTGGATGCAGTCTTTGTTTACCTTTATAGACTCAAGGATAAGTGGATTTTGTTATAGGAAAAACACTTTTTTGGGTTGAGCGATCACTTTGTTATGTGTCTCATGTTAAATATGCAAATACTAACAATTAAATTCATAACATAACAACATTATAAAAATAATATATTTACTTTTAAGAATAGCTTAGTGGAAGCTAGGCTTCATCAAGTATATCACATTGTATCTAAAAAAAATGTTGTAAATCTTCATAGTCTCTCATCCACTAGGTTATCCCAATATTTAACATTAAGACCTTACGGTGGGTTGGATTAAACAAATTAAATTCAAATAGTTTGAGCTAAGTGGCCACTAGGTACTTACACACTATAATATTTTAAGCTTAGTGGGTGTTATAATCTATCCAGTTACCCACTTATATATTGATCTTAGCGTTTGCTAGCTTATGACACAACATAATATTTGGATCTTAAGTCTCTAGGTTTTAGTAAAATAAAGTAAGATATTATAAGCATAGTGGTGGGTAGGTTATGCCAAAACATAATAATATGATATTAGTGAATACTGGTATTAAGAGCTTAGTGGCTGTTAGGTTATACAACAACATATTATTTGGGTATTCAATTCACTTAGTTATGTATCACAAACATGATATGTATTGAAAATAAGATGCAAACAAGATGTGTTTAAATTAGTTGAATTTATCGTATGATTGTAAGTTTTTAAATTAAAATATTTCGAGCTTAGCACCCACTAGGTTATGCTACCACATAATCATTGGAACCTAGTGGTAGTTAGGATTTAAAAACTAAATTGAGGTATTAAGAGCTTAGCGTTCGCTAGGTTATGCCACGACATACTATTTGGGTATTCAATTCACTAGCTTATGTATCGCAAAGAAGATATATATAATTTAGTTGATTTCATTCTATGATTTTAAGATTTTAAACTAGGATATTTCAATGATAAGTATTAAAAAAAAGTACACGAGGAACCAGTCCATCATAAATCTTCCAATAGTGGACTCCCATGATGATTAAAAATAACTTATCATACTAAATATATGTCAAAATATGGGGAATATCTGTAATCAGCTTCACTTCACCCACAAATACTTCATGTATCTATACACTTCGCTATACATACAGTCATTCCAACCCTTAATAAAAAAACTAAATGAAAATGCATCCAAGAAATATTAGGCCATTTGGCCTCTCGGTTCCACCTCGTCGATGATCTTGACATCTGCATCCCCTTTACTCTGATCAAAGGAGGATGAATCAACACAACATTCCATAATTTTCACTTTAGCGCCAACAAGGAGTTCTATACCTTGATTTTCCACAATTTCCTCTAGACCACGCACAATCACCTGCATCCCCCGTGTCAAGGCATGGACATGATACTAAAGGATAACCAAATGCTATTCCAAATTCTCATTCTCCTTATGCAAGATAAACTGCCCCAAAGAGTTGGACAATATGTTTTCCACACTCAACCCTTTTGCCATGTCAAAAAATTCGTTTGACCTTTGGACTGGTTCGGTTCAAGCATTAACTTGTGCATGGTCTCATAAATATCATCATCATATTCTTCTTCAAATCTCTCCCTGACCGAATAGACCATCTCGAGCCAATTCTGCATAGCTATGTTCTGGATTTTCCTATCCATCCAAGAAGTAAACGATTCCCCATCATCTTTACCTGTCATAGCTCTCCACCACTTCCTTCTAGAACCAGACTCCATGCTACCCAAGAAAACATAAACACCCCTATCATCGTCGCTGAGAGACAGGAAGCTTAATGACCAAAAATGAAAAGAGGAAAGGGGTAGTGAAATGTCCAGCCAACCCAGAGATATAAATCTATCAACGTACAACAAAAGAAATGAGGTAAGTGTGATGGTACCGAAGATCATCAATTAGATGTCCTAATCATTTAAATATCATGTTTCCCAATAAAAATCTTAAATTCCCAATGCCATCTTACATCTCACGTGTGTATAACCGTTAATCGATTATGTCTATCACACAAATGTAATCTATCGATATCTTAAATGAAAATTAAAGCTGCACATGCCATATCCTCTTGTCACTGCCAAAAAAGGTTACCCCTTGGAATAATTTAATAATTTTTATTAAAATCTTATAAGTCGCTATGTTTTGACAAATTAAAGTAAGTTTTTTTTAGCTTATTTACCTCTAAGTTAATCAACCACGTTAACTTTGGAGAAATGTATAACAATCAAGATATGTATAAATTAGTAGACTTTATTGTATTTATTTAAGATTTCAAATTAAGATATTTCAAGCATATCGCCCGCTAGTTTATTCCACCACACAATCTTTATAGCCTATCAGTGGTTAGGATTGAATAAATTAAGCTAAGATATTTTCAACTTAGTTGCCACTAGGTTATGCCACAACATAATATTAGGATCTTAGCAGTCTCTAGGTTTCAACAAAAAAAATTAAGAACTTATACATATAATATTTTGAGATTAAAAATCAATAGTATCTAACAAACAAAAGAAAGACATTGACTTTGGAGATCTTTATAGCAATCAAGATCAGTATAAATTAGTTAAATTTTTTGTATGCATTTAAGATTTGGAATTAATATATTTCAAGATTAGTGCCCACTAGGTTATGCCACCACATAATATTTGAAGAGTATTGGTGGTTTCAGATACTTTGAGCTTAGCAGCCGGTAGCCTATGCCACAACATATTATTTGGAGATTAAATTTTCTAGGGTTCGATAATTCATAGTTACAATATTTTACAACAATTAACAAATTACATGAAGATGTTTTGAACTTAGTTGACGCTAGTTTAAACAATGACATAAAATATGGAGGTTACGATCAATAGGATTAATCAAATTAAATTAACATATTTTGAACTAAGCAGAGACTAGGTACTTCCATAGTATATTATTTCGAGCTTAGTGGTTGTTATCATTTAACATATTACTGAATGATATTTTTAGCTTAGTGTTGCTAGATTATGACACAACATAATATTTTGTATTTAGTGCTCACTATGTTTAAACAAAATAAATAAGATATTATTAGCTTGGCTGTTAAGGAGTTACGCCAAAACATAATATTTTGATCTTAATGGTGACTGAGATTTAGCAAATTTGAATCAACACAGTTTAATTTTAGTGAACATTAGGTACTTAAACAATATATTATTTTGATCTTTGCAGCCGCTAGGTTTTGCCACAACATGTTATTTGGTGATTTCATCACTAGGTTTTAATAATTCATAATTAAGATATTTTTCATCATCTAATAAATTAGAGGCATATATTCATAAATTTTCTGGTGCTAAACCCACAATATAATATTCCAAGTTTAGTTTTCGCTAGCACTTTAACTAGTAAGATCATTATATTTTGATATTAGACAATGGTACATTATGCCATACCATAAATTTGTGGATCTTGGTGGTTTCCAGATTTTATCAAAATAAAGAATGATAATATGATCTGAGAAGCTGCTAGGTTATACCAAGACACAAAATTTGGAGCATAGTGATCTTAATGATGTAATAAAAATCATTAAGATATTAGGAGCTTAGCCGCAAATATGATATGCCAAAACATAAAACTATTTGGAATTAGAGTAAAAGTGGGTTTTCCCAAATGACCCGCATACTTTCACAAAAAATCCCTCATGGCTAGATATTACAGTGAAACAAGAAGAGAACAATGTCGTATGCAACAAAAAACAAAAAACCAAAAATTCCTAAACCAAACAAAGCCAAATTACATTCTATGGATATTCATGAGAGTATTTGCTTCATCGTTAGCATCGGTAGTAGAGCTTCCTTGAACTAACACGTGCACTAACTTAATGTGTTTCAAGAATTTTTCATTGATTTTCATCTAGGTCATGTATGACTTTTCCATTCCTTGATAAAAGATACTGAGTGTAACATAATCTTCAATGGCCTTGTGCGAATCAGGAAATATCTTTTTTAAATGCTTGTGTTCCGAAGTTATAGTGGGGGAGCCCATTTTCTTTAAAAGAGGATAATCAGGGTAAACCAAGGAGAGATCCCAAAACACATATAGAATTTCTGAGTCCATGCTAACTTCCATGTAAAAAGGTGGGAGGGCAGCCACACATGCTTCCATGATCAGGTGAGTTGAGTCGGTTGTATCCATTATAATGTCTGTGGAGATGAGAGGAGAAGCTAGAGAAGTGTTGGCAAGAGGTGGAGAGGAAGTAGATTCTGTGTCTGAAATTGGTTCAAAGACCTTAGGAGAGTGCTCTAAGGTGTTTGAAGGGTTACGAGCTTCCATAGAAGATGAGGAAGACCCAAGAGTGAAAGAACAGGGGGAGACCACCATATCGCTTTGGCAAATGATCATGATGTTTGAATCAGAGTCAAAAGGGAGACAAAGGCGGTGGTGATGGTGATGGAAAGAGGGAGCTATGTGTGGAAGAGGAGGGGGACATGATGCTATTTTCTTGGCATAGAGGGGAAGCATGAGATTTATTTTTAGGAAGCTTCCATTTTAAAGAGAAAATATAAAAGGCCTTGGTGTAGGAAAGGACCTTCATCTTCTCTAACCATTTTAAGGGAACTCTCAAGTGTTTGAAACAAAAAATCTGCAAATTTTACCTTCCGATCATATCAAAGATGCGTAAGAATAAAAAATTGAGGTCCATAGAGCACTTTGTAGCATCACTGCAGTGCGAAGTACCTCCTCAATTGCTAAGAAACCCTATCCCAAGGTTGTGGAAGTGAGTCACATTCATAGCCTAAGTGATACATTGTCAAATTTTCACCAGGATATAGGAAATCATCCATCTCCTCCCAAAGCAAGCATTTAAAATAAATGCACCCCTCTACGAGGAGCGCTGTCGCAACCATAATGGACTCTGTCAAAATAAAAAAAATCTTCTTACCCACTTTGAGTCTTCCTTTCTTCCAGGTTGCTAGCACACTATTGGTTACTCATATAGAGTGATTAGATAGTCTTTCCATAAATGAAGTAACACCACCATCATGAAAAATATTCGATACTACCGCGTCAACCTTGACCCCTTCACAGGAAGAAGGCTCAATGCATTTGATGATGCCACCCATAGTGAACATGGATATTGTGACAATGATTTCCAAAGGCCCGATATAGACAATGCTTAAAAAGAGATGTCAAGCACCTACATTCCAATCTTCAACATGTGTCTCCAAGATTTATAATTGAAGTCTGATGTAATTAGTAATATTCATTAATTGGTCCCACCCATCACACAAACACAATCTATGAATGCCATAAATTCCAGAAAAACCCACAAATGTCGTATCCTCTTGCCACCACCAAAAGAGGTTATGCCTTAACATAACCTAACAACTTTTATCATAATATTAGTTAATGTTTAGCCAACTGCAACATTAGTTAGTTAATGTTCTTGTAATTATTGCATTTAGTGGAGGTTGAAGGTTGTAATGTTAGCGATATTAGATGTATCTAGTTAATATATATTATAAAGGAGGAATCTGCAAACAAAATGAAGCAAGTTGAAATAACTAACATTGCTAGACATGATTTCATACTATATAGATTATACAACAACAAATAATAAAGCAATATATTATTAGAATTTCTATATTGATACATCTATTTGTTACATTTAGACTCTCCAAGGTTGTTCATTCTACACATGGAAATGAAGTGGGTAAGCACAAAGATGTTACATGGAGCACAAACAACACTTGTGACGGGAATTTTTTATGAGATTTGGTGAGTTGATTTCACAAAACACTATTTGACTGGAATAAGATGGGGATGGTGTTGTCTCAAAAAAAAATGCATCCCCACGAGTCCTCTTCGTCCTGGGGTCTGATTTTTCAACGGAGAGCAGCGTGTTTACTTTACACCAAGATAAATTTCAATTTAGATGTAATTACATGCATGTGGCAATAATAATATGCTTATTGGGTTTTTGTTCTCTTACAGGTCTAATTACATTCACAATTATAGGTACAATTACATGTACATCATAAGAATAATGTGCTTTTTCATCTTTCAACTAGCCTCATGGATGTTAAAAGTTCTTATATTGAACCCTTACATGAATTCAGACTAGTGTGGGTATATATATTAACTTGAATAAAAAAATTGTTGCAGGTACAGTCGGAAGTGTAATTTCACAAACAGGGACAGAAGCCTGTATAGTTTTATTAATGTGAAATCAATTTAAATTACAATGGAGTGCTGCAATTATTATAGGAATTGTACATCTAGGTATAGACAAACAGGATGTTGCAAAAGTGCAACAATAATTAATCCCATGCACATATAAATTGAAAATATATGGTTTTGAACAATATTACCATATAACAAATATAATAAAGACAAAAGACATGTATGAGAATACTATTCCCAATTACAAATAATAAATGATTAATAACAACTTACCATTAATTCATAATTAACTAAGGTAAACGCATAATTAATCAGGGTAAACTAAATTTTACCTAACATTCCCCCTGTTAATTTTGCATTGCCTTAAGGGATGAGGAGAGGAAATCTATGCAGAACTCGAACTTGTCATGTGCAAGTGACTTCGTGAAGATATCTACTTGTTGTTTAGTTGTTGGAAAAAACTAAAGTTGTATATTGTGCTTCATGACATGCTTACGTATGAAATGTACCTATATATCAATGTGTTTTGTTCTTTTATGAAAAACTAGATTGTGAAAAAGTTTGAGAACACCTTCATTGTCAACATACATGGTGGTCAGTTTGTCTTGTGGTATTCCAAGTCCTTTGAGTATGTGATGTAGCCAAATCACTTCAAAAATAGATTCTCCTGTAGAATGATACTTGGCTTTTGTGGAAGAATGAGAAACAAAATGTTGTTTCTTACTTCCCCATGATATTGTTCCAGATCCCATAAAGAACATAAACCCGGAAGTAGATTTTCTGTCATCAATATTTCCTGCATGATCTGAATCCGAATATCTTGATAAGAAGAAGTTGTCATTCTTCTTGTATTCTAGACCAAGATCCACTTATCCTTTAAGATATCTCAAGATGTGCCTTTCTACTTTCCAATGACAAATTTTGGGTTTCGGCATGAACCTGGATAGATAGCTCACTACAAAGTAGATATCTGGTCTAGTGTAAGTTAGGTAAATGAGACTCCCAATCAACTACCAATAGAGAGTGGCATTTACCTCAGGAGATGGATCTGAACGAGATAACTACAATTTTTTCTCCATAGGTGTAACAATCGGTGTGTAATCCATCATCCTAAATTTATTGAGTGTTGTCTTGGTATATTTCATTTGAGAAACAAATATGTGGTTCTCTTTCTACCATGATTCCAATCCAAGAAAATAGTGCATTAACCCGAGATCTGTCATGTACACCGATCGATTAAGATCTTTCTTCATTGTATCAATCATCCTCACTGAACTACCATTGATGACTAGATCGTCAACATAGAAAACAACAATCACAATCTCCCCCCATTTATTTTTGAGGTAAAGATTGAGATCGTATGGATTTCTAACAAATCCATGTTTTACGAGATGCTCATCAATTTTGATGTACCATGCCTGGGGTGCCTATTTAAGGCCATACAAAAAATTCCTAAGTCTACATACCTTTTCTTCTTGACCAGGTATAATATATCCCTCATGTTGAGTCATATAGACTTTTTCTTGTAAATATCCATTCAAGAAGGCACTTTTTATGTCCATCTGATGGACTTTCCAACCAAACTGTGTAACTAGAGCAAAGATCATCTTGATTGTTTTGATCTTAGCTATGGGAGAAAATGTCTCCTCATAGTCACTACCTTATTTTTGTGCATACCCCTTTGTTACTAGTCTTACTTTATAATTTTTCACTGTCCCATCTACTTTGTACTTTGTTTTGAATATCCATCTGCAGCTGATGGGTTTCTTCCCTGATGGAAGATTGAAAAGTTGCCAAGTGCTGTTTTTCATTACTGACTGATATTTAGAATCCATGTCATCTTTCCAAGATTTTGAATGTAGGGATTCCTAGATTGTAGAGGGCTCATCAGATTCAATAAATTTACGCATAAAAAAAATTTAACTTCTTCTCTTGTTTTATTGCTAGTTTGTGGTCAAGGGGTGGATGTATCGAGTGTAGCATCCATTATTACATCTCATAATGTGCTCGTGCACCACTTAAGCATACGTTGAACTATTCCTGCAGGTTGTGGTTCTATCTAATCATCACCAACATCCCCATCATCACTTTCATCATCTATGGGAACATCAACTTAATTTTTTACAACTGGTGAAGAATCTACATTAGGTGAGTTTGGAGGAGGAGACTTTGCTTCCTTCTTCTCAAAGATATCAACATCTCTACTGGTGTAGACTCTCTTGGTCTTCGGATCCATCAATCTATACCCAAGAGTTTCTTCACTGTAGCTAATGAAAATGAGTTTCTCTGACTTCATATCCAATTTATTTTTGTTCTTCTTGGGTATGTGCATACTTAATTTACACCTGAATACTCTAAGGTTTGAAACAGATGGTTTCCACTTTGACCATGCTTCATGTGGCGTTACTCTGTCAAGAGCAACTGTGGGAACTCTATTCAACAAATACAATGTTTTCCTTGTTTCTTTTGCCCAAAATGTCTTTGTTAGTGTAGAGTCATCAATCATGCATCACACCATTTCCATGATAGTACGATTTCTTCTCTCAATAACACCATTCTATTGCAGTGTGTGTGGAGGAGCCATTTGTCGATGAATCCCATGAGCTTGTAGGTAGTCTTTGAACTCATTACTGGTGAATTCCCCCCTTGATCTGAATAGAGTGTTATGATGTGATGAATAGTTTTGTTCTCAACAACTACTTAGAACTTCTTGAAGGTTTCAAAAGCTTCACTTTTCTTGCAAAGAAAAAAAATCCAAAATTTTCTTAAAAATTCATCAACATAAAGCATGAAGTACTGAAATACAAAATGAATTGGTTGCATCAGACCATAAATATCGGTATGAACCAGATCAAGCTTTCCATGAGCTCAAAAATTACTCTTCTGAAATGAATCTCTATGTTGTTTTCCTACTAGGCAGTGAGGACACTTTTCTGTATCCTTTTAAAGAGATGGTAACCCATATACCATATTACACCGACGAAGTGTCTCAAGATACTTGAAACTAACATGACCAAGTCTCTGATGCCATAGCCATGCTGAGGTAGAGATCTTATCCACAAGTTCTTGATCATCTTTGTGGAAAAAATCAAGCTGGAACATGCGTCCCACATTGGAGGATTTTACAACTATTTTCAAGCCTCGTGATTTGTCTCGAATTAAACATGTTTTCTTGCCGGAAGACTATCAAAGTCAATTTTTCAGTTGTGATCTAGGAATTTATTAAATGATAGCAATTTTTTAGTCAACCCACAGACATATAAGACATCTGATAGTCTACAGTTACATAAACCAAGGGGTAGAGAAATATTCCCAATCCCCTAAACTGTATATGAAGAATCATCACCCAACAAAACATGGTTTTTCGAAGGTGTGTCCCTCATTGAAGTAAACCAGTCTTTGTGGCAGGTCATGTGTTGAGTGTCTCCCGAATCAACATACCAGACATCACTAGATGACGTGGATGGTTCACTTGATCGAGTAGTGTACAAGTAGTCTTCATTATCTGACTATTCTTGTTGCTCAACAATATTTCCTCGCTGATAGGGTTTTCTTTTCTAGTTACCATTTTCTTCCCTTGATTTTAGCTAGAATGTACCTTGTGAGATTGTTGTTGTGGAGGTCAAGAGTTTCTTGATGAACCTTTCTTGTAATTATTATACCAACAATATTTTAAGTCATATCCTCTTTTACAAATTGGACATTTCTTCTTCTATTGATTGTCCCCTTGATGCTGATGTTGATTTTGGGACTTTTGATAGGAATTAGATTTTACTTTACCTTTTCCTTTCCATTTTTTATGTAAATAAAGTGTCTGCTCCTCTTCATCATCCTTATTATGCATAGCTTCCTCTTGCTGCAGTAGATTTACTAGTTTGTTAAAACTAACTGTCGTATCTAGAAAGTTTAGTGTTGTTAAAAAAATACGGTAAGAAGAAGGGAGAGATTTCATAACAATGGGAGTGATATCTTCATCTATGACCGCTTCTCCTAGGGCTAGAAGTGAAGCCCTCAACTCTGTAACTCTTCTTAAGAAAGCTTCGATTTTTTCATTTTTCTTGAACTTTAGTGTATGCAACTGACTTTGTAAATTCATAATGACATTTTTTTGGTCTCGTACACCATGCTCAACTTATCCCATGCTTATTTGGCTGTTTTGGCATCTTGAATGTGGGGTTGCACATGGTCAAAAACTACAAAGAAGATGATGAGTTTGTCCTTCTAATGTGCTTTATTAAAGTGTCATTGTTGTGTTGTATCAGTAGTTGATCTGGTTAGAGTACCAGTCACAACATGCCATATCTCTTCAAAGTAAATTTGTGTCTTGATTTTTTTCTTTCATGCAACATAGTTTTTTCCTCTAAGTAGTTGTGAATCGGGAAGAGAAAAATTAGGGGCATTGGTGCCCATTTTGCAGAAATCATTGACATGGTTAGGCTCTTATCACTCCAAGTATAAGGTCTCCCAATCTATATACTGTCAATCTGATATACCGAATCTTTTTATATACATGCCCTTCCAATATACCTGAAGGTACATGGAAGAAGCTCATCCTTTCTATATACTTGGTGGTACATGAAAGAGGTGTTAACTTACGTGAAAAAATATGATATGTGGTACCAAGATAATATTGAAAGGGGTTTGTGAGATTATTGACACAATCTAAAATAAATATCCTCATAAGCACGTAACTTCGCTATATACTCAGATAATTTCTCAATATGGATTTATGACGTGAAATCATTCACAGACAGATGGGATGGCTCATATTGTGTGCGTTGTGTTGGTTGTCAAATAAGGACTTCAATCAAAGCAACAATCAGGGGACAGAAGTCCCTCCTCTTTAATGGGAGAGGTTCCCTTATTTAAAGACAAAAACCTATTTACAAATGTACAACGTTTAGTTTTTAATAGGAACTTTGATATCATGGAAGTGTTTCAAATGATCGATTATCAATACAAAAGGACATAAGAACTAGGAAATGGGAAAAGATAGAATAACATTCTTAGGAAAAATAGATAGCAAAATAATTCCTTATAAATGTTGAACTAGGATCATATAGAACATAATCATTTGCGTTAAAGCCATAAGATTTTATTTCATAGACACAAAGTTCCAGAGATGACATCCACAAGAATACAAAGATTATTGATGTAAAATAGATTAATGATTCAATAATTTTAATAGATAGGAAAGACTGAATAAGTACTGATAGAAATAGAAAGGGGAATCTTCTTATATTGATAGATTTTTTACTCTTTTACACTTTTAAAAATAATCAGAGTTCTAGCCATTTTGAATGGTGTGGAGATCTCATTATATAGCTTACAAATTAGTTACACTTGGTAACCATTTATTTTAAATAAAAGATTAATTAAGGAAATGCCCAATACAATGTCCTTAATTAGTTTATAAGGAGCTCGACACTTAAAAATAGGAGAAAAAGATAAGCCAGAAGAAGAAACATCTGATTATGGCTAAGGTGGGCCCGCTGATTTGAGGATCCAATATCTAAATTTCTTCAATGCTTCTGCTATTTCCATGCCTCTTAGAATTGTGGTGTTGGTAGTGGCATGAGTCCAAGTGCCTAGATTTTCTCCATATCTTTATCAAACTTGGTATGCTCCATGTATTCTTTATTGGCCTCAGCAATTGTAGATTGAAGGAAGAAAATGTCCTTATCTTCTCTTTGGTAATTAACAAATCTCTGAACAAGACATCCTTGACAAATGTTATGAACTGATCTTTGATTTATTGAAGAGAGAAGGGAATGCCTGAAATTTCATCTTGAAGTTGGCAGTGGATATATTTAAAGGCAGATGAAACACAAGTTTTAAAATACTCTCCCCTATGCCATACGTTCCTTAATTCTCCCAGTGCTTCTTCTAGAACCTTCATCTTCCATTCGACACTGAAAATCCATGCCTTTGAAAATTTAATCTTGGCATCATCAAATACATTGTTGACCAGCAGGATCTTCTCATGAGTTTGGCCCATTAGGTGGAGGTCTGTAATAAAACTACTCTAGAGTTTTAGCTCTTTATCCATAGCTTTGATCAAGGAGGAAAGTTTCTGCTACAAGTTGGCCACCTTCTCATTGGCCTTGAAGGCTTCCTCAATGAAATTAAAGCCTGCTATGATCATGTCATCCACCATGGTCTCAACGGCCTTCCCATAAGTAGAATACTTATGTATGTCTTTAATGCTCTGAAATTCATCCTGGATGAGAATCATTGGGGGTGGAAGAGCAGCCAGTGGGGCAGGATCCAAAACCTTATCTTTGGCCAATAATGAATTGATAAATTTGGAAAGAGCTTGATTCTGTTCTTCCAATTGTTCTATAGTTTGTTTGCCCTTCTTTACTCATTTAATAACCTTTGTCACTATTTCTTGAAGGTTATGAACCTCACTCTCAGGAGTGGATTCCCCCATTGGGATTCTAGAAATCTCTAAATCAAAGACCAAGAGATCCTACTTTGCCTTATCAACTTTAGGCTTTACAACCTCCAAGAACTACTAGCCTTGAGCATCAGTTACTATCCTTGAAGTGTTCTTGGCTCTTCTTCCTAGAGGGGGAGGAGTAGTTCCTAGCAGAGTTGGTACAACATCAAAATCAGGCCCCGTTATCTGAGAGGAATATTTCCTCTTCGTGTTTTTAACCATGGGTTGCACCCAAGAGGAAGGAAAAAGGGGCCCAAGAGAAAGTGAACTCATGGAACTTAGAGTTTTAACCACTGTTTCCTCTAGCAAAGAAGTGGATGGAGTATCATGAGCTTCCTTTGTAGAGGAGTCTGTGGTACTAGGAGGCTCAACACTAGACATTTCCTTTTCTTTTTCAATAGTAACTTTAGGAGCCCTTGCAGGATTTGGCACTTCACCATCATCACTCTCACTAAGAAAAATAATGTTCTCTAGTCCTGAAGGTAACTTTGGATGCTTAAAAAGAGATTGGTCATCAATTGGTTCCTGTTTAACCTCTTTGATCTTCTTTTGGTATACTTGAGTAGAAGAAGGAGTAGATGACTCAGGATCTTTCATTGAGGAAGAATTAGGGGTATGCTCAAGTACATCGATACTAGTTGTATGTGCATCCTTCCTTAGTGTAGAGGTATATCTGGAAGAAGATCCACCTTGATTCTTCTTGAACTCACGAACTTTCTTGTCAAACCAAACTTTAGTTCTTACAAGAACGTGGGCCATAATCTTGACCAAATCATCTCTCTCTCTCTTTTTTGTACCAATCTAGATCCTCTAAAGGAGTGTGTTTGATTGTTGTATCATATTCAAAGGAATTTAATTCCTCATCATCATCCTTAAATCCTTCAAAAACTTAGTAGAGATTGAGATCTCTGATTTGTTGTAGAGAGAGTCTGCCATCGTGCCTCTGCATGGCTTCAAAGTCATCTGCACAATTATCCCAGTAATCCTTAGCATCTGGCTTGTGATGATAGTTTATCCTGAGGTTTTGATTAATAAACTTCTTCTGATCAAAGCAAGTTCTAGGTCTGAAGAAATGAACAGTGATAGAAGTAATAGCCATTTCTACATTTTGGGCATCTAAAGTTGTTTTACATGTATAGTTTCCCAAAGAGATAGGGAAATACAAACCAGTGATCTTCTTATCTCTACATGTCCTATGTAGCTTATCAAGTTGTCTGCATACTTCAACCAGGGCCATTTTATCACTGCAGAACATAGGGAGCTTGAGGGGTGTGCTTTCATAGCCAACCAACTTGATGTATGAAAACCTCCTGAATTGGATGAAGAAAGCCCCATACTTAGCTATCAGGTTCATAGCTTCATCAGAAAATCTCCTAGTAGTGTTTCCCTCTAAGAGTATTACAATATACATGGTGAAAGCATCATTGACTCTTCTAAAATTGTGATTACTAGCTTTAAGGGTAAATTGAGGGCAGTATGCATAAATAGGCTCATTCTTCTAGCCCTCTATGTAGGTGAAATCGAACCACTGTCGGGATGCATTCAAGGTATACATGAGATAAGAAGTCATATAGAACTTCTTAGTCTGTTGAACACTAGACAACTGCTCAGTCAAATTCATGCAAACAATTTCATCCCAATTAATGTTTTGCTTGCCCTCACAGATGATGTTTATGAAGGGGCACATCCAGAAGTGAAACTCATTGGTGGAAGGAAACCCCATGATACTGGCGAGAAAAATAATAAATTTAGACATATCCTCATTAAAATCAACCTTGAATAATGCCTTGGAGAGTTAGGATGCTCCTTTCTTAGGGTTCTTTAACCATGATTTTTCTATATGTGCCTTGTATTTGTCACTGTCTTGGTCGAACAAGGTTTGAGCCTGGGCACGAGTGAGAATTATGGAATCTTCAGTATTTGGAATGCGTAGGGCTTCAGCAATGGTGGTAGCATATATTTTTGCAATTAATTCCCCATGCAAATTGGTGAGTTCCTTGGTATCTGGGTCAAAATGGGCTCCGCAAGCAAGCACCATGTCCGCACACTGTATAGAGATAGGAAAACCAGCCACATATGCAATTCCATTGTCACTGATCATTTGTGCCATGGGAGTAGGATTAAAGCATGTTAATCTACCCCAAAAATCTCTAAAATCTAAATGCCGAACCTCACTATCTCTGATATCAGGTACAAAGGTTTCAAGAGGTGACACATGTTCTTGACCTTGAAACTTGATCTTCATTTTTGCAATGCACAGGGGAATAGCTTTGTAAGACCAAAATCATGATGAAAATGCAAAGGGATACAGGGGCATGAGAAAATGAATTTAATGGCAAGGATTCGAGCAAGAGATGGCAAGTGAGAAATGTGACAAACACGTAGGGGAGAGTCCAATTAAATAGCCGTTCAAGAGAGATAAGGTCATTAAATGTAGAGAAAACTGGCCTGGAAAGTCTTTGGTACATTTGGGACATGAGGGACGTGAAGACACAATCTGATGGACGTGGGCTAAATGAGTATGGGTGGTCTGGGAACTCAGATATGCAAAGGATGCAAGGACGTGATATGAATGATGTACACGATGTGGGGAAAGTAGGAATAAAAAGCTCAGATTCATTTGGGACATACGAGAGAAAATTATGCGAAGTACCTGATGCGGGTGATGTGGATGATTGGGGAAAAGGAAGTCTGGGTGAACTTGGGACAAATGGGCCAAAAATTTCTAATAAAGCTGACAGTTAAGGATTTGCGAGGAAAGTGGACGAGTCAGGAAGAAAAGGCCCAGAGGTACTTGGGACATGAGGGACAAAAATGTTTGACATACCCGCAAGTCACCAAAAAGACTCCAAAAAATATGATTTTCACCATCTCTTCAAGTTTTCTCTTCACTAGAACATTACTAAAGGTGCCAACTCAAAAATTTCAAAATTATAACCTTCAAAAGAGGGGAAATTTTGAGAGGACAACACTTGCTTCTTTCTGGGAATGGCCTGACTAGATCATAGGAATAAGGAAAGACAAGAATCGAGAAAAACTCTAGGAAAGAAGACCAGTGTCTTATCCATTGGGCAAAAGAGTCAAGGGCAAACCAATAGAGAAGACAACACACCAAAAACCAGGAAAGGAAAACAATGAAGGCAAGGGAAAGAAAACACACCCTATACATAATATACATAGGACTTCCTTTTCACCTAGGACTTGAACAATTTCAGGTACTGCCCACTATAAGCAAGTGGGAGAGAGGATCCATCCATGTAATCAAGATAGAAAGAATTTTCACCAGCAAAGTGCCTGATTCTAAAAGGACCAATCTAAAGAGAATTAAACTTACCATTGGCTTCCTCGAGGTTCATGTATTTTATCCCATAGAAAAACAATGTCTCCAACTTTGAAATCTCTAGATCTAGTTTTCTTGTCAAGCAAAGATTTCACCTTCTCTTGATGGGAAGATATTCTATCAAAAACTTGCAGCCTGTCTTCATTCAAATTTTGAAGATACATGATCCTTTTATCTAGAGAATCACTGAAACTAGTGTCTTCAATGGCCTTCATCAAATACAAAGCTGGTAGCTCCACTGTCACCGGTAGTTGGGCTTCCACACCATACACTACTTGAAAAGGGGACATCCCAATTGCTCTTTTAGGTATAATCTTGTCCACCCAGAGAGCATCATAGAGCTTCTTGTGCCAGTTACTTCTGAGACTCATTAACAAGCTTTCTCACTATGGTCACCAAATTTTTGTTTGTTGATTCTACTTGAACATTCCCTTGAGGATAGTAATCTGAAGAATGAGAAAGGGAAATACCATATCCATAACAGAAATCCATCATCTCAACAGAAGAAAAATTTGAAGCATTATTAGTCACAATCTTATTGGGTACTCCAAACCTTATCAGGATGTTTTCTTTGATGAAATTACATACTACCTCTGAAGTGGTACTTTTAACTGGGATAGCTTCTACCCACTTAGTGAAATAATCTATGGTAGACTGACAGTCAACACATGAGTATACCCTACACTTGAAGATGGGTTGAGTGTTCTAATAAAATTCAAACCCCACTGTTGAAAGGGTTCTTCAATCATGACTGGTTTAAGAGGCAAAGCGGCCAACTTTGGTCTTCCCACAAAAGTTTGACAAGCTTCACATTTATCAACCCATTTTGATGCATCCTTAAACAAAGTAGGCCAATAGTACCCTGCACGCAGAATTTTGTGGGCAATAACAGAAAATGAGAAATGACCCCCACAGGCTTGGTCATGGAAAGCTGAGAAAATCTTCTTTTGTTTCTCTTTGTCAACACATTTCAAAAATCTTCCATCTACCCCATGTTTGAACAAAGCATTCTCCCACAACACATATTTTGTTGATCTTATCTTGATAGCTCTCTTCTCCTTAGCAGTTAAGTGATATGGACACTCACCATAGGTGAGGAAGTGGGAAATGTCAGCATACCATTCATCCATTGAGATGAGAAATAAAACAATAGGAACATCATCCTCATTTTTAGGAAACCCATGACTAGCTCCTTTCGTGATGAGTTCACATAGGCCTTTACCCCAAACTAATTTAGTTGGTCTGATGTCAATATCATATTCCTAAACCTTTGTGACCTAGTTTCCTCTCTTAGTTCCAAATTCTTGTTGTGTAAGAATGGACTTGATGGTTTTATTGGGCACAAGTACCACCGAATGAGAGTTAAGGATATAGAATTGAAAATGCTTAACAACTTTAACCACTGCAAAAGCATGTTTCTCCATCATAGTATACTTTAGCTCATGATTCTTAAGAATATAGCTCATGAATGCAATTGGGAGCTCATGGTCTTCAGAAGTCTTTCTGTGTTAACACAGTGGCCAGGGTACTTTCTGTGGCATAGCAATAGATAATAAAGTCCTTGCTAAAATCTGGACATGCTAAGATAGGGAGTCCTAGCAATAGCCTTTTTAATGCATTCGAATGCTTCTTTCCCTTCAGGGGACCAACCAAACATTTTTTTTCCTTTCATCATTTGGGAGATATTCAAAGTTAGTTCTGCAAAATCAGGAATGAATCTTCTTAAGAAGTTGATCTTACCAAAGAAATAATGCACTCCCTTTTTACTTGTAGGAAGAGGAATCTCCTGAATAGTTTGAACTCGTTCAGGATCAATCTTGATTCCTTCCTTGGAGACAACATGTCCCAAAAATTTTCCCTCCATGACACAAAAGATATATTTCTTGGGATTCAGGGAAACCCCATGTTCTCTGCATTTCAAAAGAACTATTTCCAGATGTTGAAAATGATCTGCTCTAGCTTTAGAAAAAATAGTTAGGTCATCTAGATACACCACGATACATTTTATTTTCAGGCCTCCAAAGGCCAAGTCCATAGCCCTTTAAAAGGTGGCACCAACGTTGATGAGTCGAAAGAGCATCCTCTTGTAGGCAAAATTACCCCAAGGAGTGGTAAAGGAAGTCTTGTACTGATCTGCAGTGTTGACTTCTACTTGGTTGTATCCTAAGAAACCATCAAGCATGGACAACATCTTGGCTCCTGTAAAAGCTTGTAACACCTGGTCCATCATGGGTAGGGGGTAGTTTTCCTTCAGAGAAGCTTGATTCAGATTCCTAAAATCAACACAGATCTGAATCTCACCATTTTTCTTCCTAACAGGCACAATGTTAGCAATCTAAGTTGAATGATGAATGGGAAAGATAATTTTGGCCTTCAACAACTTTTGTATCTCCTAAAAAATGGTGTCAGCAATCTTTGGATTGTACTGCCTTTACTTTTGTTTGAAAGGTTTAATCCCAGGTTTGAGAGGAATGAAATGCTACATTTATTTTGGCTGAAAAGCTTTTAGATCATCATAAGAATAAGTGAGTACATCAACGTACTTCTTCAAAATATTTACTACCTTCTTCATTTTCCTCTTGTGTGCAACATTTCCCAATGTTCACCATTTTGGGGTCAACAAAGTCCCCAATGTTAACCTTTTCATATTCAGCAGATTTATTGGGCTCCTCTAGAAGCTTTAGCCTTAACATACCTATCATGTTTATCAAAAAATTCCTCCAGGCTCACCAGCCCTTTAGGGATCTTGTTACCTTTTAGTATGATGCACCCATCTTGATCTGTCTCTGCCTTGACACCTTCCTCATTGGAAGATACACTCTCACGAGGTAAATTGTTACTTCCTTCGAAATACAATTGTTCAAAGTTATCCCTGAGTTCCAAGAAAGAGATAAAATGTTGATCATCATTGAAAAATTTCTAGTTGCTTGCATTATTTGGTACATTTGGTCTAGGATCATTTTAATGGTGAATTTATCCTAAGAGAAATCAAGGTGAGGTATCAGCAATGATCCTGAAACTACCATAGAATCAACCCTAGTGTTCTTTTCCCTTGGCACTGCTTCGATGGAGAAGGCATCAAGGAATTCAATAGAAGCCCAAACCATATTCCTATAATGCTTTAATATTCTATTTTTTACTTGGAAAAGGTCTCTGACTTGTTTAACAACTAGTTCTGCATCCCCCCGAGCCAGAATATTCTTCACACCTTTATCCTTTTCCACGTTAAGCCCAAGGATGAGAGCTTCATATTCTATTGTGTTATTTGTATTTTCAAACTGTAGTTTGAATGAGAAAGGATGAACCTTTCCTTTAGGAGATATCAACACCACACCAGCTCCAGACCTAGCTGAGGAACAACTTCCATCAAATTCCAAATTCCAAATTCCAAATGCCATTAGGATCAAGAAGTACTTCTTTGGGATGTTCTGTTTCATCCTGAGACATAATCATATAGTTTCCATGCCCAATATCTTCATAAAGTATTTGTGCTTTAGGATCATATGTATTTTGCACAATATACTCAAATTTCTTCTCAGGCAACAACCTCTTCATCATACCATTGACTGGTATAAGGGCATGTGACCAATCCATTTGAATTTCTCCTCCTACATCCTTACAGAAGTTCCTACTCAATAACATACCGTATGAAGGAGGGATATCAGCTACCAGAATAGTAGCTAAAACATTTTTCTCAAGAAGGTAGAAAAATATACCTATGCGTCTTTAATCCTTCCAACCAAAGGCACCTCCCTACTCTCCATATAATAACAAGAACCAATAGTGCATGTGAGGGTAAGACCAAGAGCATGGGCCACTTTGGCGGGCATTACATTATTTGATGCTCCTGAGTCTGTGACACAATTACTAAGTCTATGGCCTACTATAAGGAGGGTCACATAAAATGGTTTGATTTTCTCATTAGGTGAGGTGACTGCAGCCATAAGGTTTGGTTGGGGTGCTGAAGATGGCATAGGAAAAATACCTTTAAAAGTATTGGACAAAGTTCTAGAATGGGAATTGACAAAGTGGACCATTTTGGCAAATGCTTTTGGATGATTTTGATAGTACTCGGCTTCTGAAATTTGGATTTTTGTCTTATTAAGGTGATCGATGATATCAAAAGATCTAGAGGGGGATGGGCTATCATCACTAGGAATCCTAGGCTTATCAGGTTTATGAACCAAAGAAAAAGAAGTTTTAACAGTAGGATTAGGAAAATAAGAATTAGTAGAACTCACCTTCTGTGTGTACACAACAAGAATAAGAGATCCTCTTTTTGCAACTACGAGGATAGTCATGGGATGATCCTTGGAACTCTTAGTGGGTTGCATCACTTTATCCTTCTTGTTTTTATATTCCTGAGTCATAACATCATATGACTCATTGTTCATTTCTGCTACTACGTCATCATAATCATCTTCTTCATCAACACCTTCTATGGTGAAGAAATTAACTTGAGATCCCTCAAGTTCTTCTAGTTCTTCATTAGCCTCTTCTTCAGGTTCTTTAAAATCTTCATTAACCTCTTCATCATCAGGTTCTTCAACCTCATAAGTTGCATTAACAGGGACCTTGATGGGTGGCCCCTCAATTTCCAGCCTTGTCTGAGAGGAAGGAAAAATATTTCTGGGCTGAAAATTCCTCCTCAGAACATCTATATAAGGAGCATGCTGAGCTAATTGTCTTTTGATGGAAATGAGGTCATTAGCAAGCCTTTGTCCTAATGGATCTACATTAGCTCCAGGAGTAGAAGAAGAGGAAGAAGAAGCTATAGATTTGGAAGGATCTCTTTTCAATTTACTAGACATGATAAAGTCATCTTCAACACTAACCGCTAATCTCTGGTCTTCATCCAATGTTGCAAGGTTTCTCTTCTCAGTGCATAACTTACTTCAGGCAGTTGAGCATTCAGGAAGAAACATTTTTGAATTTGATCTACATGTTGGGTATCAGGTGGGATTTTGTTAATCAACTTATTGAAATTGGCCAAAAATTCTCTCATGGGCTCATGTGACTCTTTCTTTATTTGAGAAATCTAGGTCAGCAAGCCATGCACATCCTCCATAGGCTTGAAATGATTCTCAAATCTAATTCTCATTGTGGTCCAATTGGTAATGGCTCTAGTAGGAAGGTTATAAAACCATTTTTCCACATTATCTTGTAAAGTCTCTACAAATAACCTCACTAAGACATCCTCATGCTCAACTTCGAGGACTCAACGTGCAACTATGAAGGCTGCAATACGTTCATCAGGATACACCTTGCCATCACCTCTGAACTTGGGAAAGTTCTTTCTGTTACCCCTAGGTAACTCGTGCAAAGGTTGAGGGAGGGAAAGAGGCCCAACACAGTGGCCCCATGGTGATGGAATAGCCATCCTTGGAAAAAATTCTTTAAGAGGAACTAAAACACGAGTGAGAATCAAAGCATGAAGATTAGGGCTGAGTTTCTCTTGAGGGATACCACTACTAAGAGTTCTATCTTCAATAGGGGGTATGCTTTTAGAACAAGCTCTTCTATTTCTCCCTGTTGAAGAAAGAGGAAAACCTTGCTACTCCAAGAATTGGAACTGAGAATCTTTGATTCCAAAAGCCCTCCTACTACGGGTAAACCTTAGAGTTTCCAGATCATAAAATGATCAAGAAATGTTCTTAAAACTGGAATCCATCAAAAACGAAACCCCAGTAGAGTCACCAAAAAATGTTGGTTGTCAAATAAGGATTTTAATGAAAGTAACAGTAAGGGGAAGAATTCCCTCCTCTTTAATGGGAGAGGTTCCCTTATTTAAATGAAAAAACCTATTTACAAATGTACAACATTTAGTTTTTAAGAGGAACTCTGATATCATGGAAATGTTTCAAATGATCGATTATCAATACAAAAGGATAAAAGAAATAGGAAATGGGAAAAGGTAGAATAGAATTCTTAGGAAATATAGATAGAAAAATAATTCCTTATAAATGCTGAACTAGGATCATATAGAACAAAATCATTTGAGTTAAATCCATAAGATGTTATTTCATAGACACAAAGTTCCAAAGATGATATCCACAAGAATACAAAGCTTCTTGATGTAAAATAGATTAATGATTCAATAATTTTAACAGATAGGAAAGAATGAATAAGTATTGATAGAAACAGAAAGGGAAATCTTCTTGTATTGATAGCTTTTTGAATCTTTTACACTTTTAAAAATAATCAGAGTTCCAACCCCTTTGAATGGCATGGAGAGCTCATTATATAGCTTACAAATTAGTTACACTTGTTAACCATTTCTTTTAACTAAAAGATTAATTAAGGAAATGCCTAATACAATATCCTTAATTAATTTACAAGGAGCTCAACACTTAAAAATAGAAGGAGAAAAAGAGAAGCCAGAAGAAGAAACATCTGATTATGGCTGAGGCGCGCCCACCGATTTGAGGATCTGATATCTGAATTTCTTCAATGCTTCTACTATCTCCATACCTTTTGGAATTTTGGTGTTGGTAGTGGCATGAGTCCAAGTGCCTAGAAATTTTTCTGTATCTTTATCAAACTCGGTATGCTCCAGGTATTCTTTATTTGCCTCAATAATTACAGATTGAAGGAAGCAAATGTCCTTTATCTTCTCTTTGGTAATTGACTCCTCTTTGAACAAGTCATCTTTGACAAATGTTCTAAACTGAGCTTTGATTTCTTGAAGAGAGAAGGGAATGCCTGAAATTTCATCTTGAAGTTGGCAGTGGATATCTTTAAAGGTAGATGAAACAAAAGTTTTTAAAAGACTCTCCCCTCTGCCATACGTTCCTTAATTCTCCCAGTGCTTCTTCCAGAACCTTCATCTTCCATTCGACACTAAAAATCCATGCCTTTGACAAGTTATTCTTGGCATCATCAAATACATTGTTGACCAGTAGGATCTTCTCATCAGTTTGGCCCATTAGGCAGAGGTCTGTAATACAACTACTCCAGAGTTTTAGCTCTTTATCCATAGCTTTGATCAAGGAGGAGAGTTTCTGCTGTAAGTTAGCCACCTTCTCGTTGGCCTTGAAGGCTTCCTCAATGAAATTCAAGCCTGCTATAATCATGTCATCAACCATGGCCTCAATAGCCTTTCCATTAGTAGAAAACTTATGTATATCTTTGATGCTCTAAACTTCATCCTAGCTGAGAATCATGGGGGGGTGGAAGAGCAGCCAGTGGGGTAGGATCCAAAACCTTATCTTTGGCCAATAATGACTTGATAAAGTTGGAAAGAACTTGATTCTATTCTTCCAACTATTCTATAGTTTGTTTGCCCTTCTCTACTCATTCAATAACCTTTGTCACTATTTCTTGAAGGTTATGAACCTCACTCTCAGGAGTGGATTCCCCCATTGGGATTCTAGAAATCTCTAAATCAAAGACCAAGAGATCCTGCTCTACCTTATCAACCTTAGGCTTTGTAACCTCCAAGAACTACTGGCCTTGAGCATCAGTTACTATCCTTGAAGTGAGTCTTGGCTCTTTTTGCTGGAGGGGGAGGAGTAGTTCCTAGCAGAGCTGCTACAACATCAAAATCAGGCCCCGTTATCTGAGAGGAAGATTTCCTCTTCCTGTTGTCAACCATGGGTTGTACCCAAGAAAAGGTAGAAGAAGAAGAGGAAGGAACAAGGGGCCCAAGAGAAAGTGAACTCATGGAACTTAGAGTTTTAACCATTGTTTCCTCTAGCAAAGAAGTGGATGGAGTATCAGGAGCTTCCTTTGTAGAGGAGTCTGTGGTACTAGGAGGCTCAACACTAGACATTTCCTTTTCTTTTTCAACAGTAACTTTAGGAGCCCCTGTAGGATTTGGCACTTCACCATCATCACTCTCACTAAGAACAATAATGTTCTCTGGTCCTGAAGGTAACTCTGGATGCTCAAGAAGATATTCTTCATCAATTGGTTCCTATTTAACCTCTTTGATCTTCTTTTGATATACTTGAGTAGAAGAAGGAGTAGATGACTCAGGCTCTTTCATTGAGGAAGAATGAGGGGTTTGCTCAAGTACCTCGGTACTGGTTGTATGTGCTTCCTTCCCTGGTGTAGAGGTATCTCTGGAAGAAGATCCACCCTGATTCTTCTTGAACTCATGAACTCTTCCTGTCAAACCAAACTTTAGTTCTTACAAGAATAGGGGCCATAATCTCAACCAAATAATCTCTCTCTTTTTTGTACCAATCCAGATCCTCTAAAGGAGTGTGTTTGATTGTTGTCTCATATTCAAAGGACTGTAAGTCCTCATCATCATCCTTAAATCCTTCAGGAACTTGGTAGAGATTGAGATCTCTGATTTCTTTGTAGAGAGAGTCTGCCATAGTGCCTCCGTCTGGCTTCAAAATCATCTACACAATCAGCCCAGTAATCCTCAGTATCTGGCTTGTGATGATAGTTTATCCTGAGGTTCTAATCAATAAAATTCTTCATATCAAAGCAAGTTCTGGGTCTGAAGAAATGAACAGTGATAGAAGTAATAGCCCTTTCTACATTTTGGGCATCCAAAGTTGTTTTACATGTATAGTTTCCCAAAGAGATAGGGAAATGCAAGCCAGTGATCTTCTTGTCTCTACATGTCCTATGTAGCTTATCAAGATGCCTGCATACTTCAACCAGGGCCATTTTATCACTGCAGAACATAGGGAGCTTGAGGGTGTGCTTTCATAGCCAGCCAACCTGATGTATGAAAACCTCCTGAATTGGATGAAGAAAGCCCCATACTTGGATATCAGGTTCATAGCTTCATCAGAAAATCTCCTAGCATAGTTTCCCTCTAAGAGTCTTATAATATACATGGTGAAAGCATCATTGACTCTTCTAAAATTGTGATTGCTAGCTTCAAGGGTAAACTGAGGGTAGTATGCGTAAATAGGCTCATTCTTCTGGCCCTCTATGTAGGTGAAACCAAACCACTGCCAGGATGTAGCCAGGGTATACATGAGATAAGAAGTCATATAGAACTTCTTAGTCTATTGAACACTAGACAACTAATCAGTCAAATTCATGCAAACAATTTTCGGCCCAATTAATGTTCTGCTTGCCCTTGCAGATGATGTTTATGAAGGGGCACATCCAGAAGTGAAACTCATTGGTGGAAGGCAACCCCATGATACAGGTGAGTAAAATAATAAAGTCAGATAGATCCTCATTAAAATCAACCCTGAATAATGCCTTGGAGAGTTGGGACACTCCTTTCTTAGGGTTCTTTAACCATGATTTTGCTATACGTGCCTTGTATTTGTTACCATCTTGGTTGAACAGGGTTTGAGCCTGGGCATGAGTGAGAATTATGGAATCTTCAGTCTCTGGAATGCATAGGGTAGTAACAATGGCGGGTAACATCTATTTTTCACAATTAATTCCCCATGCACATTGGTGAGTTCCTTGGTATTTGGGTTAAAATGGTCTTCCGCAGGCAAGCACCATGTCCACACACTGTATAGAGATAGGAAAACCAGCCACGTATGCAATTCCACTGTCACTGATCATTTGTGCCATGGGAGCAGGATTAGAGCATGTTAATCTACCCCAAAAATCCCCAAAATCTAAATGCCAAACCTCACTATCTCCTGATATTAGGTGCAAAGGTTTCAAGAGGTGACACATGTTCTTGACCCTGAAACTTGATCTTCATTTTTGCAATGCGTATGGGGAATACCTTTCCAAGATCAAAATCGTGATGAAAATGCAAAGGGATACAGGGGCATGAGCAAAAAAACTTTAATGGAAAGGATTCGAGCAAGAGATGGCAAGCGAGCAATGTGACAAATGCGTAGGGTATAGTCTAATTAAATAGCCATTCAGGAGAGAGAAGGTCATTAAATGTGCATTAAATTCACCTCATACTCAAAAATATGAAAAGTGGGAAAAGTGGAGAAAAATTGGCCCGAACAATCTTTGGTACATTTGGGACATGAGGGACATGAAGACGCAATCCAACCTGACGCGGGTGATGTGGGAAATGAGGGCCAAATGAGCATGGGTGGTCCGGGAACTCAGATACGCCAAGGATGCAAAGGACGTGAGGATGCGACTCAGCTGACATGCGTGATGCGGGGAAAGTGGGAACAGAAATCCTAGATGCATTTGGGACAGATGGGACAAAAGTACGCGAAGTACCTGATGCGGCGATGCAGATGATCAGGTAAAAGGAAGTCTGGGAAAACTTGGGACAAACAGGCCAAAAAGTTTCAATAAAGCTGACAGTTAAGGATTTGTGAGGAAAGTGGTCGATCGGGAATAGAAGGCCCAGAGGTACTTGGGACATGAGGGACAAAAATGTCTGACACAACTCCAAAAAGACTCCAAAAAATGTGATTTTCACTATCTCTTCAAGTTTTCTCTTCACTAGAACATTACTAAAGGTGCCAACTCAAAATTTTTAAAATTATGAATTTCAAAAGAGGGGAAATTTTGAGAGGACAACACACTGTGACCTTATTACTCCTCATTGATTTAAAGGGTCGATGCCCAAGCAATGTTGTTGCAGCTATATTGGGTGTCAATTGTAGTAGTAGTCGTGATGGCTTTACCCGTAAGCACTTCCCAGAGGCACTCTATATACCGAACACTACGAATGAGATCTAGGATATTGTGATTGTTTTTAAACCAAATTTTATTATTTTTAATACAATATTCTGCTAGCTTATAAGTAGTTACAAAGTTTGCGGTTGACTATGGAAACCTACAAATTAGTACAATATACTGAAGTATACAAAATACATTCAAAAATTTGGAAACATTGAATGAAAGGATTTTTTTTGTTTTTTGGGCCCTGGTGGCCTCCAGAGCCCAAAATGACCCTCTATGCCAAAAATTACAAAAAAATAGCTGAAAATGCAATTTTTGGGTATACCTCATTTAGCAAAAGTTGCTCAGAATGAA
The DNA here is from genome assembly GCA_019776745.2 of Taxus chinensis. NCBI lineage: Eukaryota > Viridiplantae > Streptophyta > Pinopsida > Cupressales > Taxaceae > Taxus > Taxus chinensis. The sequence continues at coordinate 618,208,510 of CM034148.1, read as the reverse complement.
AAAATAAGAGGTTTAGAAGAATTGGTTTTTCCCCTAAAGTAGGATTTTTCTCACTAAAAAATTTAGAGGTCTTTTTAGTTATAACTAATGCTTTTAGGGACCTCTAAATTTAGAGGGGGGTGCCGAATTTTCCTCTAAAATTCAATATTGAAAAAACTTTGTTTTGAGGTGGGGGTTGAACCCCTCACCTTCTATACCCAAAGCTGACCCACTAACCGTCTTGGCTCTATGAGCGCTTGTGTATTGAAATGAAGCAATTGAAATTTAAATTAACTCAATAATTGCTAACCTTTGAAAAATGTGACCTGACAGTCGACTTGGCTGGGAGACTCCACTTGGAACTTGCATGATGTTGGGTGGATTAGGGTTTCTATGGATAAAACATATCTTAAACACATTTATCTCCTTTCACAGTGTATTTCTATGCCAATATTAGTCACCTTTTTTTGCTTGTATTGTTATATGCCTTCGTTATTTTTTTATTTGCTACCGGTTTCATGTGCAGGTCGCAGGTTGTGGATAGCTTAACCTATATTATTGGGGTCATGGATCAGGTAGCTCACCACTATTTTTTTTGATGGATGGATCAATGCAAAGGCCCCAAATTTTCAGTCAAAATAGCTCTTAGTCTCCAACGTTTGTTGATTTGAAACAGAACTTGGTCTGAATGCTTGGCTCGGGCCGCCAGGTGAGCGTTTGAATGAGTAGAAACAATTTTTCATGTAGTGAGAACTCTTATCACATTCAAAAATTTATCAAAAGCAATGTAGAAGGGGGCTTAGAATATTTGAAACCTAACTTGATGGATAACTTGTTTGATATGTTGGATGGTTTGATGTGATTCGGTACAACATGGTTATAAATGCAACAATTAAAGACCTTTAACACTCGGTCATAATGCAAATAGGGGACCTCGACTCAATTCCACCAATATCAACTCGCTAATATGCAGAGAAACTTAGTCTGGAAATAACATAAGTCAGTCCTTCAAATCTTATATAGAATGCTCCAAATGCAGAGGTCTGCTAATAATAGTAGATACTAATAGGGCCTTTAATTAGAGGGAAAACCCCTAATGGGGAGATTTTTTTTTTAAATATTCCAGCATATGATTAGCTTCCAAAAATAAATTTTTCCTAGTGCAGAGGGCACCAAGGAGAAAAATATTTGCTTTATGTTTACCTGTAGACCAAATAGGAGGTTGTGGGGAGTGCAAGGAGATTTGGGAAGCTGCTGGAGGCAACACTGGCTCTCTTGTGAAGCAGATGTCTTCTCCAAGATTTTTCCTTCCTCTGTAACCTTTCTCCAACCTTTCTAAGAGCTTCATCCAGCTCTGGTACTAAATGTAATTTCATAAACAGGGACGGAAGATGGTATAGTTTTATTAATGTGAAATCAATTTAAATTACAATAGAGTTCTACAATTCTTATAGGAATTGTACAGCCAAGTACAAACAAATGAGATATTGCAACAATACAACAATAAATAATCTTGTGCACATATAAATTACAAATATATGGTTTTGAATAGTATAACCATATAAAAAATATAATAAAGATAAAATACATGTACGGGAATACTATTCTAAATTACAAATAATAAATGATTAATAATAACTTAACATTAATTAATAATTAACTAAGGTAAATACATAATTAACAAAGGTAAACTAAATTTTACCTAAGAGGAAGTTGGTTGTTTATATTACTTCGAGTGTAGTGGTCACTTTCATTTAGCAAGTTACTAGATGATATTTTAAACTTAGTGTCCGCTAGATTATGACACAACATAATATTTGGATCTTCACAGTATCGAGGTTTTGAAAAAATAAAGTGAGATATTATTTTGATTTTAGTGGTCACTAGGATTTGACAAATTAAATCAACCTAGTTTGAGCCACAGAGGGTTCACTTAGTAAAAGTATTGTATAGCACGTTCATTCAAATGGTATTAAATAATACCCTTAATTCTCATTTTTACCTCTAATTATTCAGTTGATAATACCCCATCCCATTATATTATTATAATGAAAATACCCCATATTTTTTCCATGTACCTTACCCATTTTTCCATTACAATTTTATTTACCCCTTTTTATTTCTACCCTAATATATTAAATAAAAAATATATCATGTTTCTCACTCAATATATTTTAATATGCATTTTATCTTGAAAGATAGTTTGAATCCATTCAAGACCTATTACCAATTACCTTACAAATGTTAAGGTTTAATCATTTATCAATAGTTCTTCAAATAATTAAGATGGTGAAATAATATAACTTGTGTTGAAAAACATACTAAATCCTAGTTTTCTACCATCTTATTATTTCTTGGTTAAGAATCTCTTAATTGAGATTCTTTATTCAAAAAGAGATTATAATTTAACTTTATGACCACCCTCCTTTTGCAATTTTAAGGTATTTAGTTTTAAAGACTAGGGTTCAATTTTTTTAGTTTTATCTTAACATTAAACCTCCCTTTCCTTTGTCTCACATCTTTAACCTAGCCCCAATACCTCATTAAAAATATTAATAAATTAAACCCTTTCACCCCCTCATGTCTACCGGTATATTGAATTTTCTTTTATTAATTTTAATTACATCAATATGAATGCACGTGCTAGGATATTGCCTAGTTAATGAACCCCCCATGGTTTGAGCTTAGCGGTCAAATGTATATGAAGAATATAATATTTCAAGCTAAAGATTCACTATCATTTAACAAGATAAAGAAATACATATTGAGTTTAGTTTCTGCTAGTATCTCTAGTGTTAATCTCATAATGAAATTCCACCTGGTTGGAGGATTGAATTGATATAACAAACAAAGCTAGAGTAGTTTGGGATTGGAGTGAAATTTACAACCTATTTTTTTAAATTTGTTACTACTCGAAAAAAAAGTGCGACTAAAATCATGGATGTTAAAATTTCTTCTTATTGGAAGGATTAAAAGATTTGTTAATTACTACAAAATTCCTTTTATGTTGTACTTATAATATGTTGTTGTTTGAATGAAAAAATATTGAACATGTTTCTAAAATAGTTTGATGCCTTTTAAACGTCTTAGATCAATTTTTTTCACAAAAATGGTTTGCTTACATGCATTGATGAAGATCAATGACTACAATGCTTAAGTATAACATGTGACATAATAGTTACTGGACCAAAAATATTCATTGTCAAAACATATGTTTTCTTGCAAAGGATTTCTATAGGAAAAATTGGACTAAGGATTTACTTCTAAAGGTCAACAACATGAAGACTGCCTGCCTTAACTGGAATTGAATTGTAAAGATTGAAGGATGAAATTTGTATTTATTTGAAATATTTGTTACTTACTACAAAATACCTTTTTATGTTGTACTTATAATATGTTGGTGTTTGAATGAAAAATATTGAACACGTATCTAAAATAATTTGATGTATTTTAAACGTCCTAGATCAATTGTTTTAACATAAATGCTTTTCCTACATACGTTTATGGAGATAAATGACTATAATGCTCAAGTATAACACCTGACATATGATTTATTGGACCAAACATATTCATTCTCTGAACATATGTTGTGAAAAGGATTTGTAGATGAAAATTTTGATTAAAGATTTACTCACCAATGTCAACATGTTTTTCTGGTTAGCTATAGAAAACAAGATTCTAACCCTTTACAATGTGAGAAAGGATATAATTAATAATAGGACAATAAGCAATATCCTTCAAGATACTAAAGAAATTTTTTTGAAAGATTTTGATAAAATTAATCATGCATACCCCTAGAAAGGGTAATAAATGTGTATATTATCTTGCCAAATTGGGGGCTAAAGGTAGTAATTTAAAAGTGTGTGAGAGGGGAGATGATATCACCAATGATATTAATATCATTAAGAACATTAAGTATTGATGTGTTGGTGGTTGTTTTACCTTGTTGGGATGTCATCCTTATGGTTAATAGGACCCTTCACATTTGTAGAATATATGGCAGGATTTGTAATAGTTTTACTCTTACAATTCATTTTGGCCATTGTTTCTTCCATTTTCAATCTTAGTCAACTAAAACCAGTGGAGGTGGTCATTTGAGAACCGAGCCCATGAGCTATGGTGACTTGAAGGACAACTCGTCCTTGAGGTGCATTCTAAAAATTAGGGGGTTTAGGAATTTCATCTCAAAAATCAAAGGGTTTCATCTTTATCTTACGTTGGAGTTTGGTCGGGCATGAAACAATGGCAGCATGGTGATCCATGACATGGAAATTAAGGTTTTGAAGGATTCGATAGCAAAAGTGAATGGAATGGAGATGGAGGGCTTAAATATATTCAAAGACCATACCAGACGTAAACATAAAATTGAGACTTTCTTTCACGGTAAAGAAATGGTTTACCTGTTGGTAGATGGTATAACTAGATTATTTATAACTGATATTTGGAATACGATCTTCCTCCACCTTATGAGGTACATTACTCTTGAAGCGAGTTATAGAAAGATATTTACTCACCATATTACTATGCTTAGTATTTTTAGGCATAAGATTCCTATGAGCCTTCCCTTTTCTTGTTTATGTTGCTCTCTGTGTTGGTGCATGATTTTCAACAGGGAAATATTGATACCCTGATACACCATTGAATAATTATTTTACTATTTAAGAATCGTAAACCAATGGTGGAAAAGGAATTAGAGCCTGAATCCAGGGATTCAGATGAAAATTGTACTCTTGTGAACCATATGAAAAAAATGGGGAGAAAGAAGAGTAAGGCACCTCAGGGGAAGGGAAATATTAGTACTAGGGCTCTGGGTTCTCTGATTGATATGAAAGGGGAGTTATCTAAAGGGAAAGAGACAGAGGAGCTCGGTTGGAATGTGGATTTTGATAAAATTTCTCTCAGGGTGAGTCGGTTGGAAATGGATATGGAGGCCTTAAGAAAAGTTGGAATGGATATGGGAAATAATGTCATGCATTGCATCAATGCCTCTAAGAAAACTTACATCACCCAAAACTCTATCAGGGCCGATATGGTAGAGATCAAAATTTTGGTTTTGGAGTTGCATGGGCGTGTGGTCAAGTTGGAGCAAGGACAAATAATTCACATGCATAATATCCACCTCAATAGTTCTGATGAGGAAGAAAAGGTTGAAGACAACATCCCTATCATGAGCGAGCAGTATGATCATATGAAAGGATAGGAAGAGCATTAACTAGAGGAGTACAAATGTTTGAAGACTAACTAGTCCATTGGCTCTTGGAGATTTTTCTTGAGTATTTGTGGACTGTATCATTTGGGATGTTTTCCTCTCCATGTTTTGAGAATTTCCCTTGTATTGATCTGTTGGACTGTAGTTTGGAATAAGTTGTTTTAGCCCTTTTTGTCCTGTTTCTTGTTTTTCACTCTCGGTGATACTCACAATGCATTATATTGTAAGGTTTATTGGTGCCTTAATCCCTATATAAAGTATCAAATCATTATGTTCATGCATATTTAATAAATCTTGTTAATAGTAATTTTGTTAACAACATTTTAAATTAAACCAGAGAGAGTATAAAGTTCATGCCTCACATGTAGGAGATGTGCTAGTTGTGCGATTGTTTTCTTAGAATCATGATTTTTTTTAAATAGAATAAATCAATGTTGCAACAAGGCCTTATATATGTAAAATTAATACTAACTAGCAAATAAAGAAAAATATAAATAGTTTGTGTAGTTTAACAAATTATTTAAATAAATTATAAACATTAGAAAGTTGAAAAGTTATAGAATTTTTTTATTTTGATTGGTGGATTGAGGAGAAATTTTCAGTAAGATGTTTTGATCTTAGTGCTCGCTAAGGTAACCTAATACTTCCACAATATAATATTTTAATCTTATGGATCACTAACATTTAACAAGTCAAAGAATATTATTTTTAGCTTAGCGTTTGCTAGCTTATGCGACACCATAACAATTGGATATTATCAATCGATATGAATTAACAAAATAAAGTAAGCTATTGTCATCATAGAGTCTACTAGGCTATGCCACAACAACATATTTCAATGTACAAAAACTATGTCCATTTTTTTGTATAATGGCGAATATGGGGGGTTTTGAAAGGACGTACATCCTTTTACAAAAATGTCCTTAAGGCAGAATATGACATTGAAGCATAGAAGTGAGAAATCCCATAGGCATCAAAAGACAAAAAGCCACATAGCCACGACCCAAATAGAGAAAAATTACATTTTGTGAAAAGTTTTGAGGATAGTTTTTTCTTCCATAGTAGCATCATCTTAGAGTTTCCTCATTCCTCAAATTATCCTTTCACAAATCTTTATTCATTCTTTTGTTCTCCAAAATCTATTTGGTTCTCCTACTCTTGCATTATCATATTTTTCTGCAAATAGGTCATTGTAATCCAACACCAACACATTGAATGGAAAATCATTCTTAACATGAATATATTCTAAAATATTTCCATTGACAATGTCAACGATGTTGTAGGCATTGAATTTTATAGAGTATGTGCAGCAGAGGACTATTTGCGGACAACAATAAGGCCAAAAAAATAATATCAATTTTATAAAATACATCTACTCTTCTATTCCTGCGCACCACCATGACCGTAAATTGATTTCGATATTCAATTTTTTATCGTGCAAATTGAGCCACCATCCATACCACCGAGATTATTTTTCAAGAAATAACAAAACAAGTTCTTGATAGGTGTTATGGGTTTTTAAAAATTCTACAAGTCTTCCTCTCTTGTTATTACTTATTAATCTATGTTGTTTCTCTATCAAGATGTGCTCCATTCCATCCTATTTCACTACTCTTAAAAATGTTTACTATATTACGAAATTATTTATTTGATAAAATAAACTACCTTCTACAAAATATTAAATAACAAACTTGCTTCTGTATAATTATCTACAAAATCCCTACATGGATATAAGCCCTAATCAGCTATGGAAAATTTTACTTTAATAGAATTTCATAATTTTGGAGGGACTGAAGGTGAGAATGCATACCAATTTTTGGGAGCACGAAGAGGAAATCAAAACATTTCCATAACTTGAACATAAAAGTTTTGACGCTTGACTTGGCGATATTTTTCTATTGATGAATAAGCTTACGTATTGATGAAGAGAATAGAAAGATAAATGTTAAAAATATAAACTCAAAAACTGTCTACTTATAGTGATATGTAACTGACAAATCCAACTGCCAATTTCATTGGCGCATGAATTTAAGAGGGCACACTATGATTTTACACTACTTTTCATTAAATGGCTAATTAGTGGCTAACAACAATTACATTCTCCAAAAGGCGCACAAATTTCGAATGGCACATGTACTTTTAAATGGAAAATTGTATATACCTCAAATTAATGGCTAATTAGTGTTGAGGCAACCGTAACATTAATTATTATTTTTCCTTAAAAAAATAGTTATCAGTAATACTGCATTTGGTATTGTAAAGAATTAATGTAAGAATTTAATATTATAATATTTGTACTGTAAATAAAATCCCTTATATAATTTGGCTAAAATAAAGCCCTTAATTTTTTTCTTGCACTTCGACGTGCAACTCTTGACACCTGTTTAAAGGTTTTTGTTGATTGTATCCATAAAATACTTACAAATATTTGTAATAAACATCACACATGAATTACATATTTAATATTTAACCATCAATTATTAATATAGATTGATATATAAATAATAAAAATGATAAAATTTTACATCAATATATTTTTAAAATAATGAAATTTATACAAAATAATTGGTATAAATAAACACTATTTTGTATTTTCGAAAGGCAGTGTTGAAAAATTACCGTTACACAAAAATTGTTTGACATGTGAGTTATCACACTTAGTTTTGTGAATCAATACTCCCACTTAGTGGTGCAAATCAATACTCACACTTAAAAGTACAAGTCGAGACTGGTACTTAGAAGTGCGAGTCTATACTCGCACTTAGAAGTGCCAGTTGAGGACTCACACTTAAAGTGTGAGTTGAGAGATGTGTAACTCGAGGTTTCGCACTTAGATGTGCGACCAATCGCACTTATACACTACTTAAAAAATTTATAAATGACAATTCTAGTTTTTTGTAACTATGCTTAATATATACGAATACTTTTTTTATATAAAATGTATATAAATATTGATGGTCACCTTTTAAACATGTGATTCACACGTGTCAGTTCTATAAAATATTTGAAAGTATGTTACATCTAAGCTCATGAAAAATGTCTAAACAACCATTAAATTTAACAACATTCAAGGATGTTCAGGGAAGGGATTTCCAACGTCAATGTTTGTTGATTTGAATAAGGTATGCATGAATAGTTTTATATGTATAATGATATTAATATTGATATGTGGCATAAATGACAACAATCACTTACACACTATCTTGAAGTTAGTGGTCGCTTGGATTATGTAAGTTTACAACCGCTTGGGTTATGTAAGTTAACAACCGCTTGGGTTATGTAAGTTAACAACCACTTAGGTTATGTAAGTGGGTGACCATCAGGATTATGTGGGGGAATAAAATAATAACAAAATAAAAATCCTACAATAGTGAAACTAAAATCCAAAAATCATGATTTAGTAAATGGATTATAATAGTGGAAAAAGTGGAATCAAATAATAGCGTTATTGGGATCCAAGAATGTGTGTTTATGCAAAGATGTGGAATTTGATTTTCCATGGCGTCGATTAAGTCACCTCGGTACCAAATTATGTTGGCTACGAGGAAGAAATTTGTTACATGATGACGTCAAGTCGTTACGTGAGCATTTTCTCTCCCATAGGAAACCTAAGTTTGGCACAGATGATTCTTCACACGAGTTGAATAAGTTTTGTACCTTGTGTGTAACTTGAAATTAATTTAACTCAACTAACTGATTCAATTCTGATAACTAAACCAAGTGACATGGTGATGGGACATGTTTCTGATTGATGAATGTGTCGTCTAGAAACTGAGGCATGCAATAGCATGACTCTTAAACTTTGGCCAAAGTAGTGTAAGTCATTACACTGTCAAGATGCACCATAGTTCTAACAAAAGTGTGAGATGTCAGATGGGATTCGATTGACTGAATTCTAGGTTGAAACTTAGAAAACACTTGTAAATCAATGCCAAGAAGGGTACTAAATGTATACTTTGTATACAAACTCGAAAGAGTAACCTATGGGGGATTGGTGGATCTAATTGACCCATAGTTATGCACATGATTTATTGATTTGTTATCTGATGAATTGTAATTATAATATTGTTGGATTTAAATGTTAGGATGTACATTTAAATCATTGAAGGAAAAAGTTAGTTTGGGAAAGATAAAAAAAATTGCCCTTAATTTGAAGTAATGAAAAGTAGGTGTTACATTTTGGTATCAGAGCTGAAGGTTCGCATCTCTTAGGACTTATATGAGTCCTCACGCTAACGAAAAATTAAATTCTTAGTTAACAGAGAAACATGGTTAGAACAAGAGGAAACATTATCAAATAACCAACCTCGTAGGTGGTGAGGCAAGCCATAACATAGAAGTTGGATGAGATTCTTGCTTCCATTCAGGATACACGAAACCGTATAGTTGTTCATGAACAACAAGTCATGGGTAATGAAAATGGTGATGATAGTGATGAAAGTGAACCATCTCAGGAACAACCTAATGCTATAAAAACAATGTTGTAGATCCAAATGCCAGAAATAATGATGTTGTAAATGATAATGTAAAATGCCAAATATTAATGTAAATTTGAATGTTAACAACGTAAACCAACTTGAGAACAAGAGGGCATGTTTAGTAGTTAAACTGTCAAACAATATCAAGAGGATCATACCACCAAAGTTTTGACGATACAACCTTAGGTGATGGAGTTGAGAATTAGCTCAGCGAAATGGAGAGAAATTTCACCATTAGAAACTTCTTGTGGAGAGGAAACCAAGGTGGTTTGGGGAGCTTATCAACTCTCACAATGAAGCATCCTCTTGGTGGGAATCCTGAAAGGTGGAGTTGTGATATGGATGAGAGAAAATATGACTTGGGATCAGTTAAAGGTCATACTTGACAATGCTCAATGTTACCCTAACTTTATTATGATCAGAAGATGTCTAAATTTCAGACACTAACTCAAGGAAAAATGAATCAATGACTGAATATTGGGAGAAGTTCATGAAAACTTCTCAAGTATGTGCCTCAGTACCAAAATGATGAAAAATTATCACATTAGGAAATTTATCATGGGGATTAAACCATAGTGATAGGAGGAGGTTTGATGTCCATGGACCATCAACTATGGAAGTTGTCTTTGAGAAAGAAATCAGACAAGAAACAGAAACTGCAGGCTATTTCTACACATAGAGAGGAAAAGAAAAAGAAACATTATTGTTAGTGCACCATCACCATTATCACCTAAAAAGGTGACATGTAAAAATTTAGGCAGTAAAAATAGGAATAATAATGGTAATGGAAAGAAAAACACAACAGTTAAGACTGTTGCAAATAATAAGAAAAATGGACAGAATAATGGGTTAGTAAGGAAAGTAAAACTGATAGAAAAAATGACCTTTTGGGGCTATTACATCTGTGGCTATCGATCATTATGCTAATAAATTTCCATAGAGGAAGAAATATGGCCTACCAACAACACCATATTCATGCTATAATGACTGACAAGGCAAGTTAAAAGCATAGGCTACTTTCACCAGTTGAAGTTGCAGGTAAGTTGTACAGATTACACTATAACCATTTTATTTGATACTAGTTTGCTACTGAATGTTTTGTTTAATTGATTTGGAAATTAGCATCTAAGATTAAAAGAAAATTAGTTTATGAAATAATCATGGTCTATTCAATATGGGAACAACACTATCCACATTATTAAACAATGTCCTATTTTGGCACAGTGAATTGGAACTACCAAGCTTTACCACATAAAGTGATACTTTATCTAGCTCATCTAGGATCATATGACATAGTCATAGGTATAAACTAGTTAGCCAACATAAGGAAATGTTAGAGTTCCTTTAAAAGTGATTGTAAAATTCCTTGATGACCTGTAGAAAACTAACCGTAAATTTAGGGAGTAAAAAGATGTTTTACAGTTAGAAAATCACAGTAATGGCAACTTAAGAAGGCTAAAAACAAAGGCAAAGTGATATATGTGGAGTAAAAATTTCAGATTTGGGTGAATAAGGTAAGTTCCCTTTTGTGGAAAATTATCTTCACTGTTATGTGACTACAATGATGTCTTTCCTGAATAACTACCTGGTCTTCCACCCTAAAAGATATTTTTATTTCACAATAGATATCAAACTCAGGAACCGAACCAATTTCTAAGGCTCCATATATAATGACAAAAACATAACTTGTGGAGCTTAAAGCACAACATTCATGAACTTTTATCAAAAGGTTTGATCAGACCGAGTGTCTCTCCTTGGGAATACCAGTCATCTTTGTAAAGAAGAAGGATGGAACACTTAGGTTATGCATCGATTATCAAATGTTTAACAAAGACACAATAAAAAATAGGTATCCCCTTCTAAGAATTTATGACACTTTTTGATCAAATGCGAGGAGCATCAATTTATTCTAAGATTGATCTTCAATCAGGATACCATTAGTTGAGAATAAAGGATGAAGATATTCACAAGACTACCTTTAGGACAAGGTATTGGAAACTTGAGTTCACTGTGTTACCTTTTGGACTCACCAATACTCCTAAGATTTTATGAATTTAATGAATAATATCTTTCAAGTAATACTTGGACAATTTTGTGCTAGTATTCTTGGACAATATTCTCATTTATTCAAAAAGTGTTGAAGAGCATAATGAAAATCTTAAAATTGTTTTAGATGTGTTAAGGAAGAGAAAATTGTATGGTAATCTTTCCAAGTGTATTGATTATGATCAAAATGTAAGTAAATATCTTGGGACATATTAATTAACAAGGATGGTATTTCTATAGACCATCTAAAATTACAGCAATAACTGATAATGGACCTAGCACCTAAAAATGTACATGAAGTAAGAAGCTTCATGGGGTTGGCTGGATATTATAGAAAATTTGTGAAAGAATTCTCGAAAGGTTGCAACTCCAATTACCTTGTTGCAGAAAAAAGATAAGAAATTTGTTTGGTCTGAAAAATGTGAAAATGCTTTCAATTTTTGAAAGAAAAATTAACTTCAGCACCTATTCTAAAATTTCATATCCTAAATGGGAACTTTACTGTAGTAACAGATGCCTTGTATGAAGGCTTAGGAGGTATCTTGATGCAAAATGATCCATGTGATCACGTATGAGAGCAGAAAAATCAAAGTACATGAAGCTGAATTATGCTCCCCATGACTTAGAGCTTGTTGTCACCATTAGTGCATGCATTGCAAGTTTGGAGACATTACCTTTTGGGAAAGCCCTTTGAACTGAAAACAGATCATCTCGAAGCTGAAATACATCTTCACACAACCAAATTTGAATGCAAGAAATGAAGATGGTTATAATTTTTATCATAGTATGAATTTATATCAGCTATATAAAAGGTAATTGGAAAACATAGTGGAAGATGCATTAAGTCGTAGGAAGCATATTTCCCCCTTGTCACTTTGAGAACCCAATTCAAAGATGATGCAAAGAAAGTAAAATTGGCTGATTCTTATTATCAACAAGGTTAAAATAACACTTGCTACAAATCCTAATGATAAGAGAGACAAAGGATTCAACATTTGATGATGAATATAGTCCTAAGTTTTGAAAATTGAGTTTATGTACCCTTGGAAAATGAACTAAGGATGAAAGTGATAAAGATAATTTCATGATACTCCTTATTATTGACATCCTACTGACTAAGATGCTTGCTGATGTAAAAGAACAATATTTTTGGAAAGGGATGAAGAAGGATATAGTAAACTATGTATCACATTGCTTGGAATGTCAGTGAGTCGAAGAATGAACATATGCATCAAGTATGGGATTGTTGTACCCTCATAGCATTCTGTAACTATAAATGGTAGGTAATCAGTATGAATTTTGTGTAAGGACTACCAATGTATAAAGAATAAACATGATGTAATTCTTAGTTGTAGTTGAACAAATTAATGAAAGTAGCTCACTTTATATAATGGAATCTGAAAGACGATTCACTTGTGCTTACAAAAAGGTTTGTACATGATATTTTTAGATTGCATAGTGTACCTAAATTGATAATTTTCAGATAGAGATCCTAGGATGAATTATCATTTTTGGAAAACCTTGAATACTACTTTAGGGACAAAGATGAATTTCAGTTCTGACATACTATCTCAGAAATAGATGGATATACTAAAAGGGTAAATCAAGTAATGGAAGACATGCTCAGGATGTACTGCATGGATCAAGAGTACAAGTGGGAAGAATATATTCCACTGGTTGAGTTTGCCTACAATAACACTTACCATTCATCACTGAAAATGGATCCTTTTGAGGCCTTGTATGGATGGAAGTGTAGAACACCTGTCAGTTGGGACAATGTGGAATATAGGGAAGTTATATGACCTAAAATGTTGACTGAAGATGGAACAACAAGTTAATCTCATTCGTGAGTGATTGAAAGAGGCTTGCCGATAGGAAGAAAAGTTATGTTGATTTAAAGAGAGTTGAAAGAAAATTGAACAAGGAGATAACATTTTCTTATGGGTTAAGCCTAAGAAAAGTTCAATTTCGTTTAGGCAAAGAATCCAAAATGTCACCTCACTTATGTTGGACCCTTTGAAATTATTGAAGTAATCAGCCCTTGTAGCATACTGGATAGCATTGCCTCCTGCATTGTCCAAGATGCATGATGTTTTTCATATCTCTTTGCTTAAAAAGTATGTATCAAATTTATCACATGTACTTAACTGTAACTATTTACATGTTCAGGATCTGGGTGTCATCATTAGTTGAAACCATAAGGGTGCTGGAAACTCACAAGCTACACTTGCGAAATAGAGAAATAAGTCAGTGCAAGGTCTAATGGGACCAATTTTTTGAAGAAAGTGCAGCTTGGGAGAATCTAGATGAAATAAAAACTACTTTTCCGCACCTATTTTAGTGATAAGATAAATATTTGTTATCTGTTATTATACTTTTACTTTTCATTATTGTTTGAATGACTTGAAAAAACATCATAAAATATTACTTTTTAGAAAAAACTTGGTGAATTTGGGCTGTTACAACCTGTTAAATAGTGTTTTACAATTCTGAAAAACTTGATGTTGTAAGTTTTAGTTATGCTATTATGAATATTTGATATTTTAATAAGCAAATTCTTATCTAATTGGTTTAAATTTTGTGAATAATTGGAAAATTATCATCAAGGACGATAATACTTAAGGGGGAAGGTATGTCGTACCTTGCTAGTTCATCTTGGATGAAATGCATAATTTATTTCTGGCTATAGGTTATATTGTGATTGGTTATCATACTAGGCTTGATGAATGTATAATAATAACAATTATGTATGTTGTTATAATTTTGTTGACAATCTAATGTTGATAGTAATGGAATTATTATATAAATGATGTATTCTCATGTTTGTAATAATGGCTTTGTTGTATTGATTGTCATGTATCGATATTATTATTTTCTGTAACAAAGTGCAATTATTTACCTTGTTAGGATCCTTGTGAATTTAACATTGTTGTGACAGACCATGTTCATCCTTTGAATAGATACAATGGTCAGAATGAACATGGTTGGAAAAAGGTGATACCCGTTATCGATAATAGATTATAACTTAAATGACCCTTTAGGTTACTTAATATGGTATGATTTTTTCTAAGCCATTAAATTACCAGTGGTCTGAGACCATATCCTAGTCTGGTTTAGATTAAATGAGTCATAAATCATGGTAATGTCAAATAAGATAGATCACACACACACACACATCACACACACACATCACACACACACACACACATTATGTTTACATTACACACACACACAGCACATTACACATGGCACATTCACACACACATTAACACACTTATTCACACACACATTTGACATAAACATTTACAATATTTTTTACTATAAACTAGACCTTAGTAAGCTCAAGGCTATATGTTATGGGAAATGTAGACACACACAGACACAAAGTTATATATGATTATGACCTTGGATTTTACTATAAACTAGACCTTAGT
The DNA here is from genome assembly GCA_019776745.2 of Taxus chinensis. Taxonomy (NCBI): domain Eukaryota; kingdom Viridiplantae; phylum Streptophyta; class Pinopsida; order Cupressales; family Taxaceae; genus Taxus; species Taxus chinensis. The sequence continues at coordinate 618,193,364 of CM034148.1, read as the reverse complement.
AAGGCTATATTGTTATGTCAGTGGTAAGGGTCAGTACAGCCGAGCCCCACTCGAGCTCATAGGTGAGCAAGATATTTACATAGCACCATCTGAGCCAAGTTGAAACTTGGCATATTACCTTCTTAAGGAGCCAATGTGCTAGTTTATAGAAAATGATTAAGGGTGGAGGTTGTTTGGAACCACCCAAGCTCATGACTGTTAGATGTTGGATAACCCCCCAGATGGAGGGTGGAGACCCTAGGTGGTAGGTCGAATTAATGGATTACAAAAGTATAAAAGGGAGTCGGTGGTTAACTTGGTTAGATAGAGAGTTTGAATATTTCAATGGTCTTCGACCATTTTCTTTATGGCTTGAACACTGATGGAATTGAACTTTGTTCCCATTTCCCTGGAGAGAGGGAAGTGGAAGACAGTTGGAAATGAGAGGGAAAATGGAAGTCATGCACGCAGTTTCATTAATTGTGGATTAAACTCAAACCCTACGGGCATTAGGAGAAGTGAGTTTGTCTTCTCGAGGAAGCCACCTTGTAATTGAGCTATTTCAGGTTCACTTAGAATTATTTGGCCATTCAAACCAATGTTCAGAAAATGAGAAGAAATATTGTAATTATACATTATATATATACATCACCTTTAGATACACACACACACATTTTATGGCCTTAGATGTTACTTTTGAGCACTTTTTAGACCTTAATTAAGGTCAAGGCTATATAGAGCTTTTTTATGGGATTATGTTAATACTCCTGTTGAGTTTTTAATGGAGTCGGTGGCTCGGCTGATCGCCCCACTCGGAGCTCGTTTTCTTGTTTGGATCTATTCTATAAAGCACCATTCTGAGCCAAGTCTTAAACTTGGCATATTGTTTTGGGATTTTTCCAACGTGCCAGTATAGGAAATGGTGGAGGTTGTTCTGGAAATGGTCCTCAACCGCATAGAATGTTATTCTAACCACCTGGATTAGGGTGGATATTAGGTGGAACGTATTATGGATTGCCAAATCTGATAGTTTGTGGTTAACTTGGAGATAGAGAGGGAACATAGGGGATATTTTCCTGGCAGCACTAATGGAATTTAATTTTGTTCCCATTGCCCTCGAGAGAAGAAACAAACTTCTCAAGAAAGCTACTACCAGAACTTGAGCTATTTCTGATAGTTTGTGGTTAACTTGGAGATAGAGAGGGAACATAGGGGATATTTTCCTGGCAGCACTAATGGAATTTAATTTTGTTCCCATTGCCCTCGAGAGAAGAAACAAACTTCTCAAGAAAGCTACTACCAGAACTTGAGCTATTTCAGGTTCATTTTTTTTGCTTAATTATTTTCTCACCCATGCAAGCTCTACATATAAATTTGGCATGGCTATTATCATGCAATCTTGTTTTTTACTCTGCATGTATTTTTAACAATCTTGTGAGATTTTTGGGGGAATATTTAAGGATGTGCAATGGATTTAATCGATATCCTTGGTTGGTTGGAGGATACACTATTTTATAGTTTTCTTATGAGTTTCTGGAAGTTGGCTGGAAGGAAGATTTAGACTCGGTCGAATATGAATAAGGTGTTAAGGAGGGCCTCTATAAACATTCTCAAGCATGGAATTATTCTCCTGCTCATCTTTATCATTTATAGCATTTAAATGATTTTAATGGATGTGTGGTGAAAATAATTCTTCTGTGTTGATGTTTTTATCAATGGTGTTTCAATAAAGGTTTGTTTAGATTCAAGTTTGATCATCTTCTTGTGAATATATACTTGGCTATATATACCTTATCTACGTATTTTATTGTATGCATACTATGGTGTTTCAATAAAGGTTTGTTTAGATTCAAGTTTGATCATCTTCTTGTGAATATATACTTGGCTATATATACCTTATCTACGTATTTTATTGTATGCATACTATCTTTCCCGTGTGGGTTTGAGTTATAATAATGTCATATTGATAGTTTGGAAATGATTTAAAAGACTCTGAGTATATCGAATGCGTATATTCTGTTATGTATCTTATTGTATTCATATTATCTTAACTGGGTGTGGTTGGGTTTTACCCATAACTGTCATGCCTAGTTTGGTTTGTGAAAAGGTAAATGTGTGTTTAAATGGCTTCAAGCTCACAACTCATATTCTTGAAAGTTAGTTTTATCACTAGTTCGATGGAACTAGGTATTAGGTGTAGATGGGAAAATAGAAACACCCATCTTTTTTTGTAGTTGGGTTAAGATTTCATTTTGGGTTTCAATCCTTCCTCTTGACTAGTTATTTGAGGGAAGTAATGATATTTGGGTGTTATTTATATCTCATGTATAACTACATTTATGTCATTTATATGCCTGGCTTGGGAAACAATTGTTGTAATATATTTAATGTTTTGGATTATACTGGCTTGGGAAACAATTGTTGTAATCATATTTAATGTTTTGGATTATAGTTAACTCTATTCAAACAAATTTAGGTTTTAGGTCTGTGAGATTACGTGACATATTGTAAATTGTGAATGACATCATATTTTGATCTATGATCTTTAAAAGAAAAGATGGGTACCGAATGGCTAAACCCATGTCAAAGGACATCATTGTAACTTCAATTTACACTATGTGGCTTGTTTGTTTTGAAATGACTATTGTATGGTTGATGCTCCATAGGTTTTTCATTATTCCAATTCCTCTTGTTTCATATTATTTTAATAATAACTGTTGATGTCAATAATGTTTGGGTTACAGTCAAACCCAGAGGGTATCAATGCATTCGGACTTGAGGGAATTTTTTAGACTTAGTCTAGATGATTAATACTATAAATCAACCTTTATACTTGGTCGAATCCTTCTCTATCTTGAGTCATGGAAATAGTGCTTTTAATTTTAATTCTTCCATGAGAATGAGTAAATGTGTTTTAGATTGATTAAGGTAGTTTGATAATACTAAGGTATTGTGTTTTGACAATTTTATTATTATCAAATCTAAATATTGGCTCAAATTATTAGTAAATAACTGGAGTGATTTTATTCTCTTCTTCTTAAACAAGTATTTGAACCTTGATTGAAGGTTTGATAAATTTTTGAAGACTTACCTTACTGTTAGGGTATGACCCTTATTTGGTAGAAAAAACAATAGTTAACATGTTCCTATAATTTGGAATTCATATTTATGATTTTTTTTAGTATTCTGATAATTCTTTAAATGATTTGAGGTAATAAAATCACATTTTTCCTTCTTTATGATTTATGAAAGTTAGGAAAAACAAATAAAAGGGAAATAGTTGAATGTTCTCTTTATGGGGATCTGAATATGATGGTTTAGTTGAATTATGTTCACTGAAATATTTAAGTGCTATAAATCATAAAGATAATATGGATGAATTTTTCATGTCAATTCTTTTGAGCTGACCATTGCCTAACATTTTTACAGATTGCCAAATTTAAGTCTTATCTGGCGGATGAGTTTAAGATGGCTATGTTGAATCATTGTTGATTATGATTGAAAGTTGTAGTTATTACGTGTTTGATAGTAAAAGAGAGCTTACACTTCATTGTATAATTTTTTTAGAAGGCATTATGGCCTCTAAAGTTATTGTACAATGTTGGGAAAATAAATATGAATTTTGTATTCAATTTTGGATATTTGTTGTAATAGATCTTTGTTGATCATATAAATTACTACAGTACTTCTTAAATCAGCAAGGTGTAAAGTTTGTATGTATTGAACAAATTGATTTTTTGGGTTATGTAATATCATATAGTTGATTGAGGAACATTTATAAAATAATATACTTATGCGGATTATCTTTAAACAGTTAGGTTGGATTAAAGTGATATGTAATATTATGAGTTATAAACTATTAAAATAAATAGATGAGGACTATTATTTTATAGTTATATAAATGAACTCATTGTATTATGGTAAATGGCTAGTGACTATATAATATACATTTATACCATGTAGATGATACTATTATGGATGATTGTAATCTATTTTTTTTGATGACTTCAAGTAAATATGTACTTACGAAATGATACAACATTGTCACAATCCAATAAATTATGCACTTCTATAATAATACAGTGTACTGCCTTAATTATATTAAGGATACTTAATTGATGTACATAAATAAACTTATAGAAATGATTGTGAATAGTTATCAAAAACAAGTTATGGACCTTAGGATTGAATTCATATGCGATAAATTATTGATGCGTTATGAAATCAAATGTGCCAGAAAATTTATTCATCGCGATGAAATAAAAATAAGGAATTATGATGTTCCTAATAAAGGGAAATTGACAGGCCAACTCTAGATGGCTGCTGTAAATAAATGTCAATTTAATGGCGTAAGTCATTAAGTGAATATTGATTAATAGTAGGTATCCTAAGTTTTATTTTCAACTTCATTGTAATACTTGGACTTTGTTCCATCAGCTCTGTTTCTCACTCTTATTCCGGCTTTCAGGCCTTCTTTTGTATTCAAGGGTATAGTCCCTTTCAAAAAACTATTTGCCAATATTTAAAAAAAAAATATTGATTAATAGCAGGTATCCTAAGTTTTATTTTCAAATTCCAATTATTATGACTGTCATAATCAGTCAGAATTTGTGTTTATGCAAAGATGCAGAATTTGATTGTCCAGCTTGATCAAGTCACCCTGGGTGCCAACTTATGTTGGCTATGGGGAAGAAATCAGTTATGTGACAATGGAATTCATTACGTGATAATTTTATCTCCTTTAGGAAACCTAAGTTTGAAAAGGCATGCTTCATCACATAGGTTGAACAAGTCTTGAACCTTGTGCATAACTTGAAATTAATTTAACTCAACCAATTGATTCAATAATAATAATTGAAACGAGTGGCATGGTGATGGGACATGTTTCTGTGATGAATGTGTTATCTAGAAATTGAGCATGGAATGCATGACTCATATACTTTGGCCGAAGTAGTGTAAGTCATTACATTTTCAAGTTCACCTAGTTCTAACTAAAGTTTGAGATGTCAGATGGGATTCGATTGAATGAATTCCAAGTAGACACTTAGAGAAACAATTGTAAATCAATTTTGAGAGCACTAAATGTATACTTGTATAGAGACTCAAAATAGTAACCTATGGGGATCAGTGGATCTAATTTAATCATAGTTAAACACATTCTTTATTGATTTGTTGTATGATGAATTATAATTATAATGTTGTTGGATTTAAATGTTAGGATGTACATTTAAATCATTTAAGGAAGAAGTTAGTTTTGGAAGATACATTTTCCCCCCCATAATTATGAAGTATTTAAAAGTAGGTGTTACATCTCAAGAAAACATAAAGGTGACCAAGAAGGATAGTTCAAATAAGTCTAACCCTATTTAGACAACCTAATGCTATGAGGTATGGTTATTCTTTCAATGGGTATTGATATACTTGTAATGGTTTTGGTCATAGAGCTAGGGATTTCAAGAAGAATTCCTCAAATAATGAGTTCTCATAGAGACATGGAAGTATTTTTAATGGTCAATTCTTTTCTTGTTGTGAATATGGTCACAAGGAAACTGATTGTGGTTGGAACCTCATAATATATGAACCTAGAATTAGGAATGATATTTTGTGCTACAAGTGTTATCAAACAGGTCATATTGCTAAATTTTTCCATCAAAGTGAATCTTCAAAAGCCAACAACAATTTTCAAGCTCCTAATAGGAAAAAAGAACAGTATTTAGGAAGAAAATTAGTCCCACAAATGAGTATAAGACTGTCATATCTGATTCTAAGGTCAAGGAAATTGTTTCTAATAAAGACGATGATAGAAAAAGTATAGTGATGCATAATTCAATCCCACCTACCAATCAAATTAAAGAAATTTAAAAATATGACAAGGCTAATAAGGTATAAAGTGTAGAGGATGTAAAGGAGAAGGAATCAAAATAAAACTGGATGTCAAATGTTGTTGACAGGTCAAGGAGGAAATAAGGTTTTTCAATCCTAATCCAAGTCATTAAGGACTATTAACCCTAATTGAGAAAGAAAAAGTGAATGAAGAATATCATGACTATCCAACTGGTATCCAATAAAAATATGAAGTATTTGTAGATGAAATTACTATTCCTAAAAGGTTATCTAGGATCTCAAAGGAGGAAAGGGAGAAGATATAATATTTGAGGTCTTGTGATGCTTATATACTATTTTAGTGACTCAATGAGATTGGTGTCTCTTCTCTAAGCTTATAGAAGACATTCACTTGGTAAAGGAAGCATTGGTGATAGTTGTAAGCTCCCACAAGTTGCCTCATCCCTGTTAAGGTATGATTTATTTATCATTGTTTAGTTTATCATGTAAAATTTGTTGATATTCACGGTCAAAGTAATCTATTTTCATGAAGTATTTACTTGAATTTTTGTCTCATTCAGTGTCATATAATCTATAAAAAGGTCTTAAAATGTGTTGTGTTTGAGAAAATAATAGTCCAAATAAGAAATACTCTATTATGTTGAGTTTATCAAGATTGGTAAGGGATCATAATTCTGAGTTCACTGTCATCCATCAAAAGTCTATGCATGAACAAAACATGTTTATATATATATATATATATATATATATATATATGTCATGATAGTACAAGGTTGTCTCTGGTATCGACATATGAAAATATTTTATTGGTCTGTGTCAAACATGCTCTACTAGTATGAATGATCATGAAATTCTCAAAAAAAATTCCATTGAGTCAAAAGTCTGTGTCTATTATGTTCTATATATAGTCTATTATTTCCTAATCACAAGAGGTATATGAAAACTATCATTTAAGGTGATCTTGAGATCCTCATGTGTGTCGATGATTCAATTTTAATCTTCAATACTTGAAGGAAGATCTTGAAGGAAGCTTACCTATTTGTAACTAGATGTAGAAGACAATTATGGGTTGTATCATCTTATAGGTGACTAGATTACTCTGATTACAAATTTGGTTTGTATTTCATGAAATATCAAGAGGCTAAAAGGTGTATTTAATCTAGGGGATCATGGATTTCTTATCATCTGGTACAGGTTTTTTCAAGCTATGAATATGCATCAAAAAGATAGGAAAGGAGCATGTCAAGGTATAATCTGGTACGAGGTCTGAAGAATAGTCAAGGTAGAGGTGAAGTCTTCTATGAGGTTTATTGATGGAATAAGAATATATTAGTCCTTGGGAATTATATGCTATGATTCATGAAGGAAATTACTTGAATGGTTGTCGTGAATCCAAGTTACAGGTATAATATACAGTAGTCAGGATTGATCAAAGTAGAGTTGTGTTTCTCATCTTGTGAAGACTGTTGTGCTCAATGGTCAAGTTGATCATTTTGAAGCTTGAAAGTTAAATTTTTTTGAAGAAAAAGGAATATAGGCCTATATCTATTAAGGTGTTAAATAAGGTATGACTTTGTGTTCACTAATATCATTCACATAAAAGTCTATATTTGAGCTTGAAGTATTGGTCTAAGACTCAAAATACCTTGAGTTTGTTTCATGTCTAAAAGTGCATCAAAGGTTCATGTAATGATGTTCTGAGTGTGATCCATAAGGTTTTTTGTGGCACTTGTTTTTGAAGATGTGAGTACAATCATGAAATATGAAGTATTTGTTCTTTTGCAAGTTATGTTTTGATCTGTGTATGAAGGAATAATCTTGGTTGTATATATGGAAAGGGTTTCATCTGGTGTAAATGGTAAAATTGTCCACTATTTCTTAGAAGTTTGTGTAACATTAAAAGGGTAATCTTGGGTGAACAAGTCTCTATCATCATGATATATCAAGTTTATTGTGTTAATGTCATGTGTCTAGGAGTCTAAGTTCTACAATTGATTTACAATAGTGAATTGTTTGAATCCATAAGATCCTAGTCTGTGTCAATGATACTTCATCAAGGAAGTTTTGTAAGAGTTAAAGAATGTCATATGCATACTCCTAAGGGAAGTCATATTTCATGTGTCTTTTGAATTTTTGATCTTAATTTTCTCCAAATAACATTAAAAGTGTTGGTGAAGAATTATGAATTATGTCAAGTTGAAGATAGCTTTCAAATTTTGCAAGGTATTCAGGTCCCCATGTGATCAGATTAAAGGTATGCTATGTGTTCTTAATATTATTAGTCAGGGAAGACACTCATCAAATGATTAAAGGTGTGTCAAGGTCTGATTCCCAAGAAGAGTAGAATAAGGTATGAGTTTTTGAAACTATTTCATATAGTTGTGTATATGCACCATAAAGGTTAAAATTTCTCAAATGTTTCTTCAGTCGATCTATGTCTTGCTTATGAGTATATGGTAACCATAATAAATTATTGATGCTCTGAGTATCAGAAGTGATAGCATTCATAATTTAGTCTATATTATTTTCATGTTAAAATAACATGTTTCAAGGGTTGAACTATATTATTCATTTACTTGAGGCTAGTATGAATTCCATAAAGGTTTCATGAGAAAGAGATGCAAGACTTGAAGAGTTTTTAAAACTCATATCTTTTCCAAGGTTTCAAATTTATATGGTTTAAGTTGTGTTAGGGAATTTACGGGATGAATAATGTTATGAATTATATATCCACAATATAAATTATCGAAGATTATAGTTTAATAACATAGATGTAGATGATTATATTGTAGATTACAACATGTAAATATAATGAATATAAATTAAATAACATTGTGACACAAGATATAAGTGGGAAAATAATAAAATGTAAAAAACCCTCTCAAAAATCACTTATATTTATTAAGAATAAACTTTCACCAAACACTCCCACTATTTCCACATACAGTAACACCTTCAATAAGGTATTACAAACTGCCTCATACATTTTCTCATGAATCTGTAATTTTCTCACACATATAGCTTGCATACATGTTATAACTTGTGCAACCAATCTCTAATGAGATCACATTGTTAGATACAAGGAAGGTGGTCATGATACACTCTTAAAATCTGACTTAAGTCTTTGGCGGGTTTCATAAATAGGAATTTTCCCACTTAATATTATAAACCCAACAGTCCCCCTTAATGTTAAGTGGGGAAAAATGCAAAAACATGTTAACATTTGTTCCTTATGCCAAGTCACCTTTTGGTACAAAAGGAATTACAATCCATAAATAAACTCATGATTTAGGCTAACCTCCAAAAAACACTTGTTCCGTGCAGTTTCACGGTGCACTAAAGAAGAGTCTTGCGGGTTTTTTCAACTCTGCATTACACTACTGTAGTGTCTTGCAGACTTATACAATCTGAGAACAACTATAAACATATTACGAGTTTTAGAGAAGCCATGAGACACTATTTTTCCATGGTTCAAAATAGTGTTCCAAGGATTCTATAAAAACCACAATACAAAGGAAAGTTATACAAATTATTAAGAAAAAGTGATTAAGGATGAATCCTTACATCAAGACTATATATTTAATAATCTCTAACATATCTAATGCTTTGATGGGGAATTAGGAGTAAACTTCATGTACATGATAAATTTACTTAAACAACATATAAATAGTCTTGGGAGTATCCACTTTGACACATAACAGGTCGTTTATGAGATGGCATTTCATAAGAAAAAAACATGTAACAAGCCCATTTCTTATTTTCCCCCTCAAGGGAATCTCTAAAATTTCAAAACTTAGATTTGATTCAAATGTGAAGATCAATGTAATTCACATGATCATAAGAGCTAAACAAAACATGCTCAAATTGATTTAGAGGTGGAAATCAACTATAATCCACTTGATCATAAGTGATAATAGCTGAAATTTCCAACATAGCATGATAATTTTTATAACTTTACACCACCCAAGGGTTTAGTAAAAATGTTTTGCAACTTGCTCATTAATGGATCAAAACTTGAGATCTATATCACTCATTAAGAACTCTTTCTTAGATGAAGAGTGCATATGGATCCCAATATGTTTGGTTATTTGATGCTAGACTGGATTGTTTGCATACGAGAAATACAACTTTGGTTGTCACATATACATGTAGATTCTTCCTTTTACATCACATATGAAGTTATTTCTAAAATTATTATGAGTCACATGGCTTATTTTTCTGCTTCCATAACACTTATATACTCTTATTCATTGGAAGAGATTTAACATGTCGGTTAGTTTCTTCCTGTTGCTCTAAGTTATTGCAACATGCACCCAAATTTGAAAACAATATCTAGAAGTAGATATTCTATCCACGATATCACCACCATGGTTAGAATAATAATAAACAAACATATTGTGCATTATCATAACAATAATAACACAAGATATAATTTATTGTATGCTTTGATATACCTTAAAATCATTTATTTACCTTTTCCAATGGTATTCACATAAGGATCCTACATGAATCTAGAAATGATTCCAAGTGCATAGAAAATATCAGGCCTAGTGATAGTTAAATAAATCAAACTACCAACATAGCTATCTATATAAATTAGGATTGAATTTATCACAAGAAGGTTTTTGATATAATTTTAACACCAAATTCCATAGGAATAAAGAGATGACTTAAAATTAATCATATTAAATATTTTAAAAATATTAGTAGCGTACTGATCTTGATTGCAATACAATAATAGATTTTTGATTTTGGTAAATAACCATGCCTAGAAAATGGTTTAACAATCCTCAAATAAGTCATTTCAGAATATTGTGTTGACATCTCTTTGATTCTAAGGACTTGGATTCTTATCACTACTAGTAAGCAAGATATCATCAACATATAACACAATAATTATAACTTGATTAGTTTTCATACTTGACAAATAAAATAATTATCAACAAAATAGTTAGAGAACCCAAATCTCATGAAAGAGAAATATTTATCTTAGCATTCCAATGCTCTAGGAGATTGTTTAATACCATAAAAATATTTCTTAAGTTTGTACACAAACTAATTATTTTCCAAGTTTCTTCCAAAGCATTTAGGTTGATTCATATAATTTTTTTCTTTCAAGTTACCATTTAAAGACAAATTTTTAACATCCATTTGGTGAATATCACAACCATGTTGAGCAACTAAGGCATCCAGAAAAATTATTTAACAATGCTCATTGTTGGAATCAGGAGTAATGGTTTCAACATAGTCCAGACCAGGTTTTTGAGGGTGAATCATTCCTACCAACTAATTTTTAATTCAATTTATCGAATCTTACCAGTAGCAGTCAAAATAGCATTTTATCATAACAATCTAGATCATACAATGTTTCTTTTTAAAGTAAGAGGTACTAGTTCCCATGTTTGATTCTTGATTAAGATATTGTATTCAACATTCATATCTACAACCCAGATTCCATGATACCAATGACTACTTCAACATATTGAGGTTCAACCTCCATATGTAAGTGGGACAAGGCATGATAAGGGTGAAGAAATTCGGGCCATCTTTCTCAAACTCTTATTATATTGACATAATGAAAATAGATTTAGTGAAGCTCCAACTTCACAAGGAGAACCAACCCCTGAGTTTAGTAGAGCACTAACCCTAGAAGGAGGATCCAACCCCATCAATTTAGTGAAATACCAACATATCACAAGAATGACTAAAAATATTCTTTCATAATAGTTTAAGATCAAGCACTAACTAAAGCACATTTGATGGAAGATGACATAGAGTATTAAAAAGGTTTCTACCTACAACTACATGAAGATCACTAGTTTTAACTAGCTCACACACCTTAAAAACCTCTTGTTTGAACCCTCATTATTCTAATTCACTCAATATTGAAATTTTTATGACCTGATTTATGCTTTCAACAAGGGCTTGCAAAAAATTTCTTCGAAACTTAGATAAGAGATCAGACATGTTCCTAACACAATAATTATCATCTCATCTCTTGAGAAACCATTGATAAAACTTTTAACATATAAAACTTCACCTAGGTCACATTTCATTCCAAAGGACCTCTACTCATCACTATGAATTCAACTCAAGTGAGCCAGAGGAATCACTTACTTTAGGGTGATTCATATCTAAAAAACATGTACATAGGTTACTTTACACCAAATATATCAACCAATAACAAGATTAAAAATATAACATTATCATTCAGGAAGACCTAGACCCATGTTAAGGTTGGAATATCTCACTAATACAATCCAAAGTTTACATGCCAAAGCCTGTCTCAATACCCCATCACATTGAACAACATTACAAGAAGGACCTGGAAAGACAAGATTCAACATGATTTCTATAAAGTCTCAAAAGTGGATTCACATTATTTTGTCAAATATATCAACAAATAAATCATCCATGATCATACATTTAACTTTCCATTAATCAAATTATTCAATAACACTACTTTATAGAAGGACCTTTAGTTAATTGTGAACAAGATAGAAGTTGTCTTCCAGGAAGTTAGTATTAACACATCACATTTCTCAATCATAATAATGCCATAGAACCTTCATATGGTGGAAAAATTATAAGTCCTATATGGATATGACATGATAACAATATCATGAAGGATATCATCCATGATATGTCATATATCTAGATGAAACATCCATCAAATAAAACCACACTTCACTTTCCTCTTAGGACCAAATTGAACTATCCTAGGGCAATGGAGTGCTCAACATTATTGGAAACTTGGATACTAGTTTGTACCCATATTTCCAATTTAAAGACTTATTCTAATGATTCATTCACTAGAGAAAAGCGAGCATGACAATAAGATTATTCACTGTCCAATAGATATACCACAATTGTAACAAGTACCATCCAAAACATGAGTCTTCTACATCCATCTTCTAGCCAAAGCTAATCCTGTCCTGAAATTTAGATCATGAACTTAGTCTTCAAAACTTGAGTTACTGATATACCTGATTCAAATAGAAGACTTATAAATTTGAAAGAACTATATACCACTGTAGAGGCATCCTCTCTTAAGTCTTATTTCTTCATAACACTCTTGCATTTCCTTCCAACTCTAATTGGAAATCCTTCAGACCATGTGTCTAATCTCTAGAAACTGATCAAAATTGCACTTTTAGGACCTAATTAGACTAGTCTTCAAAAATAGTCTAACACTCTTCCCTGAATCTAAATTTTGAACCATGACCTTAAGAAAATTATCATGGAAATATATTAAAAATTCCATGCTCAAAACAATATCAATTTATTTTATACCTTAACTAGATAATTAACAATCTTTTCATCGGATTCCATAAGGGTTGTAACATAATTTCATGATCAACTTAATTAGCCTTAGATGAGTGCGGCTACCCATCATACATGGTTTACAACCTATAATATACATCTTTCTAGAAATATGGAGGATGTCCTCTATGCAACATCCAGATAATCATCTTTTGCAAAATAAAAAATAAGATGGACATAGTCTCTTGGGATATTTGATCCAAGTCACTAAGGTTCTCACGAGTAACTTGTTTCCTAGTGAAGGGTCTTCTCAACATCACTTTATCTAAATCTTAATGGTTGTTCATAGCCAAAGGACTAGCATTAATCCTAACTCTCCAAATCATTTAATTAGATTCATTCTAAACTTTCATGAGTTAGATCCACAAAATTAACCCCAAAGAACTATTTTTTTCAAGACTAAAAGTAGCACAATTTGACAACATAGACTGTCAGAAGGGTTAATTTTTCAGCAGTTAAAGGAAGCACACTAGTATGAAAACTTGGTTTTAGCAAAAGCTTCATAATCTTGCAAAATAAAATGGATTCAGTAACTGACCTAAGGAGGAATCCCGTCATGAAGCATCATGAAAACATCATCCGCATAAGGCCGCGAAGTAGAGATACTCACCAGTTATAAATCTTAAATATTCTTGTAACTCTCCATCCAGAATCAATTTACTTGTGCTTACTTACGTTTGTCTTCGAAGTCTTATTTCTTCTCAAGGACCATAAAACACTAGGTAAATACCTCATAGAATAATGGGATCCTTAAAATCATCATAAGATACCATTGGTAAGTGGACATATCATAATTCTTCTATAGATGCTTAACACATAGCACTAAGATTAACGGCTCCAAAGACTCATACCTGGCATACAATTTCGTCACATGTTCTTGTACTAGGAATAGGCTTAAAATGACTGCTACAACTCATGAAATCACATGAAATTACCTTAATAAATTATTAAAGGACTCATTGAAGTCCACTTGTAAAACAAATCCGTGTATTTAGAAAAACTTTAATGAAATCCATGGATAATCCTTCAAAAAAAACACACAAGTCTAAGAATTTGCAGAAGACTCGCAAAAATTCAGAAGACTAAAACACACTATGACCATGCTCCAGAACACCATGTGAAAGACTTGCAAAAGCCATGAAAGCCCACTACCAAGTCTAACAATTCATGAAATTACCTTTGAATAACACCTACATGGAGACTCACACAACACTGCATGAGGACCATTGGAAAATCCATCAATACGATTTGAAATGAAGTGACAACACTATTCAGACATAATGACCAAACAACTCTCCCCCTGGTTATCATTGATGTGCAACCACCTTCAGAATACATCGATGGAAACCATAAGACAAAACCACTCCTACATGAGCTCATTTCCATATTTCTATGATGACTTCTCTCCCCCTTTGGACAAAGGTCATAGATGAAGAAAAATAGATCTATGCACATGAATGGTAGATGAGGCTACATGGAACACATGCACAAACAAGTGCTAACAAAATAAACATCCAATACTTGCATTGACTAGCTCCCCCTTGGATAGTAATTGGAGTATTGAACCTAATTAGACTTGAAGTCAGTCGCAGAAGCAACTAGGGTTATCCAATAGACCTAAAAAGAGCCTCAAAACAACTTCAAACCCATGAGTGTATATTCATCCATATTTATCTTTATTCATGTATAAACACTAGCTCTGATACCATCTCCTAGGAAATTTACAGGATGAATAATGTTATCAATTATAGAAACACACTAGAATTTTCCTCCAAAACTATAGTTTATGAAGTGCAATAATTAATAGGACATAGATGTCCTAAATGCTCATCTTGTAGATTACAAAAATGTAAATATACTTCATCTTCCTCTAGAATAACATAGTGACACAAGACATAAGTGGGAAACATCACTGTACGTACCCAAAATTGTGGGGTACCACACCACCGGAATGATGTTACACATGCCCCAATGATGATACGGGTCTCCTTGCAAGGTGTTTGGAATCCAAAAAGGCTTGCCAAGTATACACTTGTATCCCGCATGCCCCGCTTCAGCCTCCACATGCTTTGTTTTTCCCTTTTCCCCCTTTCTTCTTGCATTTTTGTCTTCAGTGACAAACTGCCACCCTGCCTGGGCGGCAGGTCCCGTGACCGCCACCCAGGACAGGTGGCAGTCGGTCCCATAACTGCCACCCTGCATAGGGCGGCGGTCCTGTACGCATTTTCCAGATCCTTCTGACGATCGTGTCAAATGTAAATCTTGGATTTTACACGCTTTCTTCAACCACTTTGGCTTGCATTAATGTTTTCTGCTCCCTGGGAATAGTGTTTTTCCTTTGTTTATAGTAAAAGAGATCAAATGGGAGTTACCCTCTGGTAAATGCATTGGTTATAAATAGCCAGCTTGTTTTCAAGCAAATGGCCCCTCATCCTCTCAATTCTCTTGTTCAGTTTTTTCAATTCCTTGCTTAGAATTTTGTTAGTTTCAGGTTTTGCTTCCATTGTTGGCATTTTGGAGGTCATATCATCTTCTTGTTTCAAGTCTTGTTTCATTGCTACTGCATACAGTCAGTTTAAACATAGAATAGCTTCATTTCTAGACTAGAATCCATTAAAGTTGCAGGTTTTGTTTTGTCACAAGGATAATTTCTGAAACTCTCGGTACACTTGTGTTGTATTCCCACAATAAATCCCGCTAGGAATTACATAGTCAAGCTCTGTTCACTTGCGCTATCCCTCTCCTACTCACATTATATTCGGTCTATATCCAAAGCTGCCATTGTTCGATTGCTATCTTCTGTTGATACTATCATATACACACTTTCTGGATTCACAGGACATGAAGGAACAAGGAGATCACACTGAGGGGATGAAATCACACACAACTAGATTTACCACTGTTCTGTAAATGCCAGGTTTGAGCTATCAAAGTTCTAGTTACGACATATCAAATAGAGTAGTGAATTATTTTATTTCAGTTAAAATTTCACTCTCGATATCACCAGGGAAGTTGTGGGGATTGATAGTTTCTAAGAAACTGTGATTCATTCCTCACTTCTGAGGTAGGATCGAGAGCCTTTCAAAATTCAAAATATATAGTTGCTTAGATATTTAGGATAAAATCACAACTACACAGGTGAATAGCCATACCAGGCTACGTTGCTTGTTTTTATTCTGTTATTAGATTAGTTGTTCATTTTATAGATATACTAGAGTAGCTACTCTTCAATTTCATTGAAATACGTCATTGGAAAATACAAAAATAGAAGAATGCTTACGTAGTGTAATACCTCTTTCATAATCAGTTTATTAATGTTAGTTAGAGTTTGAATCATCTTTGTATGACAATCACAAGACCTAGAGAGCCTAGAGAATATATATTTGAACCTATAGTACCTCAACCAAATTTACCCATGACTTTAGCTGATATAGATCAGGACCTTAGGATACAGGTCTTTCGAGCAACAAAAAACTTACAAGAAATTAGTGAGCAACTAAGAGGATTGAATATCAAAGATGACAAAGCTTACACATTCTGGTCAAACCATCCAAACTATAGATTGCCTTGATAAAACACCTGAATGACTGTGTAGGGATTCGAAACGAGAGAAAACATTTGGTTGCAATCCTTTGGTTCCACAACCTAATGTAGGGAGACCTCCTCATTGACATAGACACTAGCTTACGTATTCAAGTTGCCAGAACACCTGTTAGGTACTCCGAAGAAAATCATACAACTTCTAGTTCTAAACATAGAAGCTGAAAAGGCATACGATTACTGGATAGTGGGAGAAGGGATTGATTCTTCACATGACCATAACAGGTCCACAACAACCACAAACTCACGGTTGTGATCCCCAAATCCCACAACCCAACGGGCCTACAAATCAGTCAAGTATTGACACCAGCTTGCGAACACTGGTGTTTAGATCTTCACCACTCCCGCCAGATATTATAGCACAATTTTCCGTATTAAATATAGAAGCCAATCAATCTAATATTTTCTAGGCTAGACTAGAAAACCACCCATAGCTAATCCACAAAATCCACTAAACAACCTACCACTACTTTCATGACCTTGTCTGGAGATATATATGAAGCTCCCACAGGTCACTTCCCACGTATCCAACAACCAAGAAATAGGATCTCGGCAGAGCTCGACATCAATTGGAGCCTCTGAGCAGCCATTATATCTGAATGAACCATTACATCAATCCAGGTTAGGAGGGCCTTCTTCACCTTAGATTCACAGATTCCATTATTGCGTATTGAGGATTTAAGATTACCCGATTAGCTTATACATATCTATCCACATTCAACATTCACCGGCTGTCTCGACACGACCTCGAGAGGTCAGGTACGAGGAGGAGGTACTTGTAGATTCCCATGCTCACATGTTACTTTTTCCATCGTACAAAATTGGTGAACCTGACGTGAAACAAACTAATATTTCTCTTTCTATTTTCATTTCTTCCATCCACCTTCGCTCTTTCCCATTATTTTGCGGGTATTCATATACCCCCCGAATATGTCAGGATATGATGCATATGGCAGACCTCTCTCAGGTCTTGAAGTAAACTATAGTCAAACAAATAGACAACCATCACCCTCACTTTCTACATGGGCTGATAACTATTCGAGTAATTACTTGTCATCTCAAACTCCCCCTCACAGAACTAGTTCTAGTTCTTCATTCCGAATTGAGGAGTTTGATCAGTTTGCACAAACTCAACAGCCAGAGCCATCAGGCTCTAACAATATGATGTTTACTGGAGAATCCACTTCATCTCCTTGGGTCTTGTTCAGACCACAGATCAGTAGACAATCAGACCCACTCCCCTTTTTGGATGAGGAGTACTTGGCACGCTTCGCTAAAAGTGAACAACGCTTCCAAAATATGTATCCACCTATAGGGAGTTTACAAATATAGTCTGATACCCTATTCCAGGAGAACACCCCCATTCCTCCACCTATGGGAAATACCCTTGGTGAAGCTTGGTAGGGTAATGACCAATTCATAGCAGGGTATCATACCCCCTTACAACCTCAAGCTATACAACAAATACCCTTAAGGCAAAGCACTGCGTCTTCACCGATGGAGGTCATTTCAGCCTTAGCTGAGAAGGTTAGAGGGCTAGAACTTTCTCAAGCAAACCAAAATTCATATTTTGGGCAAGTGGGAATCCCCAACCCTCTGCATCACCCTAGTCAAGTTGACCTCCTTACAGGAACAGGCACGTTAGGCATGCCTCCTCAAAATCCTTATAATTATCCACAACAAACACCAACTAGGACAACATTTTCAAACGCCACTCCAGTCAAAAACATGACACCACCTGGCTTGGCACCAAACAACCCGTACCAGAACAATGCTCCTCCTTACTTAAACATTTATTCAAATTCACCACAAGGAGACATGTTCTCTTCTCCCGGGATGTTCGTTCAACCACAGGGATTCCCTTATGTTCCTACAAATGCATATACTATGCCATATCAACAACCCATTCCCCCTCAACCCCCTCAGCAAGCCCCATTGATGGTTGAGGCCTACGCAGTAGGGACTTACTCAGAATATTTAAAAGAGCCCCTAGACTTCACCATATGAAGCGTTATGCTTCCAAGACCTCTTCCCAATTTTCCCAAATACAAAGGGGAAGGGGACCCAAACACACACATTAAGGCCTATGCCACAGCCATACGGGAGTTACTCCCTTAGGATGGGGTTGTCACTAAAATATTCCCTAAGACCCTAGAAGGTATTGCCCTTGATTGGTATTATAGAATACCTGAAGCTTCGATACACTCATTTAAACAACTCGTGTCAGAATTCATCAAAGCTTTCGACATGAACAAATTGTTAAGAACGGGAATCAGGGAGTTCTTACATATCAAACAAGAACATAATGAATCCACCACTCATTTTATCCAAAGATGGCATATACGGTTCTCTACTCATCAGCGAGTGCTCCAAATATGGATCAAATGGAACTATGTGATTTATTCCTTAATTCACTCAATAGAGAGATAAAGGAAGAAGTCTAGAAGTTCCCACTAAGAACTTACGATGAAGTACTCAAGAGTGCTCTCCGAATCGACCAAGCAGTGATTGATAGTGGTCGTAAGACATATGGGACAAACAGGAAATTAACCACTCCCAATCAAAACACCGTGGCCTATCCTAATGCTGGGAATGCTAATCAAGGACCTAAGATCCTTAACAAGAACCACGGTGTTACAACAGATGGAGTAACTGACCAAGCTAAAAGGGAAAATGTTGTAAACATTTTGCCACCTGTTAATAATCAGTGAAATAATAATTTTACCCCAACAATCAACGTGGTGGATTTTAATCATCCACCACGGCAACAACAACAACAACGACAAGTCCAAACACAAAGTCCAAATCAAAACCCAACTGGATATCAGAGTCAAAACCAAAGGCAACAACCTCAAAATTTTAACTCTAAAAACCAGCAACCTTATCAGAATTTTGGGCCACAACAGGTTTTAAATCAACAGCCTCAAAATTACAATCCCAATCTATATTGTGGCTTCCACAAAATTCAAGGCCACGATACTAGGACTTGTCATGAATACAATAAATTCATGCAGCGTTTTCCAGAAGATCAAAAACAACTCTTTATAGATATGTTTTTAGCAAATTCTGTAGTACCCATGCCAAACACTTATGCAGGGGTAGTTTCCCCTCAAAATGCATCCCTCAAGATCTTCAATGACCCACTCCCAAACCATTCTAACAACAACAGGTTAGATCCTAACAGAACAAATAAGGGTGTCATGACAGGAAACAATGATCATGAAGCTTCAACTTCATTAAATCCACCAGTCGCACCCCAATTAGGAACTCGACCTCAAACTAAGATAGTTGGTTTAGTGGAGTTAGACGCCGAGCTACCCATAGAAACCATAACAAGAACACAGGATTATTCTTCTCAACCAACTCCAAGTTATTCATTAGAGCCAGACAAACACTCAACAAACATTGGTAAAACCTATAGGTGCCTATGATCTAATTAATGATTTAACTAAAACCTTCTCGCACATCTCCTTCTTGGATTTGTTAAAAAACTCTCCCACCCATAGGGCTGCCCTCTTAGAAGCATTAGGCCTTGGCCATTTAATCAACATCACTCCTCCTCCAGAAATGCAAGTAAACCATGTGGATTTTGACGTTTATCCTCCGGGGCAGCCGATAGGGATACTGAATTTATATTCGATATAAGAAAAATGCCAACAGATGCTGAAATTACATGAAGAGGTGACCCAACTTTACATTTACAAGTTTGGGTCTACAATAATTATGTTAAATGTGCAATGGTTGACGATGGGGCAGCAGTCAACATAGTCCCCTTCACTTTCCTTCAAAAGTTAGGATATGGAGAGACAAACTGTTCCACGACATGAAATACGCTAAGAGGTTATGATAGCCTCAAAGCCACTTCGATTGGAACCATAGTTTTACCAGTCACTTTAGGACCCAAGACGGTTCTCACCGAGTTTTATATTATAGATCAGGAAACCAATTATAATATGATCCTTGGTCGGCCATGGATACACCGCATGAAGGCAATCCCTTCCACGCTATTCCAAGAAATAAGATTTCTACACTTAGGGAAAATATTCGTGGCACAAGGTGACCCAAAACCCTTCGATATACACCTAGCTGATTTGAAGAAAAGACCAGGTATCCACTCTGAGTTTGAACTTCCAGCAAACCAGCTTGTCAAACCAACTAATTCACAACCAAAAGAAAAGCTGATACCCACCACTGAGTTGGAAATTTCAAATCCAGCTGAGGACGTTCCAGTACTCAAAAGTGAGACCAATGCTATAAAAGCAGTATCACTAGGGACTACCACAAAAATTGTCGAGTTGCTGGAGAAAGACTTACCTATTCTCCTACCGTTTGATTCCATGGGTATGGGACACACCCTGGGAATCACTTCTCTTCCATCAGACGAAGTTTTTATGGTAGAGGTAACCGAAGCAAAAGAAATAGATACGAAAATATCCCAACGTCAATTTTTCCAAACAAATATTGGACTCTCCACTTTGATGGAGCTAGATGTCACTTTGGAGCTGGGGCGGGGGTGATCTTTACTTCACCTGAGGGAAAGATCCTACCTTTCACCTTTAAATTAAACTTTGAATGTACAAACAACGGGGCTGAGTACGAAGCTCTCCTCCTTGGCCTCATCCTAGCTAAAAGAATGGGTGTCAATAACATTAGAGTGCTAGGAGACTCGCAACTAGTTGCAAACCAAGTCTCTGAGGTATATGAAACTAGGGCTGAACATTTACAACTATACAAAACAGCCATGTTAGATCTAAGCAAGGGATTCAACTTCATATCAATTGAAGCAATCCCACGAGAGCAGAACCTTCTCACAGACTCAATAGCAACCTCAGCTTCCCGTTTCACCCCAAACAGTGAGTTGGAGGATACAAATTTCACGGTATCACTTCGTACCAAACCATTAGTGCGTAAAATACCAACAAACTCACTCCTAGCTCATGGAGAAGCTGAGGATGATTTTTCTATCATAGGTCACTTTGACAATGATAGAGTCACTCTCGAATATCTGAATGCCTATGCGGAGCTACACCTTGCTCACCGTATAGTTGATCTTTCCCTAATACCTCATTCCTCTTCCTACTTTGGAAATCCCATGGTAGAGTCTCCTCCATAGAAAGATCTCGATATCTACAAGATAGAAAATGGAGAAAGCTTGGAACTACCTCCAGCCCCACCTGAATTTGAAGAAGGTAACACTTCTTTGATAGAAGAAACCATTGACATAAACATTGGAACGGAGGAGGAACCAAGAATTTTGAAGTTGGGATCCTCGTTAACTCCAGAGGAGATAGAAATACACACCCAAATCCTTAAAGAACATCAAAAGGATTTTTGCATTTAACTATAAAGAAATGACGGGCATTGCACCACAAGTCACGGTACATAATCTTGTCACTAAACCAGATGCGAAGCCAATTAAACAGAAGTCAAGACCAATGAAGCCAAAAGTGGCTCTCATGGTAAAAGAGGAAGTAGTAAAACTTCTCCAAGTAGGATTCATCAAACCCGTTGACTATTCACAATGGGTATCTAATATCATTCCCATCCTAAAAAAATGGGAAAATACGCATTTGCATAGATTTTCGGGATATTAACAAAGCTTGTCCCAAGGATGATTTCCCATTACCATCCATTGACGTTATCATTGATGCAACAGCTGGATTTGAACTACTATCCCTCATGGATGGGTTCTCAGGGTACAATCAGATTAAAATATCAGAGCAGGATCAAGCCAAAACCACATTCATAACTCCCTGGGGAACATATTGCTACGTTGTCATGCCATTTGGACTTAAGAACACCGGCGCTACATATCAGCGGGAATGACTTATATATTCCATGATCTTATCCATAAAATTGTGGAATCCTATGTGGATGACTTGTTGGCCAAAGCCAAGAAACATTGTGATCATCCAGAAGTGCTCTGTATCATCCTCTCACGACTAATCGAATATGGTGTCACATTAAATCCCAGAGAAGTGTGTGTTTGGTGTGACAGGAGGTAAACTTCTAAGATACATTATATCTTCACGAGGGATTGATGTTGATCCAGCCAAAATATGGGCTATTCTCAAAATGATCCCACCATCGACGAGTCTGGAATCAGGTCATTTCTTGGGAAACTCGGTGCAATCCGAAGGTTCATCCCAGATTTAAGCTTTTCCATTCATCCAATCAACAATCTACTCAAGAAAGATTATAGCGTTGATTGGACTGAAGAATGCAACGAGGCCTTCAAAGCAGTTAAACACTTCTTGTTGTCACCACCCATGCTAATGCCTCCCAAACCAGACCACCCTTTGATCCTATACTCACGAGCCACTCATGTCTCGTTGGCCTGCATGCTGGCTCAAGAAGACGATGACAAGTGAGAACGCGTGATCTATTTCATTAGCCGAACGTTGCTCGATTATGAAACATGTTACACACAGGTAGAGAGAGAATGCCTTGCCATAATTTTTGCAACAAAATGTTTGAGACATTACATGTTAAACCAGGAAACAAGGGTCATTGTAAAGACAGACCATTTACGAACATTTCTCACACAAGGATCTTTATCTAAAAAGGTTGGCCATTTCATAACCTTAATGGGAGAATTTGAGTTAACATTCGTGAACTAGAAATCTGTTAAGGGACAAATCATTGCAGACTGGTTAGCTGACAATCCACTAGATGGAGGTGAGCTGGTAAATCTAGACTTTCCCGATGAGTGTGTATACTTCATCGAAACCAGGCCCCCCATCTCTACATGTCCCTGGTATACTGATATCATCAATTTTATCATGGACCATACATACCCAGAAGGTGCCACATCACAACAAAGAAGGCGGTTACACATTATTACCACTAAATATGTTGTTTTAGACCAAGTACTCTATCATAGAGCCTTCGATGGCATGCTTCTAAGATGCGTCGACATAGAAGAATCCAAGAAGATTCTTCATGAATCCCACAGTGGGATATGTGGGGGCCACTTCGGTGGTCATGCCACCACTCACAAAATACATCAGATGGGCTATTTTTGGCCCACTCTCGAGCATGACGCAGTGGAATTTGTACGTAAGTGCCACAAATGCCAAGAATTCTCTCACGAGATTCACATGCCAGCACAATCCCTGCAACCAATAGCGACTCTGTGGCCCTTCTCCACGTGGGGTCTAGACTTGATAGGGAAATTCTCTCCCTCATCAACCGATGGCCATAATTTTATAATTACAGCCACGGAATACTTTACCAAATGGGTGGAGGCCATGCCTCTCACCACAGTACCAGGTTCGGTAATTGCCAAATTCATTCTGAACCAAATTATCTGTAGGTATGGCATCCCACAAGTCATTATCTCAGATAATGGCACGTCCTTTAAAAATGACGAAGTCCGTGAGTTATGTAGCAAATTCAAGATAAACCATCATACGGCCTCTCTTTACTACCCTCAAGCCAATGGACAGGCTGAAGCGACAAACAAAATGTTAAAAGCTATTCTCCTCAAAACGTCAAGGAGAACAAGTGAGATTGGCATTTAAAACTATATCCGGCCTTGTGGGCCCATCGAACCTCAATAAGAACACCAACAGGAGCAACTCCTTTCTCACTGGTATTCGGAGCAGAAGCGGTTCTCCCACTTGAGGTTGAAATACCCAGTCTCCGTATCTCATTACAAGGGATTCTGGATGAAGAAGCTTATAGGGAGGCATGCCTCTCTCAACTAGAAAGCCTTGACGAGGCCAAGGTTAAATGCCAAACAATGGCATAGAGCCTATGCTGACCGGATGTGCCGGTAAGTACAACAAAAAAGTCTACGAGTGAGAAATATATGAAGGAGATTTAGTTCTAAGACTGACAGCCGGATCGATAAGAAAACCGGTGAAGGAAGGAAGTTCCAGCCCAAATGGTTGGGCCCATACCGAGTCATGAAGGACTACGGAAATGGTGCATATCTCTTGTGCACACTGGAAGGTGAGGAATTTGGTGAAACTGTCAATTCCTTGCATCTTAAGCGGTTTTACGCATAAAACACCAAAGTCATTACTAGTACATTATAGCTACTTACATTGCATTAGTCTCTTAGCTGCTTCATTCTGTCCATTTCGTAAAAATGGTAGTCCAGGAGCTTACTCTTAAAACAAATCTGTTGCAAATTTCTGAAAATATTGGCAAAAGCATTCATATCACATCTCTCCAAACATCATCAACTATTTTCAAATCTTCTCATCAAATTCGACAGACAAACATTGACGGAAACCATACCAAGGCCTGCATACTTGGCTTTGCTCTTTCTTTCTACTAGGTGAAGTTTTCCTTGCCTACGGTCTATTCTGGAAGCTTCTTGGTGTCACATCTATCCCTCTTAAATCTCTTGGAATGAAAGGATATCCCAAAGTCATAGATCAGAAATGTCAAAATCAAATGAAATCAAAAGCACCAAGCAAACAAAATATTTTATTTTACACACTTCTTTGCCCCATCAACCTTCGGTGATAAGCCCACATCTCTTACTGGTGGTGTGAGGTTGGGAAAGGAAAGAAGTGCCCTTACTCGCCTATATCTTGCCTTTGGTGACAAACCCATGCTTCTTACTAGTGGCATGAGGCAGGGTGTAGGGGGTCCAGTCACACAAATGAACAAATCTTGGTATGCTAAAAACACAAATCAAATCCTATTAAAAGAAAACAAATATCCAAATTCCAAAGAGATCAAATCCTCAAAACCAGATTTTGTCAACCAGGTTGCCATTTATGAATCTAAGTCTAGATAAACTGAAAGTAAGTGGCTTTCTAAGCGTAGTAGTAGTTCTGAGTAGGGTGGGTGTGTAGGTCCAAATTTGGTTTCTGTTACTAGTTTGTCTATCTCTCATCATTCCATTCAGTCAAACTCATACAACTTGTGCCCTTCCTAACTCTTGGTGTTGAGCCCTCGCATCTTACTAGTTGCGTGGATTTAGGATTGGGGCAAGTTCATCTCTTTATCACTATGCATTCATCATGTTTTTCCAACATAAGAAGAAATCACTGACATTTCCCAAAGAGTTCAAAATTTCAGTACTACCATATGTTAGTATCATCTCATATCAGCACTACAAAAACATACAGAGTAAAATATTCTATCTACTATCATTTGTTATCCATTGCATACATTCTGAAAACATGAAAATAATATTCTAAAAGCATCTAAGATACACATATAGAAATGAGTCACAAAATTCAAGATGCCAAGAGTCTAGATCCAAAGATATATATATATATATATATATATATATAAATCAGGTTTCATATACAATGCCATCATGCACTAGGCATGGTCAAAACGCTCAATGAGCCCGGAAAGTACAAAAACACTCGTATAAACATCTGACAAAATACTACAAAAATAGTCTCTCAATCCCTATGGGATCCCTCAGAGGGTGTGCACGGCCACGCCTAGGACTCCGGCTACGCCGGCACTCTGAATGCACTGAGGGCTCGCGGTCACACCCGGTAGCTGCCATCTCACTACGAGAATGGCTCCTCCTCATCAAGCGCTCAGCTGTCCTATATCCAGCCACCTCCGTGCGGAGAGAAGTCATGATCTTCACCACATACCAGACAGAGGAAAAAACATCAGTGTGCCTACCGGCTGCTGAGGGCTCCCCCACATCCACAGAAAGCTCAGCACGAGTCTTCTCTGAGGGGAGAAGCAGGGTATTGGTACACACTCGGTGAATCAAGTCTCACCACTCATCAGCAGTCACTGCAAACAAAGGAGAAAACAAGTTAGAAAAGAATCAATGATAGAATCAAGAGTAAACAAAACAAAAAGAAATAACAAACTAAGATGAGTCTAACTAAAACAAATGTCAGGAGAAGAGTGACAACTCACTAGGATCGCCAGGCCTCCAAGAAGGATCTCTAGGATCCATGCCTGCCACTGACACCACCACCGACTGGTGCCCCTCTCCCACGTCTGGGGAAATGTGACGGCCTGCAACAGACTCACCATCTCCACCTGGGTCCCGAGAGAGTAACTCCTCTGAAACCAGAGTCACCCTCTCTGTGCTCCACTCCACCCTCTCGGCCTGCAGGATCTCCTAGGTATCATGCCACTCAGGATCACTATCATCCCCCCCACCACCCATCTCACTGATCTCCATGTCCTCTATCTCCTCCTCAGTCTCTCCCCCAGTGAACTCCTCAGACTCAGAGTCCACATCAATGGGCTCATCACTACTATGAGCGGGACCAGCAGCAATCTGAAGTAAGGGTGCCTGAGGAGCACCGGCTCTCCCTCATGCACGTACCACCCTCCTAGCCACAATAGGAGTACCAGGCATAACAATAGTCCAACCCCGGCCTCTAGGACCTCCCCAAGCCTCACGATAGATCTATACACTGGCATCACCGGAGGGAGCATGCCGCTATAAGGGAGGCCAAACTGTTGTGGAACTCTGTCAAAGGGGTGTATCTCCAGCTTCCCTGCCCTATCTATCAACTGGCTGGTGGTCTGACAGGAAATCAAAGTGACGGTCTCCTCTCCCCATACCCCTACCATGGCCTGATAAGGAGTGGCCTCCATGTCTGCAGTAGTCAGGGAAGCCACTGGCTGGTGGGGTGCTCTAAGAACTGTCATCCCCATCCACCTCGCTGCCCTGATGGCCCCAGGATCCTCCACCTCTACACCTCTCCCATATGGGATAATGTGCTCATACACCCAACTCATGACAAGAGTCAGGTGGCTCAGTGACTGCCCCTATAAATGGACTACCCTGTATAAGTCATGGTAGGTAGTCCCGAGGATATCTACTCCCCAAGCATAGACACGTCCATGGCCCTCAATCTATGCAATAATAGGAGCCCAACAATATAAGAGGGTGTCCCCTCCCTTGTCCCCAATCAGTCTGGATGCAAGGATGCCCATAATGGCCTTGCGAAGCAAGGGAATGTCTGACTCAATAATAGAGCGGATCCTCACGCCCTTCTTCGACCCCATCGATATGACTGCATCTCCCATGTAGGTGGCCCACTGAACCACCTGTGATCTAGATACTGTTGTCTTAAGAGACAGCCACCACCCAAGGATCGGAACCCCCAGTATACGGTAAACATCCTCCAGGGTGATGGACCACTCACCCCTAACTCCTTGGCAATCGGAAGGTGTTCTGATCCGCATCCCAATAAGAGAACAAGTCACACAATATGTGACTGGTAGGTGCAACATGAGGAACCTGTGCAATCCTCCATATACCAGCCCTCTGGAGAGTATCCCGCTCTGCCTGGGAGAGTGCCTCCAACACTGCTGAGAGCCAATCACACTCCCTCTCCCGGCTCCATCTGATGTACTCCTCCTTCTGCATACACCCAAAAACACAAAAAGGAGTAAGTTAGTACTGAAATCCAGTTGAAAAAACTAGTAAAAACACATAAAAATTTTATGCATGCAAAAACAAGTTAAAATTTGCATTATTTTTGTCCTCTGTCACGGACCGCCACCCTGTGCAGAGCGGTGGTTCCGTAACCGCCACCTTCTAAGGTGGTGGTCCCATAACCGCCACCCTGCACAGGGTGGTGGTCCTGTCCCGCGAAACCAAACGGGCCGTAAGCCCTAAAAAATGCTTAAAAACAAGCAAAAAACACCCTTTTAACAAAAAAAGAAACCTACCCTATGGGCGCCCCCCCTAAAGACACATTTAAAACTAACATTTTCAAAAATGATCCCCCCAAGGGAAAGATTTCATCATTTCCACATTTTAGGTTTAAAAGCAATAAATCGAGAAGAACTAACCTGAGACTTCACGGGTCGATGTTCCACTCTCGGAGGCATGATCGCTATCTCACCACGAACATTTTGACTATACTCTCATCGAAAACCGTCACCGTGGGTCCCAGAGCTCAAAATCTATCAAATCAATCCACGCAAATGAATAGTAAAATGACTTCATTTTATATAAATAGCCCTCTTAATTTGATTTTGAATGTCTTTCGCAGGGTCGGAGCACCGACGGAGGTAAGTTCTAAACCTCGCATAGATGGTAAGTCCTCTTTTCTTATCAATTCAGCCTTATTTCTCAATTTGTTTTATCTATCTGCACTTGAGTCCCCTTTTTCATTTTACAGGTAGCGGGATCTTGGATGGTGACTTTCCAGCACACGGGCGTGTCAGGTATAGCTCCTAACTCCCCATTTCGGGACCGCCATACTCAGATCCACCATTTTACGCCTCTTCATGGCTAAAATGCTTCTCCAAGGGGGCAATATGTACGTACCCAAAATTGTAAGGTACTGCACCGCCAGAACGATGTTACACATGCCCCAATGATGATACAGGTCTCCTTGCAAGGTGTTCAGAATCCAGAAAGGCTCGCCAAGTATACACTTGTATCCCGCATGCCCCGCTCAGCCTCTGCATGCTTTGTTTTTCCCTTTTTCCCCTTTCTTCTTGCATTTTTGTCTTCAGTGACGAAACCGCCACCCTGCCTAGGGTGGTGGTCCTGTGACCGCCACCCCAGGACAGGGCTGCGGTCCCATAACCACCACCCTGCACAGGGCGGCGGTCCTTGTACGCATTTTCCAGATCCTTCCGACGATCACGTCAAATGTAAATCTTGGATTTTACACGCTTTCTTCAACCACTTTGGCTTGCATTAATGTTTTCTGCTCCCTGGGAATAGTGTTTTTCCTTTGTTTATAGTAAAAGAGATCAAATGGGAGTTACCCTCTGGTAAATGCATTGGTTATAAATAGCCAGCTTGTTTTCAAGCAAATGGCCCCTCATCCTCTCAATTCTCTTGTTCAGTTTTTCAATTCCTTGCTTAGAATTTTGTTAGTTTCAGGTTTTGCTTCCATTGTTGGCATTTTAGAGGTCATATCATCTTCTTGTTTCAAGTCTTGTTTCATTGTTACTACATACAGTCAGTTTAAACATAGAATAGCTTCATTTCTAGACTAGAATCCATTAAAGTTGCAGGTTTTGTTTTGTCACAAGGATAATTTCTGAAACTCTCGGTACACTTGTGTTGTATTCCCGCAATAAATCCCGCTAGGAATTGCATAGTCAAGCTCTGTTCACTTGCGTTATCCCTCTCCTACTCGCATTATATTCGGTCTATATCCAAAGCTGCCATTGTTCGATTGCTATCTTCTGTTGATACTATCATATACACACTTTCTGGATTCACGAGGACACGAAGGAATGAGGAGATCACACTGAGGGGATGAAATCACACACAACTAGATTTACCACTGTTCTGTAAACGCCAGGTTTGAGCTATCAAAGTTCTAGTTACGACATATCAAATAGAGTAGTGAATTATTTTATTTCAGTTAAAAGTTCACTCTCGATATCACCAGGGAAGCTGTGGGGATTGATAGTTTCTGAGAAACTATGATTCATTCCTCACTTCTGAGGTAGGATCGAGAGCCTTTCAAATTCAAAATATATAGTTGCTTAGATATTTAGGATAAAATCACAACTGCACAGGCGAATAGCCATACCAGGCTACGTTGCTTGTTTTTATTCTGTTATTAGATTAGTTGTTCATTTTATAGATATACTAGAGTAGTTGCTCTTCAATTTCATTGAAATACGTCATTGGAAAATACAAAAATAGAAGAATGCTTACGTAGTGTAATACCTCTTTCATAATCAGTTTATTAATGTTAGTTAGAGTTTGAATCATCTTTGTATGACAATCACAGGACCTAGAGAGCCTAGAGAATATATATTTGAACCTATAGTACCTCAACCAAATTTACCCATGACTTTAGCTGATATAGATCAGGACCTTAGGATACAGGTCTTTCGAGCAACAACAAACTTACAAGCAATTAGTGAGCAACTAAGAGGATTGAATATCGAAGACGACAAAGCTTACACATTCTGGTCAAACCATCCAAACTATAGATTGCCTTGATAAAACACCTGAATGACTATGCAAGGGTTCGAATGAGAACAAACATTTGGTTGCAATCCTTTGGTTCCACAGCCTAATGTAGGAGACCTCCTCATTGACATAGACACTAGCTTACGTATTCAAGTTGCCAGAACACCTGTTAGGTACTCCGAGAAAATCATACAACTTCTAGTTCTAAACATAGAAGCTGAAAAGGCATACGATTACTGGATAGTTGGGAGAAGGGATTGATTCTTCACATGACCATAACAGGTCCACAACAACCACGAACTCATGGTTGTGATCCCCAAGTCCCACAACCCAACGGGCCTACAAATCAGTCAAGTATTGACACCGGCTTGCGAACGCTGGTGTTTAGATCTTCACCACTCCCGCCAGATATTATAGCACAGTTTTCCGTATTAAACATAGAAGCCAATCAATCCAATATTTTCTGGGCTAGACCAGAAAACCACCCATAGCTAACCACAAAATCCACTAAACCACCTACCACTACTTTCATGACCTTGTCTGGAGATATATACGAAGCTCCCACAGGTCACTTCCCACGTATCCAACAACCAAGAAATAGGATCTCGGCAGAGCTCGACATCGATTGGAGCCTCCGAGCAGCCATTATATCCGAATGAACCATTACATCAATCCAGGTTAGGAGGGCCTTCTTCACCTTAGATTCACATATTCCATTATTGCGTATTGAGGATTTAAGATTACCCGATTAGCTTATACATATCTATCCACATTCAACATTCACCGGCTGTCTCGACACGACCTCGAGAGGTCGGGTACGAGGAGGAGGTACTTGTAGATTCCCATGCTCGCATGTTACTTTAGTTACACCTTCAATAAGGTATTACGAACTACCTCATACATTTTCTCATGAGTCTGTAATTTTCTCGCACATAGAGCTCGCATAAATTTTACAACCTATGTAACAAATCTCTAATGAGATCACCTTGTTATATATAATGTAGGTGGTCATGATCCACTCTTTAAAGCTGACCTGTGTCTTTGGTAGTTTTTATAAATAAGAAATTTCCCACTTAATATTATAAACCCAACAAGGAGAATGAAGAAGTAGTTTAAAGTATGAAAGTGATTCAATCTTTATTTCGACATTGAGGACTGTTGGTGAAATAAATTTTTTTTTGACAAATTAGTTGATTTTCACCAATGCTCACAGGGCTACGCCCCTCCTTATTGTGTATAAGGAGGCTCCCATTATTAAATGTAAACTGATTTAGTCCCATCTATTGTTGTTAGATGGCCAAATAGGTCATGGATCACAGAAGAACACGTCACTCAACCTACGGAAAAGTTCTTGTATGGGGTACAAGGGAGGAAATTTCAGTAGTGAGGGGTGATGGAGAGAAATTAGACAAAGGAAGGTTATCATTGTGAGAAGGAACAAGTAGAATTCACACCTAATAACTGGAGTAGTTCAATGTTCACTTCAAGGAAAGAAATAATGAAGCTATTTTGTTAGATAAACAAACCCAAATGCATAGTTATTTGGATTCATTCATCAAAGATAAAAACCTCTTTCTTGATCACTATACTTACAAAGTGCATATAAGAGAGAAAATAGAGGAACATATGGAAATATAAATGGAAGAAATGTAGCTTTTATTTCTTGTACATTGATGATACAATGTTCAAAACAAAAATCCACAATTTCTCACAAATTGAAACTAACAAAATCTTGATCCGTTGGAATGGAGAAGCCATTCCAATTTATAGAAATGTGAATTAACCTTTCACCTAGGAAACGATCTCATTCAACTTGAGACTTTACATCTTTCGAGGAAATGAGAAATAATTTCCCTTTTTATAAATAAAAGGGAATTTTACAATATAACTTTTGAAATTCACTTAAGTGAATGATACAAAAAACAATGATTATACTCAATGAAGAATTAGAAAGGGGAATAGAAGAAAAGGGAGAAAGAGAGGAGAAGGGAGAAGTTACCACAATTGATGAAGAAACTCCCTATGATGAATAACTTTGTTGATTCATGCCTCCTGATGAGAAGTTTTAGAAGTGGGATCTTACTCCTTGAATTCCCTACTAAACCGAGATATTGCAAGTGTCAACTTATCCTCCACTGGAATGAAAACGCAACCAAAAACCTTGGTCCATGTGCCTGAGACATCACTAATCTTCTTGCATTGACTGAGTCATCCTTGATAATCCATCGCAATTGCAGAAATGTAACTTCTTATATTGGCCAAGGACTCTAAGTTATCTTCATTGAATGTGAGAGAGTCACCTACCTCTTTCAAGACTAGCTACTGGAAAGAAACAATGAGTTCTTATAATGATGAATCCTTAGTGAGTGATGGGAAGTCAAGTATATGAACACAATTTTAGACATCGTTCAATATTTTTAAAGCCTATTGTTCATAGGAGTTCAACTTGGATATTTCACTCTTGAGCATTCCATATTTCACATCAATGATGTGGATCCAAACTCGAGACAAGTTTTCACAGTTCCAAACGAGAGTGTGAGAATAGAAAGAGATCAACTTGGATACCATTGGAAACGTCTCATCTAAGTGAATGACCTCTTTTATAAATTCCACCTTTTCTTTGTTTACTTTTTCCAAGGTTGCAAGAACATACTTCATGAGAGAAATGATATCTAGGAACAATGCCTTACCTTGCTTAATGATTTCATTAATCCACTTCTCATTAGCCTTCCCATACATCATGTATCCTTATGATTTCTTAATCACCTCAGGATCAACACTGCTGATTAGAAGGATATCTTCTACTATAAGAAAAGATGTTGAGTTACATTCCAAGAAGGGTTGAATGTGAGCACTGAGAACCTTTACCCATTTCTCCAACCAAACAATGGTTTTCTTATATTCTTTGTTCTAATCAACAAGTTGAAAAGTGGATTCTTTGAATAGATGAGACTCACCTTCATGTGAAGATTGACCCAATGAGATTTGGGTCAACTCATAATTTGATGGAGTCATGTCCTCAATAGGATTTTCATTCATAAGCCTATAGTTATCAACATACTAATTACCTCATATGCCATTGAAGAAGAGGGATGTCATCTGGGCCTTCTTTCTTCACTTAGACTTCAGTGTTCCTGATATTGCTTTGAGATTGGACATGATATCAAGTTTTTTTTTCTTAGCTCACTCTTGATCATTTCTTGAATCTATGGAAAATGTTCTTTAGGAGATGACATGATGTATGTCACTAGATCGCCTTCAGAAGCTTCTTATGGAACCAACTCTTGATCATCATGGGGAATATTTTCCATTGAGGAAGACATACCTGGTTGTTTATGAAGAGAAATATGCTACTATGAATCACCCCTTCTTGTCTTGATAAGATCAATCTAACCAATTCTCCTTGACTCACCGAACCAGCTCTCCCTTCTCACCGAGCTTACTCAATCAACTCACCAGGGGAGTATGGGTAGCTTTAACATAATTAAAGATTTATAATGATTATCTTTGGATCTCTTGACCCTTTTTTGAGTACATTATCATACTACACAATTTATTAGGGTTTTTCCTGTTGTGCCCTACGATGTTCTGCTTCACTCTTGTACACAATTGTAACCAAAATGATGCCTTGAGATCCTTGTGAAGGATGGATTACCTTGTTTGAGATATGACACCATATCAAAACCCTATGAAGATGTCAAAAAGTAGAAAGATAAATTAAAATAGAGCCAAATGTAACTTTCTTTACCCAAAATAAATACTTTTTATTTTTAGCAGGTGGAATCAGGGCCTGCTATTTTGGGACATTTTTCCTGTTTTTCTCAAATTTAAATTTTTTTATCATCTAGCATACTCATTTCAACTCCATTGACGATGATTTTATATTTTTGGAAATTTAATATTTTTAGACAGATGCCTTTTCTTTTTGCTTTATTATTCTTTTTTCCTTTTTTGGTCAAAATTGCCTAGTTTACCATTTTTAATGTTTACTGAGTGCATTGTTATGAGTGGACTTGCTATATTTAGTAAGTGGATACATTAGAGACTTACTATTTTTAGAAATGGAACTTCCCCACATCAGTTTGTAACAAAATAATCTTCATTGGAATAGGTTCTCTCACGGGACCTTGTATTCTAATTTTCATCTCAATCCGTTGGCCAGAATGCCCAGAACTAGAAAAATCATGAGCTAGGGAAGAAAACTAGGGTTTTATGCCATTATAAAATCATGGAATATTTTAATTTCCTATTAATTTTATCTTTAATGTACCTTATATGGAGAATGACTGTGAAAACATCATTCAGATTCGTTCACCAGATTGAGAGATACAAATTTTTCAAGTTTTGGAGCATGTAGTCAATCCGGGGAAATTTAGGCATGATGTTTGGAAAATTTACAAGTTTAATGGAGGTTATTACTCATACTTCATGGTGTTCATGAGATTAAATTATATGGGTAAGATATTCTTTGTATTTAAAATTTTTTGGTAGCACATTCCATTCACGGGTGGAGAAGAAACGAGAAGCCGTGAGGAAAAAAATAATGAAAATTTTGAGTTTTCAACCAATTTGGAATGGGGCGCATTTTTTTATCCCAACTATATCAAAGGGATGGGAAAAGTGGGGTATAATTTTTTTTCCTCATGTGAGCATGACAAGTGTCATGATCTGATTGCTCAACGGAGGAGAGAGAAAAAGCTTGCAATTAACACCCAGGGGCCGAGACTGGGTCACATGAAGAACCATGGAAAGAGCATGAGTGGGTTACATTTTTTTGTCCCAACTGTCCCAAAGGTATGGGAAATATGGGGAAATTGTTTTTCCCTCATGTTGAAGTGACAAATGGCAAGCTATGATTTGATGAAGTGGAGAGGAGAGGAGGCTAAAAAAATGCCTTACGTAGCCTTTCCAGGGTCATGCGAAGAACCAAGGACCAAGAAAGGAATGTGATGCATTTTGTGTCCCAACTATCCCAAAGGTATGGGAAAAATGGTTTATAAAATTTTCCCTCACCCTAGGGTGACAAGTGTCAAGTTGTGATTGTGTGGCGGGAAGGGCTAAAATGAGGTGAAAAGGTGCTTAGCAGACATCATAGAGCTTCGTCAGAGTCATATGATGGTCCAAGGGGCATAAATTGGATTGGACACAATTTTGTGTCCTAAATTTACTAAAGGTATTGGGTATATGGAATATAAAATTTTTCCTCAACCTTAGGTTGACATATGTCCACCTATGAAAATGGTTAAGTCCCGAAAGCTTGCCTCGAGGAGAGCCTTGAAGATGAAGTTTTTAGAGCTTCACAAGGAATTGTTTGGAACTTATTTATATGAAATTGAATCTAATAAACATTTTGAGATGAATTAAATGGGTCCCATTATTATGTTTTTCCTACAAATCCCTCAAAAATAACCTTTTCCCCAAGACTATAGGATGTGTCTTCTGAAAATGGGTTGTGGAAATAATCACATGAGACTTGTGAAACATATGGAAGCACCATAATTTATATCATTTTATTATCTTTCCAATGGTATCTTGTTTTACCTATAACTCCTTACATAGATCCCATAATCATCTTCCAAAGCCCAGGCACTATTTTGGACTATAAGCTCCCTCACCTTCAAAAACCCACTTTCACTGACCTTGTTCCTAAACTTTCAAATATTTCCTAAAATTTCCTAAATCAATTGAAAAATGTTCTATGCTTTTCAAAAAAAAATCCCAATGATTTTGAGCCTTCAAATTTGTCCTGGAGGATGCACACCTATCTCGGAAAGGCCAAAAATAACCTTTCTAGGCTTACTGAAGAATTCTCCTTTGAAAGCATTGCACTGAAAGAAGTGGGTCACCATGTTTCAAAATTTTCAAGATTATATAAGTTTTATACAAAAAATATGAGGTATTTTAAGGATAGGGATAGACATGACATGGAGGGAAGAGTTATCAAGAGAGGTGCTTATGCGGATTTTAAAGAAACATTTCGACACTAGGGTATAGATGTCATGTTTCAACATTGAATTATCCCCTTGAAAAAATACATGACAACAAGGACATGTAAGTTATTTGAAGTGACAAGAAGAATAAAAAGGTGTGGCTTTATATATATATATATATATATATATATATATATCATTTTGCACAAATATTATGGAAAAACAAGTAATCTGAGAAACAGGGAACGGGCTATGTGTACTATAACAACATGCTAAAGAAGTATATAGATATTATGGGATAAAAATTGAAGATTATAATATTCCATAAAATATTATGAAGTGTCTAACAAGGATTGACATGATGTATGATAGATTTTTTGGTTGTATGCAAGATGATTGCAGAGGAGTTGATTATGTGATCATATCAGCTATGATATCATGAAATAAGTGATCCAGAGATCAGTTCAGTGGAAAAAGTTTCCTAAAACCTCCTGAGATCATCAAATTATGGTGGTGGACTTCAAGATATTTTTTTCACATATAAGAACACAAAAAAAAAATCAGTTGGAGTAAGATACCATCCACATAAGATGTTATTTGAAAGAGCACAAATAGGGGAACTAGTAGATCACGCTACGACACATGGCAAAATAAAATCAGGAAAAAGAGAAAAAAATGGTTTGGTGAATCTAGTATTTGACCATCATGTTTGGATAGGTGGACATCAACCAGGGTCGACACACTCTTTTATCAGAGGGGTGGCTTTTCCGCCGATATTATAATTCATGATTTTGCCACAAGTCAATTAGAAGATTTACCACATGGTGGGTCCTCAAGCCACCACATGGCCTACCACCATTTCTCTTATTTTCACCAATCCATCAAGCTCAAAGATGAGTTAAGGGGTGATTCATAAGTAAGTTTGATACCGCACTCAAGACAAGTAACTTGGCGAGTCACATTGGGCTGAGTCACCAACTACTTCGC
This sequence comes from Taxus chinensis, assembly GCA_019776745.2. NCBI lineage: Eukaryota > Viridiplantae > Streptophyta > Pinopsida > Cupressales > Taxaceae > Taxus > Taxus chinensis. The sequence goes on along the minus strand of CM034148.1, from coordinate 618,155,849 downwards.
ACCCACAAGTGAGCTAATAAACCATTCGGAAAAACAAAATGGGTTTAGATGTCCTAAACCATGGATTATGTGGTATAGATAAGGATTATTAAATCCTCCCCATAACCCTATCCCCACATATATGGAACTTATCCCCACACCTAAGCTAACAAATCCGACGATTTTACCAAAGCAGCGGGTGACATAGACATGTGACAACTAATGGGTGATGTGGAATGGAGGTTGATGGACATGTGGAGGGGTTATCGAGGGTTTTTGGTACCATCTCAGCATAGTGGGAGGTCACAAGGTGGAGTCATCATGAAGATCGGTCGCCGAGGTAAAATAGTGGGTGCGAGAGTTGAACCCGTAACCTCCCATCAACAATGTGGGCACCCTTACCAACTCGCAAGACAAGATGGATATTATATGAAGTGGAGTGATAAGGGTTATAACTTGGATTTAGGGCATGCCTAGGCCTATAAAAGGCATCCCCTCACCCTATTTTAATATAAAATATCTCCATTCGAGGTGCTAAGCAGAAGGAAAGTAAAATTGTGAAGGCCTTTATTAAGGCAATATTGTGAGAATTTTTAAATACCTATTATTTTTAATAGGAAATATTGTATTTTTTAGTGGTTAATTATTAATAACCCACCAAGACTCTGTAAAGGATTTATAGCCATTTTTTTCTCGTGCGAGCACCTAGAATACCATTGTAAAGCCATAGGGAATTGATCATGCTAGAGAAGACATACAAAATCTTTGATCCTCTACACTAGGCGTAGGAGACCAGGTTCTTGCTACTTTGTGGCCATGAAGGGGATTTATCAATGAGCTTGATGACACTTTGACTTATCTCTAGAAGGTGTCAAATAATGGAGGTGTGCAATGTAGATACAAAATAATGCACTTTGGGTAAGTATCTAGTCCTAATTACATACTACTATTCATAAGATTCCTAAGTAAGAACGGTACTAATTAACCCTTGTATTTGGCCACATTTCTTTGCTTCCTATTGATACTTTCAATCTTACACCCTTACTTTCTCAATTCTCCTTTTCAATATTAATAATTTGTCATCCTCATCCAATCTAGGCACCCATATCCTCTTTGTGCTTTACTCACACTTTATGGGTCCTTTCTAGCCATTTGAGCACATTATCTTTTTACTAGTAGGCCTTTCCGTGGTTAATTAAGAAATTCAAGCAAGGGAATCATATAAACCTAAATTTATGTTACCATAATAAGGGACCAAGAACTAAGCATCTACTATCTCAACCTAAGGTTACATCCATCAAGGAATCTAAGAGCTCCACTGCATCTAATGAGGGTCATTGATATCCTCATCATTTGATAAAAAATAATGTCAATGCCAGATGGTGTCCACAATTATATGCAAAAGGGGCTAAAAGAAATAATGATCTTACAATTCTTTGATCTAAAAATAAAAATGAATCTAATTTAATAACCAAAATAAATGACTGAAAGTACATCTATTTAACAAATTGAAATAAATAACAGAAAACAAATCTAATCTATTAAATCAAAATGAATAACTACAAATAAATAAAAGTGAAGCTTCACAAATAAAGTAAAATAAAACACACAACATAGATTTAAAAAAATAAAAGAAAACAAAAAATATTTATTCTAACAAAACAATAAATCATCCTCCTCCTTTGGTAAGAGTAGGTCCTTGCTCTTCCCTCAGATTAGGGTCAAGAAAATTAACAAGAAATTGCTGCCAAATTGCTGAAACTATGGATTTTATTAATCAGAAATGATATTACAAAAATCATTCATTTAATACCACTATTACATTGAGTGCCTTAGACATATATTTATAACTCATCCATTGGCCAATACTACAAGATTATAGAACTACCTACCTATAATCCTAGGCAAGACTTGACTACATCTTCCACTTTATAATGAGATAAATGTGGAAGGAATTTTATTCAAACACTATAACTTCGGATATAACTACTTCTTCCTCTTAACAAGGAGATAAATCTGGAGGAGATATATTCAACTAATTCTTCTTCCTCTTGAAAAATAGACAAATATGGAAGATATATAATCAAAACTACAACTCTAGATTGTACTACTTATTCTTCCACTTAACAAGGAGACAAATATGGAAGAGATGTAATAAAACAATACAACTCTAGATTGAACTACCTCTTCCTCTTGCACTTGACTACTTATTCCATATGATAAGGAGATAAACATGGAAGATAATTAATTAAATATTACAACTCTAAATTGAACCATCTCTTCCATGTGCACTTAACTATTCATTTTCATTTTCCAAGTTTGCTCTTGTATGATTGAATATTTCAACATGACAGCTATCCTGCTATATTTTCATCCTTGATTTTATGATCATTACTGTGAATTCATTTAGGATAATATATTCAAACATTTTATGGGTTTAGTGCACCTTGTTGTAAAATTTCCAGAACATATTGAATTTTTTGTTTTTATGAAGAAATGAGGGAGAAATTACATTTTTACTAAACTTGCATTTTTATCCTTTTTTAATTTTCTCAAACCTTTAACTGCTGAAATTTTAAATAAGGTTTTATCCTTAATTATTGCTACTGTGAAAAAATGGAGAGAGATTTTTCCTTCTAACAATAAAAGGAAAAAAAACCTCTCTTAGATTTTCATTTAGAGATCTTCAACTTTGGTTATAGTGAATCTGATGTTGCACATATGAGTCATGCACTTGAAAACCTGCTGCTTCAAATGATAATATATTTGAAACTATTATTGTTGTGTAAAAAAAGAGAGAGGTTTTTCCTCCTAACAATAAGAGGAAAAAATACTCTCTCAGATTCCCATTCAGAGTTCTGAAATTTTATTTATATTGATTCTTCTTCTGATTCTTCTAGTACTGCGCTTGAAAATCTTCTTCTTCAAATATTGATATCTTCAAAACTATTATTTTTTTATAAAAATGGAGAGAGGATTTTCCTCCTAGAAATAAGAGGAACAAAAACCTCTCTTAGATTCCCATTTGGAGTTCTGAAATTTTAGTTAGAGTGAGTTTTGTGCTCATTCTGTGAGTCTTGTGCTAACACACCAATTAGAGTCCTGCGTCGGCACACCAATTAGATTCTTGTGTCAACACACCAATTAGAGCCATATGCTAGTACATGAATTAAATCTTGCGGTGGTGCACTAATTGATTCTTGTGCTCTTTGATCTATGAATGTTGTAATCTTTGTGAGTCATGTGCTCTTTGTTATGTGAATGTTACACTTGTTGTAATATAGTCAAGAGATCAAATGACCTGCTCATACACAATACTTAATTCCAAATTACAAGAAATATTAGGAAATGAAAACATTCAGATTGTAATGGACATTTCAAAGATAGATCAAATATATTCTACATTTTATCTTAAATAAACTATATAGTTCTTAAGACTACATCTAAATCCACTTTATAAGAGAAAGAATAACGTTATCTACTGTAATGGATGAGACTTAATTTGGTCTCATCAACATCCATCTAGCTCCGTCACACTTCATAGGAGGGAATTTCATTCTATTCCATGTGCACATTTACTACATTTCTTTACATATAGCTACTAGCTCACTATCCAAGTGCGACTGGAATAAGAGTAACCTAGGTCACAATTCTCCACACATGCACATATAACTACATTAGGTATAAGATGTAGTGTAGTAATCAGTTGTAAGTCCACCATTTTGGTGGTTGGGGGCACTCTGACCCCTCATTCTACATCTTTATTTTTTGGGATTTGATGTCTATTTAAGGGTTTTACAGGTCTATGTTTCATTATAGGTTTCTGATGATTCCAATGATCATTGTGAAAATTCGTAGTGATAAAAGGTAAGCATCAGAAAACATCTTGTGACCCTAATAATTTGGGTTTCCAAGCTTATCTATAGACTCAGACACCCAGAATCAATACACAGGTGCCCGCGGGTGCCCCTGTCCCTCCCTCTTCTGACATCCATGTCCAGTCCATTCCTCCAAATCTGTATTTTTCTGGGTCTCTGTCTAGCACTTTTTCCATTCTGTTCAATTGGTCAGTACTTCGGTACAATCCACATAATTGTGATTCAACTAATTACCTTTTCCTCCTCCCTACATTTAGAGTTTAATAATCTATTGCTTAGCTTTTTTTTGTATATTTATGTATTTCATTATTGCATTTACTTATTGCTACTATAACATCAGATTAGGCTTGTGTATTTATATTTTAGCTTAATAATGCATGGAATTATCATTGAGCTTCCATGACCAGTCTAGGATCTACGGATTCAATTAGCACTAGGTCCTAGAGGTATTCACACATTCATTATAAGCATTATAAGTTCCTGTATTATACTTACACTCAGATTTTTATAATGAATTTATTCAACTATTGAACCCAAAGACATAGGCACTTTGGCTAAACTCCGTTATCAACTAGGTTTAGTGTTTTTCCATTTTGTATTGATTTTTTTGGTTAACTTGATTAAATTTTCAGAGTGAAATCAATATCAGATTAAATTATGTATAGGCATATGTGGTCCAGTAAAACAATTTGGCCAGGTTTACGGATCAAGTTGGTATCAATGTTGGTAATTGTCTGTACTAGCTCATTATTACAAAGCAGTGGACATGTACCCATTTTACCAGTGGCCTGTAGTGTTCACCATTCTGGGCACGATGATATGCAGGTGGTGTCTAGGCACTAGGACCATACTCATCAAATTGTGGAGTTGGATAGACATCTATCGAATGTTAATGAGCAATAACGCCTACAGAATCGATGGATTACTGAGATGTAGAGGAGTATTGGCTACTTGAAAAGATAGCAGAAGTGAGTTAAAAAAGGAAATAACACAGGGAGATCTCACCATCTCTTGCTAGGCTAGTATGCAATCACTTTTAGGGAAAATTTTAGTGGTGAATATTTGTTAATTCACTAATATTGTAGTTTTTGAAATTTGAAATTGATGAATTTTTACATTACCAGTTAGGACCAGTTCACCAAAATTTTCTAGGTGCAAGTAAATTTAAGGGGTCAATTCACCATTCCCATGAAATAGGAATTCAAAAAATTCTCCTGAATATAGTCAGATGGTAGCATACTATATGCTGTCGGCTGGTAACATAAAATATGCTACCGGCCGGTAGCATTTTTTATGATACCATCTAACAACATACTATATGTTGTCGGCCGGTAGCATATAAAAATGTTATTGTCTAGTAGCATTTAATAGTGATGTCATAATGTATTGATATTTGTAATTCATGCGACAGATAATATTCACATATTTGTGAAATAGTTTCTAAGGATTTTTTTTGGAGGGACCCTTAAAATTTTCCTTGGCCACTACTTTAAAGGCGATCATGATGTAGAGCACTATTGGTTATGGAAACTTGATCGAGAACCTCGTTGGTTTCATAGAAATATTATAGACAAGGGGAAGGCTCCTGAAATTCCCAGTGTAGGTCAACATACAACACCCTTGCAACAACATAAGAAACCAGTGGGACCTCCTAACATAATTCTTTGATCAAAGAGGATATCCAGGATGAATGTTCTAGTGGTTGCTGAAGGACATCCGATGTAACTTTTTTTTACTGGGACATCAGATTGAGCTATGTTACAACTAACTTGGTATGCCAATTGGGCTTACCTACCAGGCCTCTTCCTCATGCTAAAATCTATTGCACATGAGACGATTGTGTCTAGGGGATAATATCTACATTTTGCACCATGTGATACATCATTAGAGAAAAGTTTTCAGAAACTAAGAATCTCGACATTGTTACATTCGATATGGATAAGATGACATGTAGGATCGACAGAGCCATCACTGAAGCAGCCAGGTCCACACAAGATTCAGGTACTGATAGATAATATAGGCAATAAATAAAATTAGTCATATACTGATTATATATTTTGAGCATTTTTTTTCGTGTTTTAATAAAAATAAAATATACACATGCTCTTATTTTTAAATAAAAGAAAAAGACCCATTTTGGGCATTATCTATACTATGAGATAAATGCAATTGTAAGACCCCGTAAAAAGGGAAATTTTATGTACTAACACCATAATGTTATAGAGTATCAAAAAAAAAAATTGTTAATAAAATGTACATGAACCATTTTTCATAATTTATAGCGAAGATGATCATGTAGAGGAGTTAACACTGGAATGGAGTCACTAAGCAAGTGAACACTTCACGATTGGTTCAACAAGCCTAGGGTTCTTTACAAAAATTGGTAAGCAATGCTCCATTATAAGTCCTCATGAATTACCTATCGGAGTTATGATTATTTAAAATTTTACACTAGGCGTATTGCCAAGTTCATATTGTTTGGGAGCCATGGAGAAGAGTCATGTAGCTGAGCTTGTCGATGACACTAAGGTTCGACTTAGTTCTACGTAGAGGCAGAAATTTGTGCAACAAAATGGAAGTCAACAGGAGGGTGGAAATTGTTAACACCAGGAACACTCTGACTTAGCTCTGAGTGAAGGCAGGAAGCCATGAAACAGATTGGAGGTCAATAGGAGATGCACAATTCAAGATGGAAATCAACATGGCGCAATAGAAGGTAGTGGTCCTATGCGCCACATGTCCCATGATCAAGCCATAAAGTGATTTTTTGATTGGTGGAGTAGCAATTACTGACTATTTTATGACTTATTGCGTAATGATCCAAAATGTAATCAACATTAGAGGATTTCCTTTGTGTTATTCATATAGAAAGTGATAATTCCACAGTAGCCTTCACACACCTCATTCAGTCTCTCAAAAATCTGCCATTGGTTATATCATTCACTAATGAGGACATATCACCATTTACTCATGACCATTTGTGTGCACCATTGCTTTTCATCACTGTCATCAACACCACTTGCATTAAACATGTTCTTATTGATAATGGATCAGTCATCAATCTATGTGCTCACTCTGTTATAAAACAAATGGGCATTAATGATAATCTAATTTCTAAGATCTCCACTCTAATTTAGGGATATGATTCAACTACTTGCACATGCGTAGGAACTATTTCATTACATATTTAAGTTGGGCCTAAGACTATCCTTACCAACTTCTTCGTTATAGCTGTTTCATTTCATTTCAACTTATTACTAGGTAGACCTTAGATTCGTGCAATGTAAGAATTCCCATCTATTGTACACCAAAGCATCAAATTATTGCATGATGGTTATGAACATATTATTGCTAGAGATCATGAAACCTTCAAATTCTGTCACATAGACCCCATCACTGCCCTTCATATTACTCCTATGCAACTTATTCCATATAGTAGTATCGATACATATGGTGTTGGTCAGTCTAGTTCTTCACACTCTTCTTCTACCACTCCACACAATCTAGTTATTTATACTCATACTACTACTATCATTTCACCCACAGTGCCTACTCCTATACAAACTACTAATAAACCCACTGACGCTCCTCTTACATATAGTGCACCTCCTACCAACCTACTCAATACAACAATATAACATGACAATGCAGACACCGATGATTCTGATGTTGAACTTACTAATGAAGCATTAGGAAAAATCAACTTCACTCTTATTGATGTTGATGACTCTTATTTCAATAAAACTTTTGTGGCTGATGGCCCTGGTGAATACAAATTCAAGGCCCCTACCTCTACTAATTCTATGGTCCTTTACCAGGGGTATGTCCATACTTTATAAGTTGTTTCACCCTCTCTTGAGTAGTCTACATCTACACCACCTCCTTTCACATGTACACTCTTAATAGACAAGTCATATTGGCATCATATTCCAATGGACTGTACTTTCTTTGATACTATTTACACATATGATGGCTTAGCTAAGTTTGGATTGACATTTAATGATATTTTACCACAATCTCATTCACCTCATCTTTATCATAGTTATTTTCACCTTATGGCCTCCTATGGTCTTTGGATATTCCATCTAGCAGTCTTCGTTGCACATATCCCTCTTACTTCTCCACTGACACTTGGGAAATCTTGGCTTGACTATATTGGGGGCATGCTAGATTCCACTCACACATTTATCACTTTCTCCATTCCCTTTACCAATATTACTATTAGTACTGATTCATCTCCTAGTCATTATCAAAATCTCACCCATTGGTACGCTCATGATTATCCACTAGCACCTTTCACCGATGAAGAATATGAAATGACTGTGTACACCTTACATTGTAACAACTCTTTGTACGATCCAACTCATAATATTTCCTATCAAGTATCCAATGCAGCCCCAGTTCACTTCTATCCAGAAAATGACAATCTTTTACACCATGGCACTTGATCGCTCTCTTCTTTCACACACTTAGGGGGCATCATGATTCCCCCCTAACCTCAAGAAATGTCTTACTATCTCCTCGCTTCACCTCTATAATTAAACATATAACATGGGCATATCACCATTTTCCTATGACGCAATCTTGTGCTATGGTTCACACTTGAATGTTGAGGGCATCCTATACATGTGAACCTTACATATTGTATAATAGACACTACAAATTACACATCTCACATAGCATGCCTCTTTTATAGTCAACAATCTCTTATAACACCATCCATTGCACATTTTAAATTTTACTTACCATACACAATCATGCTGCATCTTTCTTACATCTACTTATATGTACTGCACTCACTACCTGATGACGTACTTTAGTACCTTGGTCCATACTTGACTACTGATTGTTTACCAATCAAATGGACCTTTTCACTCTCACATGTTTGATCAACCAATATTCTTATCATACCATGCGACATTATTATCCATAACCTTACTCACACATTTAGTGATATATGATTTTAGGATAAATCATCACCTGCTTCTAGCACCTTAACCATACATATCGTGATATACGCTTTGTGCTAAATCATCACGCATTCTATCATTTCCATCCATATATTTCGTGATATACACTTTATGCTACATCATCAAACATTCTAACACCTCATCAATTTTACTTTGTTGTATTGAATACTACATCTTATATTATAACTTACAATCACCATCTTTTTTTTACACACATCATTTAGACCATTTCTTGATGACACACTCTTATTTATGGTTCATTATTGACTGTTGAGGGGGCATAAATAAATAAACCCCACTACATACATTTCCATCCACTTAGGGGGCATGATGTTCCTATCATTCACAGTGCATTCCCTTCCACCTCATCCACAACATATTATATATCTTGGTTTCATTTACTCTTGTTTACATTTACTTTTTACATGCACATCTTATTACACATGCTAGATAGATTTCTTGTATGTCATTATCTTTATCATATCCACATGCGAATTCACTTGTATTTCTAGTTGTGATCGTAGACCATACAAATTCATTACATGTAGCATGTATGCTTGGCACAGTAACCAGTACTAGTCTCACAACAGCCCTTGGGGGCATCCACTTTCATACATTCTAGGTGTTATTGTTTCATTTTGTTTCATAACACACTAGTTTATCAATTTATACATGCTTTGACATAATTTTTTATATTTCTAACATGTTAACGGGTGCTTCATGTGTAAATTTTATTATACAAGGTTACTTGCTTCCATGATTGTTTATCGCATTGTTTGCTCATTGTATGCTCTTGTTTGCGGGATTTTCCCTTTTTCTTGTGTGCACACATGTCTACTTATAGCCATGATGGCCTTGATTGTCTTGTGACATTGTGAGTGATGGCCCATGTTTACAACCTAATTTTTGTAGTCCATATTATCTTCTTGCATGTTTTAGCCTACAAATTGTCTGTTAGCTTACATTTTACATGTATGCTTTTTCTTGTAATAACACTTTTATCCTAGTCACTTGTTTGCATGTGCCTTAATTTCTACCAAGAACATTCCCTTCCCCCTGTAGTACATAGTTTCAACACAACAGATGGTCCTCTTTTGGGCCACATACTCCTTCAATGACATTGTATGCACCCTAAATGAGGGGGGAATCATATGGGTGAATCAGTCACCCCATACAAAGCTACATAACACAATACTGGTACAACACAATTTCAGTTTTTTATAGGGATTAGAATCATACTTGGGTCCTTAACACAACAACCTTTCTTGGAATTTTGAAATTAGGGGGAAATACAATGGTCTTTCCTAGAATGCCAGTAACTAGGGGATAATTACATTGATCTTAGACATGTCATAGAGGATTTTGACATGGAAGAAAGCCCTTAGCATTGGGAATTTAGACAGTGGATTTTACAGGGAAAATATTCCTTAGGACATAAACACCATTTGTAGTGGTGTTTTACATAGCGGGAAGTAGTTAAAGGTTGGCGTATGACACCAGATAGTTATCCCTACACTTATTTCATTACACTGGCATGAGATCTCCTGAAAAAATCACATGTTGACATTATCTACAGGATCCTTTCTTCACTCTTTTCCTCATCACGGATCAAACATTTACATACTTTCCTTACACATATTTTTACATATTTTGATCATAAACATGTGCATTTTAATACTTTTCAAATTCTCTTTTGCAGGTCCGTCTATATGGTAAGCGGTAGTCAACATCACACACATAAAAACCAACAACACGTACATCATGACATCTACACATGAATTTCCACCCTAGGTTCATTTTCATCATTACGTTTTACACTTTTTCCTCCTTAGCATTCACGATTCACATTTTTTATCTCTCCATGCTTTGTCTAGTCACTCCAAATATTTTCTACATCAATCTACATGGATGATCAGGTACGTATATCTATCTAATTTATGCTACCATACTTTCCACTCACCAACATAAAGTGGGGGAAAATATAGACACAAAATCATGCAATTTGGGTAAGTATCTAGTCCTGATTACATACTACTATTCATATGATTCCTAAGTAAGAATGATACTAAACCCATGTCTTTGGCCACCATTATTTGCTTTATGTTTCTACTTTCAGTCTTACAACCTTACTTTATCAGTATAACTTTTCAGTCTTCAGAATTTGTCATCTATTACACCAACGCCTAGACCAAGATGCCAACATCAAGCAACCTCATCCAAAATGGGTGCCCTTGTCCTCTTTTTACTTTACTCACACTTTATGGGTCCTTTCTAGCCATTTGATAATCTTATCTTTTTGGTAGTTGGCCTTTTTGGGGTTAATTACAAAATTCAAGTAAGGGAAACATATAAATATAAAGTTATGTGATCATAATAAGGGACCAAGCACTAAACCTCTACTATCTCCAAATAAGATTACATCTGATGAGGGTCATCAATCATCTCCATTAATAATGTCAATCCAGGGCTAGTGTTTGATGGTTGTATGCATTAACAGAAAAAATATCTTTGGAAAACAACTCCTTTAAACCCAATCCAAACTTGCATAAAATAAACATATGCAAAAATATAAATGAACACTTTCATAAATAAATTTTGCATGAAGGAAACAAACTTGCATAAATGAAATTGCTAAATTAAAATAAATGAAAGATAAATAAGACACCTGCAGGTTCACCACAGAAATTGTACGGAAAGAAAGATCACATAAAATGAAATCATAAGTTCACAACAAAAGGAAAACAAAATAAAGAAAGGAACATAAAACATTGAATGAAAAGAATAAAAATATTGATCCTTCTTCCTTGGAATGAATGGCTAGATCATTCCTTAGAGGAGGACTTAATTCATACTTTCAAACTTAATTCAAAACTTACAGAACAATTTCACTTAGAAGATTGAGAAAGAACGGATCTATTATTCTTCGTAGAAAAAAATATATATCAAAGTGTGGGAGATTGCATCTATAATTCATGCATCCAACCAAATCCTTATTTTTGTAAATACAATATTATCTTATTTTTATTCCAATCCTAACAACTAAGATCTTCATCTCCACAAAATATGGAGACAGAGAGAGAGAGAGATATTATTGGAGTCAAAGTCTTATTTCGCTATTTGAGGAAGATTTTCTCTCAAATATTCTCCTTGCTTTTTGGTAACAAGAATCAAAATGATTTTACTCTCCTAATTTATTGGAAGGAGTTTTTTCCTCAAAAAATTACTTTAACCAAATATCTATCCCAAAATTTCCATTTGACTTTTTTTTTCTAACTATGGAACTTTTGGTGCTCGTCTGATACACTTTTTCCTTGGACTACAACTCACTAAAAGTTAGATTTCTATTTATTGCTAAAAATTGTAACAAATATGAATGATGTTTTTGTTAAAAACATTTCTATGAACAAAAACCTCTCTCATATATTCCATTTGAATTTTCTGTTTCTGGTTTTTGAACTTTTAGTGCTCGTTTGATATACTTTTTCCTTGGACCTGCAGCTCACTAAAAGTTAGATTTATCTTTATTGGTAAAACCTGTAGCAAATAGGAATGAGGTTTTTGTTAAAAAAAATTCTATGAACAAAAATATCTCTCATATTTCCCATTGGATTCCCTTATTATTCATAATTCCTCATTTTATGCAGGCTCCGGAACTAAGACTGCAAGTTCCGGAGCTAACTCCAATTAATCTGGAGCTAACTAAAAACAACTATAACATTTGCACATGATCTTGGATTGAGATGATTAGTTTTTTGAACTTGCATAATTTTTCAAGAGGAATCCAAATATGAAATCATATTTGATTTTAGATATACTATCCATGTTCAATTCCATTTTTCCCAGAACTAGCATTATCTTTCCTTTATGGCTTACATAAACAAGACGTTGCATATTTCCTAAATAATAAATAGGATTAGGCAACAAAATAGATAAAAATAATAATTCTAAATAATGAACAAGATATATATCCTATATTCTATCTCAAGCAAACTATAAGTTCCAAGATTACATTTAAATCCACTTTCAAAGGTAACTTAGAAGAACAAAATAATGGTAATTTATGGCCTCATCAACATCCATCAAAGCATCTCAAATCTCCATTGCTTCCATATAGCTCCATAAAAGGGAACACAAGGGTTGGTTTTCTACATCACACTTCATAGGAGGGATGTTTATTCTATTTCATGCACACATTTACTATATATCCTTACATCTAGCTATTGGCTCGATATCTAAGTGGGAATGGAACAAGACCAATATAGGGCATAATTCCACACTGAACTACATTGGCTCTGAGATGTAGTGCCATGATCAGTTGTAAGTCTACCATTTTTGTGGCTGAGGATAGTCTGACCCCTAATTCTACATCTTTCATTTTTGGGATTTGATGTCTATTTGATGGTTTTTCCGTTCTATGTTTCATTGTAGATTTCCAGCGATTCTAGTAATCACTGTGTGAATTCGTAGTGATAAAACGTGAGCATCAGTGAACATATTGTGACCTTGGTATTTCAGGTTTCAGATATTTTTTGTAGACTCAGGAACCCATAATCAGTACCTGGGTGCTAGTAGGCACCCCTGTCCCTCTCCAGGTGCCCTTGTTCAATCCACTCCTCTAAACCTACATTTCTCTGGGTCTTTGTGTATTGCTTCTACCATTTTGTTCAACTGGTCAATACTTTAGTACAATCCATATTTATTTACAAATCAACTAAGTAATTTTATTTCCCCCTTGTTCTTAGGGTTTTATAATCTATTTCTTAGCTTGCTTTGGTATATTTATGTATTTCATTATTGCATTTACTTACTGCTCCTATAACATCAAATTAGGCTTATGTATTTACATTTTAGCTTAATCATGTAGGGAATTACTACTGAGATTCTAAGACCAGTCAAGGATCTATGGATTCAATTAGCCCTAAGTTCTAGAGGTATCGACACATTCATTATAAGCATTGGAAGTTTCTATATTGTACTTACAGTCAAATTTTTTACAATGAATTTGTTCAACTATTGAACTCGAAGACGTAGGCAATTTGGCTTAACTCTGTTATCAACTTGTTGAATTTTTTCCATTTTACATTGAATTTTTGTGGTTAAGTTGATTAAATTTTTAGAGTGAAAGGGAAATCAAATTAAACTACCTATATGGGTATGTGGTCAAGTAAAACAATTTGGCTAGGTTTATGGATCAAGTTGGTATTAGAGATGGTAATTTCTTATACTAGCTCACTATTACAAAGCAATGGAAATGTACCCATTCTTCCGATGGCCCATAGTTCTTAGCATTATTTACACGATGATATGCATAGTGGTTTATAGGTACCAGGAAAAGACTCGTCAGATTGCTAAGTTGCATACACATTTGGCTAATGTCAATGAGAAATAATGCCTACATAATCGATGGATTGCGGAGCTATAGAGGAGTATTGACTACTTTATAAGATGGAAAAAATGATTCAATAGAGGAAACAACATAGAGAGATCTCACCATCCTTGTCCAGGCTAGTGTGTAGCCACTGCTCCAAAGGTTTTCATGATGCAGAGCAATGTTTGTTACGGAACCTTGATCGGGAACCTCGTTGGTTTCAGAGGAAGACTACAAACAAGGGGAAAGCTCCCAAAATTCCCAGTGTAGGTCATCATACAACACCATTGCAATAACATAAGATGCTAGTGGGAACTCTTAACATTATTCCATGATTAGTGAGGATATCTAGGTAGAATGTTCCAGTGGTTTCTGAAGGAAACCTGGTGCAGCTTGTTTTTGACTGGGACATCAAATTGAGTTATGTTACAACTAAATTGGTATGGTGATTGGGCTAACCTACCAGTCCTATTCCTCATGTCAAAAACCTATGGCATATGATACAGTTGTGTCCAAGGGATAGAAACTAGATTTTACACCATGCGATACGTCAATTGAGGGAAATTTTCAGACACTGCGAATATCAACATCATTCCATTGGATATGGATGAGATGACATATAGGATCGGTAGAACCATCAGTGAAGTGGCCATGTCCACACTAGATTTAGGTACTGATAGTGAATATAGGTGGTAAATAAAAGTAGTTATATTATAATTGTATCTTTTGAGATTTTTTGGGGGGTTTTAATAAAAATTAAATATACCCATGGTCTTAATTTTAAATAAAATAAAAATACCCTTTTTGGGCATTATCTGTACTATGAGATACTTGTAATTGTAATACCCCGTAAAAAGGGAAAAATTATATAAAAACACCATAATGTTGTAGAGTATCAATAAAATTCTTGTTAATAAATTGTACATGCACCATCTATTAGACTTTGCAGTGAAGAAGATTGTGCAGATGAGATGACACCGGTTTGAAGTCACCAAATAAGTGAACATTTCCCAATAGGTTCAACATGCTTAGTGTTCCTTACAAAAATTGGTAAGAAATACTCCATTATAAGTCATCATGAAGTAGGTGACGGATCTCTAATTCTTTAGACTTTGACACTGGGTGTATCACCAAGTTCATCTTGCTTGGGAGATATGGAGAAGAGTTGTATAGTTGATCTCGTTGACAACAATAATGTTTAACTTAGTTCTATGTAGAGGAATAAATCTATGAAACAGAATGGAAGTCAACAAGAGGGTGGAAATCATCGACACTAGGAACACTCTGACTTAGCTATGCATAAATGCGGGAAGCCGTGCAACATAGTGAAGGTTAACAAGAGGTGCAAAATTCAGGATGGAAATCAACATGATGCAATAAAAGGTAGTGGTCCTATGTGCCACAAGTCATAAGAATGAGATAGAAAGTTATTTTATAATTGGTGGAGTAGTAGTTACTAACCATCAAGTCAACTCTAGAGATCTCTTCTCAGAAACTCATGGTTCTGGATCTAGAAGTGGAGAAAATGAAGATTTTTTAGGACAAAAATCCTCCTTAGTGGGGAGGTGTGATCTGAAGATCATTTTAGTAGATATATTTTCCCAAATCCTCCCAGGATAATCACATTATAGTAGTGGAAAACTTTATGTCACCTATAAGAATGTGAAAAATGAACTCAATTAGAGCAAGATACCGTCTGCAGAAGATGTTAGTTGAAAGAGCACAAATAAGGTCAACTGACAATCACACTACGAAATGTGATTAAATAAAATTAGGAAAAAGAGAAAAAATTGGTTTTGTGACTCAATTCTTTAACACTCATGTTTAGATAGGTGGGCCCCTCTATTTTCTAGTAGGGATCCCTCAGTAAGGGTTGACACACTCTTTTATTAGAGGGGTTCGTTTTCCACCGATATTATAATTCATGATTTTGCAACGAGTCAATTGGAGGATTTACCACGTGGTGGGTCCTCAAGCCACCACATGGCCTAACACCATTTCTCTAATTTTCAACAAGCCACTAAGATCAAATACGAGTTAAGGGGTGATTCAGAAATGATTTGGATATAAAGCTCAAGATAAGAAACTTGACGAGTCACATTGGGCCAAGTCACCAACTACTACGCACCCATGAGTGAGCCAATCGACCACTCAGAAAAAAGGGGTTAATGTGGCCTAATCCGTGGATTATATGGTAGAGATAAGGCTTATTAAAGCATCCCCACAGCCCTATCCCCACACATTTGGGACGTATACCTATGCCTAAGCTAACAAATCTTACAATTTGGAAAAAGAATCATGGGACGCAGACATGAGAAAACCAACGTGTGATGTGGTATAGAGGATGATGGATGCATGGAGGATTCATGGCAGGATTATGGTACCAGATCAATATAGTGGGAGGTGATGATGTTGGGTCAGCATGGAGATCGGTTGCAGAGGTAAAATGGTGGGCGCATGAGGTAAGGTGGTCAAGTTGAACCCATAAATTCCCCTCCATAATGTGGGTTCCCTTACCAACTTGTCAGCCGAGCTGGATATGATATGTAGTGGAGTGATAAGGTTTATAGAATGGAGTTTGGGCCTTCCTAGGCCTATAAAATGCCTCCCCTCAACCCATTTCAATAGACATCTCTCCATTCGAGGTGCTAAGGAGAAGGATACTAAAAATGTGAAGGCCTTTATCAAGCAAATATTGTGAGAATTTTTAAAGACCTATTATTTTTAATAGGAAATATTATATTTTTGGGGAGTAAATTATTAATAACCCAAAAAGACCCTGTAAAGGATTGTTAGCCATTTTTTTTTGTGCAAGGACATGGAAGACCATGGAGCCATAAGGATTTGATCGCTCTAGAGAAGACATACAAAAGCTCTAATCCTCTATGATGGGCATTGGATACCAAGTTCTTGTTACCTGGTGGTCGTGAAGGGGATTGATCACTAAGATTGATGACACTCTGACTTAACTCTGGGATGTTTCAAATCAAGGAGTTATGTGGGGATTTAGCACTAAGCTTCCAAGACCAGTTTAAGAACTACATATTTTATTGGTACTAGGTTCTAGAGGTACCAACACATTCATTATAATCATTGTAAATTCATGTATTGTACTTAAAGTCATATTTTTTTAGAATGAATCAGTTCAACTATTGAACTTGAAGACGTAGGCACTTTGGAAGAACTCTATTATCAACTTGATCTAGTTTTTTTCTATTATTCATTACATTTTTATGTTTAGTTGATTAAGTTTTTGAAGTAAAATCCATATCAGATTAAATTTCCTATAGGGGTCCGTGGTCAAGTAAACAAATTTGGCCAGGTTTAGGGATTAATAAGGCATAGATCTTTGAAGAGTTGACTCAGGACTGTCATGAATTTTGTGATCGATCTCCAAGGAAGTTAGTAAAGGTACAAACTCACATTTTTACATTGATAGCTAGCATTTGATGATATAAATACATGAGGATCACTTATATAGTCTTTCATGAGATGTGATTGTTTCTAGAGCAAGGAGAAATTTGACATTATTAGACTGAAAGAATGCTTTACGAATTTTGGTCCTAAAGGTGGCTATGACAATACTTGGAGGTAGAATGGTGTTTTTGTCATGTTACACACCTAAAGGATGATGTAGAACATGAATGAAGAAAAATTTGGAGGTTATTAGCTCAGAGGGATATATTTGTATGATCATATCAGGGTCATGGATCTCATATAGTTAGTGATTGAGGACAAGAAATTGAAAATACAGTCTAAGGGGGAGTCAAGTAAACTAAGTCATTCTTTCCATCGATTCTTGTCTCATTTTTTCATTTTTCATGTTTTGTTTTCATTTTTCATGTTTTTTTTTTCATTTTATACTTTATCATAGAGAGAAGCATCATAAACACGAAAAAAGGGAGTCATATAGGTTTGTTTAGTGTTATTGGTTACCATCAATGTTTCTAAAGGTGGTTGTCATCAATGAAAAAGGGGGATATTGTTAGCTATTTTGTCTAGGTGTTTTAATTGATGTCAAATCCATTAATGGCAAATGCTTTTGAGGTTTCATATGAGTCCCCATGAGTTGATTGGTAGTGTTTAAGTTTGGTGAATTGCTATAGTGTTCTGGAGCATGGTCTAGTAGGCATGATCATGGTATGTGAGCTCTTAAGGTCGTCAAAAGTATTCAAGTGGTCATACATGGTCCAAGAGGTATTTTAGATGTTTTCAAGTGTTTTTATATGGTCTCCATGTTTAGTTCATGTGTTTTCATGGGTTGTAGCAGTCATTTTAGGCATATTCCTATACCTAGAGCATGTTTTTTAGATTGGTGGCATGATATTTAGAGTAGGATAGTCATGATCATGCATGATAGGAGAATTTTGATGGTGTATATACCATGTATTATGAGTTTCAACTCAGTTCTAAGAATTTTGGTGATGTTTCATGGTCCTTGGGAAGAAAGAAGGTGAAGACAAAGAAGGATAACACAAGTAATTCATTGTGGCCATAGAGTTTCAAACATATTTGAGCTAAGTGGTGAGTTAGGAAAGTTATAGGATGCTGTCACAATGCTTCATGACA
Organism: Taxus chinensis; assembly: GCA_019776745.2. Lineage (NCBI taxonomy): Eukaryota > Viridiplantae > Streptophyta > Pinopsida > Cupressales > Taxaceae > Taxus > Taxus chinensis. The sequence continues at coordinate 618,137,085 of CM034148.1, read as the reverse complement.
AGTTTTAGGTCAAAGTGAAGTGATTTTTGTAAGATATCTCATTGTTGGTAAAACTGAGTTTTGAAGAAGGAGAAACCATCTCAACTTGACAGCTTGTTTTACTCACATGCCCTCATACTATGTGTATGGGACCCATAGGTTTTTGGGGATGATTTTAAATTTAGATATGCATGTTTTAAAAAAATAATGAGGTGATTTTATGGTCAGGTTTTTATGAACAATCATTAAGAAAATAAGTTGGTTTGAAACCCTAGCAAAATCCTCCTCTAGAGTGACTTGGAAGAAGTGAATTGTTTAGTCTCTACAATGCCTTGGAAAGAAAAATTGATGTATCAAGGTTGTATTATATTCCTACAGGATAATTTTGGTGGTGGTTTGGTGTTCCATATGTTTTGGGAAGAGAGAGGAAAACCCTAGTTTTGTGGGTTTCAACAGTTTCAGGGATGAGATGGAAGCTTCATAATGAAAACAAAATTGTTCTAGAATCCTTGGGAGATATGATACTGATCCAGAGGATTTCCCTACAAAAATGTTTTGATCAATTTTAGAAGTCTACAAAAAACCTTTGAAAAATTCAAGAGCTCGGTAAGAGCTTTTTGACACATTTTTAACAGGTAGAAACTTAGTCCGTGAGAAAAAATTATGCATTTTGAAAGTTGATTCTTGACCGCTGTAATTATTTTTAATCTTCAAAATTTTGAATTATCTATGCTAACTAGTGATATTATGTAGGTGGAAAATTTGGCCAATATTCCAACTACAATATAACCTTAGTTAACATATTTTATTAATTCGTAAATTAATCCTAAGATATATGTTTAATTAATCCTAATAAAGTACCTTAAATTTATCAAATTTTGACCAAATATCCTCTCCCAAGTTTTGGCGCATTTTTTCAAGGCAAGCCAATTTACAACCAAGAAAATCTCCACGAGAGAAGGAGGGGGGTGGTTAGCATCATGTGGACTTAGTACACACATTAAATGGAGGATTTGAAGGCTTTGATAAAGTCTAAAATTGGTAATATCCGATTATATGTGGGATTATTCCTCCATTTTTATGCTAAAATCTACTTATATGGATAAGATAAAATCATGAGCTTTGGGAGGATTATTGGGAGATTTAAATGGGATTAAATTTACTAAATATACACTTAAGTGTGTGTGTGTGTGTGTGTACATACATACACACACACACACACACACACACACACACACACACACACACACACACACACACACACACACACACACACACACACACACACACACACACACACACACACACACACACACACACACACACACACATATATATATATTTGTAAGGTTGAAGGAAGGAAGAATACACACAGGTGTATTATTATTTGATTGCAGAGACAAAATATGGAAGGCAAAATTTGACAAAGGAGGATTTTTATTTTCTTATAGGGAATTTCTTGTACTGATAATCGTCAGACACAGGTTTATTATAAGCTTACACTAAGGAGTTTTAATTAATTGATCAAAACACTCATAGAGTGGACCCGGGGACGTAGCCAATAGGTGAACCCTATAAAAAAACTTTTGTGTCACCGTGTTTTATTTTCTTATTGCTGCAAATTTTAAGCCATTGAGTTTTAATCTGTGTGAATTTTTTAAATTAAAATTATTGCATTTTGGATATAATTTGAGAGTAATTATTCGGTTAAATCCATTTCAAGTTACTGTGAAGTTTATTAAACTTGAATTTTTGGATCAGATGCATCTCCATGACAGTTTTTAGATATGTTTCTTGGAGAAAATGGAAGATACATGTCCTCTAAGGAGCATTACTGATTTTGGCCTTAAGGGCTACAATGTTGGTCTTGAGGTTTGAGATGAGTTTGATGAAATCACTCGATGGAGCTAATGTTTTTTTTCATGGAAATAATGTTGCAACCTAGTATGATGATTTTGAATATTTTGTTTTATATGGTGAAGTGTTTTTTATTTTAATATCTAATGGCCTAGAAAGCCCTAGTTGGCTTGCTTCAGAAGGTGACGTAAACATGGGTGTTGGACCATATTTCTCCACAAGATCTTGATGATGTTTTCCATGTCTTCCTTGAGGTGTTACATGATTTTATTTTCTCTTGGAAGTGATTTTTAAGATGTTTGGAGCTTGATTCCTCAAGACTGGTTCTTGAGTCCTAGAATCATGAATGAGGAGTTTTAGAAATTGGCTTGATTAAAGGCCTTCCACTATGATTTGGAAGATAAAGTGATTTTTTATGTAAATTAGACTCATAAACCTTTGCAATGGTATAGGGTTTGTGTCTTTATAAGGTTTTTTGATATGAGAACCAGCTCTATTTTAAATACCTATTTTTCAGGTGTTGAAGCTAGTTTGGAGCAGTTGCAAAGTTTGAGCTATTTGGAGGTATTCCACTATGAGTTAGATGAAAATGTGAGTTTTTATAGAAATAGGATTCATATGAATTTATAGTGATATATTAATTGAGTCATTATGATGAGTTTATCTATGTGAACTCATTTTTTTCTCAGACTGAACTTCTAGGTGCCTAGAAACCTAGTTGTTCTTGCTTTCTCCTTGGAGTGTTTCATGGTGGAGATGGATGTTTTAGTGCTTACTGAGATTTTTGATGATTCTAAGGACATATGCCTAAATGTTTTAGAGTTTATGGAGCCATGAAAAATATTTTATAAGACCTTGGATTTGTTGGAGCATTCACTAGTCCTTGGAGAGCATGTTTTAAACTTGGGGAGATGTCTTGGTGCTTGTTCATGATGTTGTGACCCCTTCTGACCTACTTGGGTCATTTGATTTGCTTTATATGATTTTTTTGATCTATTTTTTAAGTTAGGATGACTAACCTATTTTTTCATGGATTTCTTAGGGGTGTTATGAGCTAGTGAAATGAGTCATTTGTGACTAGTTGTGACAAGGAGAAAAAGTATGACTTAGAGGGAATTGAAGAAGAGTGTTAAGGGGTCATGGATAGAAATTATAAGAGGTATGAATACCTGAGAAATTTTTAGGATCAGATGTGCAATGGAATTTGACATATTCATCCCATGAAGAAGAATACTTGAGCGAGTTAGGGGAGAGCTTGTTTGGATGAGGGTACAGTGTGTTTGGAGATGAACTTGGATCAAAATCAATTGTGTGAGAATCCTATTATATGTGATCATTATTTTATAAAATATCTTAAAATGAGTAATATTCATAGTATTCCTCTGTTGTGAGTCATATTAAGAAAGGTTTAGGGTTTGGTGCTCCTTGTGAGGTGGGTGTCTCACTAAAAAAATATTACATGATGTGTAATAATCTTCCAAGTCCTTTCTTTGTGTAATATAATATAAGGTTTTAATGGGTTTTCTTCCCTTTTAGGGTTTCCCACTTATACCTGGTGTCATGTGTTCTCTCTTTTTATTCTTACACTTGTGACTATTTAATACACACCTAGTAAGCTCATATGGTTCATGGAAAATTAGATGAATTTTTTGAATGATGCATGTATGTTATGGAAAATTAATTAAAAGTTTTGTAGGACTGATTCACCCCCCCTCTCATTCCATTGTGCTTCTAACAGGCCCAATGCAACTAGGTGCACTTTTTGGGTGTAATTACACCTTAAAAGTGCACCTTGGGTGCATGATGGAGTTTGAGGTGCACCATGAACTTGGGTATGGATAAAAATGATTCCATGCACATCCCACACAACACATTTTTTCTTATGTTTTTGGGTTGTATGGCATGCATGCATATGAAGGAAATGGTCCAATGAAGTGCATAAATAGTTTCTAACAAGTGTTAGCTGAAATAACTTATGGGTCCTAAAGAGTATTGAAAATACACACATGTGATATTTTGATAGGCTCACAACACCATTAGATGTGCCCACAATATTTTGTTCAAGAATACAGTGCATATATGCCACCTTAAAGTAGCGTTTGAATATTTTATCCCTTTTGATGTTCTCAAAACTTGGTCACACTATTTCCATAGTGAATTAAGCTCTAACATATTTTTAATTCCTATTATATGATCTCCCAACACTTTACAAGGCTCCTATAACATTTTTCTTTTGTTAAATCTTCAACACAGTCTGCACACTCCTTTTTCTCAAAAAGAACGTGTGAGGAAAAATTTACCAAGACCATTCAAAATTATATAGAATGCTTATTAAGTCATACCACTATGGATAAGACTGTCATACCTTTCCGATGACTGTAACCAATACTTTTGAAGTGATCCAAGGATCCCAAAAACATCCATTGAATTTGATATTTGAAAGTAGGAAGCTTCATTAATTTTAACAATTTTGGCTACTTGGAAAAATTTGACCAAAAGGGAAAAAACTTGAATGGGGTTTCCATATAAAATTCAATGAAATTTGATATGACAATAGCTTGCTCATACTCGAGGAATTTTTTTGGATTAAACATTGTGAAGACATGAAAAGAAAGAACTCCATAATATCTAGACACTACGTGGACCAGTGCATTATCCATTGGAATTATATAGATTCACAAAAAAGACATAAAATGAAGCTTCCTTTATTGAACAAACACAACAAGAAAAATGGAAATAAAACAAAAAACAAGAAACAAACACACAACAAGAAAGGGAAAAAATAACCTAAAATCACTTATGGTACAGGAAAGGGAAAACTAGCTTTCACTGCTTATATAGCTTCAAATATTTCCCATTGTGAGGAAATTCCAGATAAGTACCATCTAGATATGAAATATAAAAAGTTTTTTCTAAAATTTTTTCTCAAATCTGAAATGCTCTAAGCCATATTGAGTGAAACTTTCCATGATTGCCCTTGATCTCTCTTATTTAATCCCATAGCAAGACAAGGTCAACAAATTGAAATTATCTTACCTTTTCCTTCTTGTAAAAGATATTATTTACTTTCAATTGTTGTTCTCATATCTGATTAACCACAATTAACCTATTTTCACAAAGATTTTCCAAATACAATATCCTTTTATCAAGGTAATTATGGAACTGACCATCCTCAATTTCCCTCACCAACTAAAGAGTAGGAAACTCAATTGTGATAGGAATCTCAACATTAATTCCATAAATAAAATGAAATGGAGACATGGTGATTGCCTTCTTTGAAGTGATCATATCTCCCCACAATACATTGTATAACTATTTGTGTCAATTTCTTTAGTTTTGACCAACAAGCTTCCGAATAATTATCACAATGTTCTTATTGGTACATTCATCTAGAACATTCCCTTGTGGGTAATACTATGATATATGTGCAAGAGAGATTCCATAACTTAAAAAAACTCAGCCAACTTCACTGATGATAAATAAGTTTCATTTTTAACCACAATTTTTTGAGGTATACCAAAACAAACAATAATGTTCCCCTTAAGAAAGTTACATATTGTCTCAGAGTTTTCTTGCCTAATAGGGATGACATCCACCGATTCGGTGAAGTAATCCATAGCCATGGGTACATAAGTATGGCCTACACTTGAGTGGGGATTCATCACACTAATGAAATAAAATCCTCACTGATGGAAATGTTCCTCTATGATCACTAGTCGAAGAGGGATGGTAGCAATTTGGTATCTTCCCACAAACTTTTGGCATGACTCACACTTCTGAGCATCTAAAAGTAGGGTAGGTTTATAGTACCTACCTTGGAGGATTTTATGTGCAGTCACAATGGAGGAAAATTTTCCACCATAGGCTTGGTTATGGTACGCCTTCAATAACTTTTCTTTTTGTTTCTTGTCAACACATCTTAGAAAACATCCATCTGATCCTATTTTATACAATACATGGTTCCATATGACATACCTGAAATATTTAAACTTAAGAGTCTACCTTTGTTTGTAATTAAAGTGTGTTAGCCACTCCCCATAGATGAGGTAGTATGAAATTTCGGAGTACCACTCATTGGTGGTGTTCACAAAGAGAACTTGAGTCAAGTTTTTGTTAGGAATTTGTAGAAATGTCATTTTGTGTCATGTGTGTCTCATCCTTAGCCATTAATATTCGTAATCCATTTCCTCAGACCAAATTTTATGGTTTGATTTCCATATCATATGCTTGAATATGAGCAACCCAAATACCTCTTTTATCCCCTAAATTCTATTGATTTAAAATCTATTTTATTGTCGACCTTGGAACCATAAATACAATGTGAGAGTTGAGAATATAGAACCTAAAATGCTTGACTACCTTGATAATGGCATACTCATGCTTCTCTATTTGATTGTACTTTAATTCATGATCCTTCAAACGAAAAATCTTGAATGCAATTGGAGATTCAATACCTTATTCATTTTTCTAAACTAGGATAGATGAAAGAGTGTGTTCAGAAGTATAAAAAAAGAGAATAAAATGTTTATCAAAATTTGGGGATACCAAGGTGGGGGATTTTATAATTTATACTTTTATTCCTTTGAATTCCTCTTTTCCTTATATACTCCACTTGAAGCTTTCTCGTGGTTTCATCATATGGGTAATATGCTTTGTTAGTTCAGAAAATTCTAGAACAAAGCGGTAGAGAAAGTTTACCTTGCCAAAGAATGAGTGAACTCCTAACTTTATTATGGACAAGTAGAGTCCTTGAGTTGATTTTATTCTTTCAGGATTAATCTTAGCTCCTTCCTTGTTCATAATGTAATCAAGTATTTTTCCTTCTATAACACCAAAAATACATGTTTTTAGGATTTAAAGATATCCCATGTTCTTAGAACCTGATCAATACTTGCTCCAGGTGTTTCAAATTATATCCCCAATTTTTAGAAAATACCTTGAGATCGTCAAGATTAAATACAATAAAATGCTTAAGATCCTTGAAAGCAAGATCCATTACCCTTTGAAAACTAGACCTAGCATTAATGAGACCTGGAAAACATTCTACTTTAAGCAAAAATTTCCCAATGTAGCGTTGAAAGAAATTTTGTGTCAATCCTCCTTTGATACCTCAACTTGATTGTATTCAGAAAAGCCATTACGAAAATAAAACATTTTAGATCCAATGACTACTTACATGATATGGTCCATAATGGGAAGATGTTAGTTTTACTTTAATGAGGCTTGATTCAAATTGTGAAAGTCAACACAAATCCTTATCTCACCATTTTTATTTCAAATTGGGAAAAATTTAGTGACCCATGTGGAGTGGTGAATGGGAAATAGAATTCTAGCATTCAACATTTTTGGAAATTCTTCATGTTATGTCAAAATTATAGCACCCATGACTCCTTTTGATTTGTGTGTGAGGCAATCAATGTAACCTACATAACGTGGGATTATCCTGCAGTGTGGGACATTATAAGTAGGATAATCGTTTGGAGAAAGCCAAATTCTTCTACTCACCTAGTGCCAACTTCTCCAAAGTGCAGAGAGTGGAAAACTAAACTAATCCTACCCTAATTCTTTCCAAGGAGACAAGGATAGAAGAATGCATAAAATTAAATCGACTCTAAGTGAAGGTGATGCACTAAGAAAGGGTGAAACAATCTAAGCGAGTGAAAAACAGGGAGAAAACAAGGTAAGAGAGGGTAGGTGGGGGTACCACAGTCTAAGACAATATTTAATTCCCTGTATTCATAAAGCACAACAAATTAAAGGTCCTGTAAAGAGATATAAGCATGCACAATATACCTGCAAACATAATGGAAGGTAAAAGATGTAATATAACCTGAATTAGGGAAAGGAAAGCCATAAAAAACCATTTTTATTGCTTAGAAATGTGCACAATCCATTACAATATAGGCATAAGGAAAAATCCTTTACAATAAGCCCAAATTCGAGCCCTTTAGCTCATAATACCTCCTTTGTCTCATAATACATCTGGAACAATTTTGAGAGAGTTCCTTTACATTACAAAAAGTCTCTCCTCAAAATGGGGTGAATTTTACAATATATAGAGAAAAGAACCTTGGAATTTCCTCAGTAAATAACCTAATGCATTCAATTATCTGAAAAGAGGTATGGGCAGCCATAAAAATACGCTTCCCAAGGGTACTTATCTGGTAGAATAAGACATGGACATCATACTTCATTGAAACCAGTTGTTGAGCTATATTTTCACCCACCTACCTCACATAATCTAAGGCCTGATGTCAATATTCATGTGGCTGGCTGGTAACACATTTTTTTTATTATCGGTCGGTAATAAGTCGGTCCCAAAAGTGTTTTCACTCATCGATAGTTTCCATGTTGTTTTTGGGTTAGTTTCTATTACCGGCTGGTAACACCATCCCTGTTACCGGCTGTCAATGATCATATACACCCCATGGGCTTTCAGGAAGTTGTCATCCTATTTTCTTCGGTCGGTAACACAATTGTGTTACCAACCGATAATTCCCATACATGTTACTGACCAGTAGTAATCATACATTGTTGGGCACCTTCACTATTGTCGACCGAAGATACCATTTTGTTATCGTCCGGTAATGTCCGTACATTATCGGTCGGTAACACCATCCTTGTTACCAACCAGTAACGTTTGTACGTTGTTGACCAATAATATTTTTCTATTTTCTATACCCAATGGCTCAAACCTTCACTACAACTTGTCACAAGCTACCTTGTTTGTAAACCATTTTCCATTAACTGTCAATGCCCAGACCTGTAGGTTAGTCCATTTTGTAAGGGTGCAAAAAATGGATAACAATTGGCAACTCATGAGGTGATGTGCCTGCTATATCTAAAAGACCAGTGACCTTGTGGTATCCATTGGGCATGGAGTCTTTTTGATTGCTGAAACTAGTCCAACACGTATGAATTTACCCCTCAAACCCCTGAACAATGTTGGCACCTATCATTTCCTTCAACCATGGGCTCAAGATTAATGCTCCATCACAAGACCCTGCCTAAAACTAGAAAGTGTAAGAGCAACAAAGCTACAACTATATACAAACATGAAAATCATACATATTCCAAATGGAATATGCAGAGAGTGCACAAGAAATTATTTCAAAAGTAAAAATAAACTATCAATAAAGCAATGGGATACATGAACTTGGAGGAATTGAACTAATATAATATTTAAAAGGAAGATACTTCATTTTAGTAACAATTCTTGAGATAGATTCCATTGACTGGAATATGCAATTCTTCTCCATCCAACTTTTACAATTAGAAATCATTGTTTTCCTTGCATCCTGAAATCATGTAAGGGCCACTCCATATTACATCGAACTTGGAGTGTGTTCTTGGTTTAGATCTGTCTGCATCCCAATTCAAGACCAATTCCCCTTCTTAGAAGGTTATATTTTTGGTCTTTCTGTCAAATCTCATCTTGATTTGAGCTTGGTCTTTCCCCATTACTTCCATAGCCTTGTTCCTCAGCTCCTCTAGCTCCATAAGCTCTACATACCTAAATTCCATGGCATCAGACTCAAACAACTCCAGCTACTTTATAAGCTCCAAATCTGGTAACTATAGGGATATTGGAAACCCTAGCTCCCTATCATAGACCAACCTGAAAGAAGAATAACCAGTTGACTTTTTAGGAGTTATTCTATCAGCCCACAAGGCTAATTTTAATTTAGTGTGCCATGTTCTCTAGTTCCCATCTAGATTCCTCCTTATAATTCTCAAAATATTTTTGTTTGGTGAACTCAGCCTGCCCATTACCCTGAGGGTAATAATTAGAAGATGTTCTCAAATAGATGTTATTCTTAATAGCCCAATCAAATATCCTTGCTCCAAGAAAAGCTAAGGCATTATCTGATATTATAGTGGAAGGGACACCAAACCTTGTCACGATAACTTTGTAAAAATATAGGATGTTGGCCTCATTTGCTTCTTTGAGTGCAACTTTCTCTATCCACTTGGTGAAGTAATCTGTGGCTATCATAATCTACTTGTGGCCTAATATGGAATTTGGATTGATCACTCCAATAAAGTCCAAACCCTATTGCATGAATGGTTCATTTATAGAAATGGGGTGGAGTGAAAGGGATACTAACTTCTCTCTACTTGTGAGGAAAGCACATTTCTTACATTTCTAGATCCAAGTATAGTTGTCATTAAAGAGGTTAGGCCAATAGTTCCCTGCCTTCATAATTCTAATATCCTGTCACCCTTGGGGAAAAATGGCCATCTATTTCTCCATCATGAAACTCGTGCAATACCATTTCTCTCTAATATGTTCAAATGCACCTTAGGAGGACACCATTGACATCCCTTTTGAACAAAAAACCATCAAATAATGCAAATGGAATATAATGAAACCTAAAATACCTTCTTTTAGCTTTACCCAATTCCTAAGGACATTGACCTATTTGGAGAAAGTGGATTATATCCTGCATCCAACAGTAAATAGGTAAAGCATTGGTTGTTTGTTCTTGATCATCTTGATCTAGAAGGGTGGTCTCTTTATATACATGTTGACTTGAAACTAGTTGTTTACACAACCCTTTTCCCCTAACTAGTTTGGTCACCTTAATATCAATGGCATACTCCATGACCTTGGTTATCCAACCAGCCCATTTCTCATTAAGGTACTTATTTACAAGAAATTCTTTCACACCTACATGTGAAACTAGTAGATGAATTATATTATTTGACACAAGATGCCTAAATTTCTTTAAAATTCTAATAACAACAAGGACGCATTTATAAATGAATGAGTGTCTCACATCATAATCTTTAAGGCCCTGGCTGAAGAATGCAATAGGTTGATCCATCCCTTCTTTATTTAGTTGTACTAGTATGTCAGATATTGCATCTGTGCCACCAAAAGAATATAGAGTGAAGTCCTTCAAAAAAATTGGATTTATAAGGGTTGGAGCCTATGCAATGGCTTGATTTATGGCTTCAAAGATTCCTTTTCCTTCAACAGTCCATTTAAAATCCATGTTCTTCTTTAGCATCAATGTTAATGGCTTGACCAACTTAGCAAAGTTAGGAACAAACCTCATGACGAAATTGATTTTCCCCAAAAAATGTTGGAGAGCCTTCTTGTGACTTGGAATTTGTAGAGAATGGATAGCTTCAACTCTTTTTGGATCAATTGTCAATCCTTTCTTCGACACGATATGGCCTAGAAACTTTCCTTTGTAAGAAAAAATATGCATTTCTTCAGATTCAAATACACTCCAAACCTCCTTCACATTTGGAATAGATGCCTAAGGTGAAAGAGGTGGCTTTCTGCATTCTTGGAAAACACAATAATGTCATCAAGATAGACAAACACTATTTTGTTCAAAATCCCTTTGAATGCCATATCCATATCCCTCTGAAATGTTTCTCTAGCATTTGACAACCCAAATGACATCTTCTTATAGGCATAAATGCCCTATTTCATGGTGAAAGTCATTTTATATTTATTTTCCTCCTTCACCATGATCTGATTATAGCCTGAATATTTGTCTAGGAGAGAGAACCTTTCTGAACCGACCACAACCTGTAATATATGCTCCATAGAAGGGAGTGGGTAGTGGTCTTTGAGGGATGCCCTATTTAGATCCTGAAAGTCCACATAAAACCTGATCTCTCCATTTTTCTTCCTGTCTGGTACCAAATTTTCTACCCAACTCAAGTGTTTGATTAGAAATATGATGCTTTCCCCTATGAGCTTGTTTAACTCCTTCATAAGAGGCTCTATATGAGGATTGACTGGCCTTTTCTTCTGCCTAACATGTTTAGCTCCTGGATCTAGTTCAATAGTGTGTTGTTCCAACTTTAGATTAAAATCTCTCAAGTCCTCATAGCTACAAGAAAAGAAATTCAGAAATTCTTGGCAAATCTATATGAATTCAAATTTTTCTTTATCCATGCTCACATTGCCAATTTGGAGCATTTTACCCTTTCCAATTGAAATGGGCTCAGAATCCTCCCTTTTGACTTGGATATTAGCCTTCTCCTTCTGGAACTAATCATTTGGGTTGAACATTGACTCTAAAGTCATTAAAAATTTTAGCAATTTTTTGTCCACATCTGCGCCACTTGATCTATGTAGTGTTGCTCTAATTACTCCTAATTTTTAGCTGAGAACTCAGCCTCCTACTGCAAGAAATTAATGAATTTTTGATCATTCTCAAACACATGTCAACTTGTGTTGTTATCCAGTATAGTTAGCCTCACAATTACAAGAATATGTGGTTGTGCTTTATCTCTTTTAATACTATCAACCACATTGAATGTTGCTCCAATTTCCGCAAGCCTATTTGTAGCCTCATTCTTCTTCCTTAGTATGGCCTGAATGTTGAATGCTTCAAGGTCTTAAATTTAACCCCATACCTTATTCTTGTAGCATTTGATCAGATCATTTTTGGTTGTATGGGATCCTTTAACTTGGTTCATAATTAACTCACTATCCCCAAACACTTGTAAGTTTTTGATACCCCTCTTCCTTGCCCAATGTAATCCATGGATCAAAGCCTCATACCCAGCTGTATTGTTTGAACATACAAATTGAAAATAGAAAACTAAGTAGTATTTCATACCTTTTGGTGACAAAAGCATTGTACCTCGTCCAGCGCATTTCCTACTCCTTGAGCCATCAAAGAATAACTTCCACACTTAATTATCATCCTTATTTTCTAGCTTGGTGAGGCTAGGGATAAGTAGGTTTTCTTCATGTAGACAATAAATTCATAACTCATCTTCTTCCATTTACCTGTATGGATCATAGCCATGCATTTTCTGGGCTCACTCATCAAGTGTTAGATCAATATTAGTTCATATACTACACAATTAGCATTTATTAGGCTTGGCACATGGGACTCGATGTGAAAATGTGTTATTGGTTATGACCTGATAGTAACCTTAGCTCCATACCTTGTTTTGAATAAAATGTAGGACCAATCAGATGATAGGTACCCACCAATCTTGGCTGTAAAATCCCTCAACATGCACAAAGAAAATAGTGTTGGAAAGTCAACCACTAATACATCTTATAAAACTTTGACATTTGGGCAAGCATGTAGCATAAGGTTCAGTTCCTTTATCACTCCAACTATCCCTACTACTATCTCATCCAATTACACTAATCCCTTCAATACTTGCTCATATTTGAAGCCCGATTTATCTATGATTTCCTTTAGCATTACTAAGTTTCTTGCCCCTGAGTTGATCATGGAATTGTGCACTAATTTATCCCCAATGAATAGTGAGACATGGAATGGTGGAAGCTTCAAAGTTTTACGTGAATGACCTTCTCCTTATTGCATAGTTTTAGTAATAACCCTCTCTTGATTTTTGGATGGCTCATTAGAAGGGGACCAATTAGCCATAGTTGCTTGCAACAAATCTCGCTACCCTGGAATTTCTAATGATTCCCACATATAAATGTTGAGATTGGCCTTCTTCCTCTGATCAATGATATTGAATGGAGGTGGGTTTTCATTTTGTTGACCCTTTCTTGGCATGATCTTTTCCGGTACCTAGGTTGGCCCATAAGCTGCCACAACTGGTACCCTGGATTGATTCTGCAAATTTGGGGAAGCTACAACAATCACCTTAAGCTAGTTTTATACATTAGGAGTATTATTTGGTCTGTTGACTCCCTACTGTGTGAGAGTAGGCTAAGAAGTATCTAGATTATAAGATTTCCCCTCCTCTATGTTCCTTTTCTTGGACCTTGTGTTGGCATCTACTCCCTAGAAAGGAGATTGATTGATTCCACAGAAATGTTCTACTTGCCAATTAAACAATGTGGTTTTAGTCTAAGGGGCATCCTGTTGACTTGATTGTTGTTGATTTTCCTCTTAGCTCACCTCTTGAGGCACACCAATGGTTTGCACCACTAGAGCCTAATTTGATGGATCATGAAAGTATGTTGTTTGATCATAATAGTAGCCATACGCAGGGCACCATTCATATTCATGTGCCATATTTTTTTGGACTAGAACTAGAGCCCTTAATGTTGATGATGCATTTAGATTATAAGGTTGAGAAGTTTTGACAGCAGGAGGTTGCCCTTGATTCTGATCGTCAGCTTGAGCGTGTGTCTTATTTTTTTGATATGTGGGCCTAGTTTGATACTAAGTTTGAGGCTGAATGGGTCTAAAATTAAGGCCCTATTGCCTCTTGATGGCCACTAACTCATTCCCAAAAAAAAATTGTCCCTTGATTATCTCCTGCAACACTTTCTTAAGTTCTTGGATTTCAAATGGGTCGCTAGAAGAGGTAGAGACCTATTTATTTCTTTTATTTCTAGGTGTAAGGATAGGGGCTAAATCGGGTGCATTAATAGAAGTGGGATTGTTAATTTCTAGATTAAGAGGCATAGGTGGCCTAGATGCTAGTTTACCAGCATGAATGAGACAATTCTCAGCTCTAATAGTCATGGAATAAGCATCTTATAAGGTTATCCCTCCCATAGATTGTATCATAACAAATATATTAGAATTTAAATCTTTAAGGAAATAGAGAAATGCACCTTCAGCAGCCAGCCTTACAAGAATCGAGATCCAGTCCCACATCCACTACAATAAAAAATTAAAGTATGTCATTTGGTCATTGTGAGCCCTCTTGATTGTATTCAGCTGCTCCAATAGGGTCAAATTATCTCCTCTTTCTCCAAAATGGTTACAGATGGATGTGCATATTTGATCCCAATTTGTAATGGAACTTGCTACTAAGCTAATGAACCACTACAAGGCCTTTCCTTTGCAAGAGGAAGAAAATAATTTAACTACAACATCCACTTCATTGATCTTATGAATGGTAAAAATATTTACAATTTACTGAATGTGGTCAATGGGAGTCATGTGGTTCTCCTCCGTGAAGTAGGGAATATTTTTTAATGTTGTAGCTGGAATACAGTTCTAGGAATTGAGGGAAAGTGGACTACTACCCATGAAGTGGACATAGGGATTTGATGGCCCTTATGGTGGTTTTTGATGTGCAATCCTGATTGGCCTGAGAACTCAAGTTGATTGAAGGAAGGGTCGACTAGGTGGAGGTGTGGATAGTGTTCTATTTAGTGGAGATGGAAACCTTTTTACTCTTCTTCCTCTCCTTCCTCTTCTCGGTGATAACTACAAGTAATCAAAGACACCTTCTTTTCTTTCTCTAGATCAAGTTTGGATCCTTCTAAAGTACTTGGGACACTAGTACTGCTGAAACCAGTGAGACTTGGCCCTAGGAGTCACCAGATGTGTTGATAAAAAGCCTCCAAATGATGAAAAATCACCAAGATGCACCTCCAAACTTGATAAACATAAAAATATTGACCTTTTTCTCCCACCGGGTGTGCCAAAATTGTTATGTCAAAATTATAGCACCCCTGACTACTTGTGATTTGTGTGTGAGGTAATTAGTGTAACCTACATAACATGGGATTATCCTACAGTGTGGGATGTTGCAAATAGGATAATCCTCTAGAGAAAGAGGACTTCTTCTCCTAACCTAGTACCAAATTCTCCAAAATGTAGAGCGTGGAAAACTAAAATAATCCTACCTTAATTATTTCTAAGGAGGTAGGGATAAAAGAATGCATAAAAGTAAATCTACTCTAAACAAAGGTGATGCACCAAGAAAGGGTGAGACAATCTAATTGAGTGACAAATAGGGAGAAAAAAAGGTAAGAGAGTGTAGGTGGGGGTGCCACAGTTTAGGTCAATGGTTGTACACACCCCATGGCCTTTCGGGAAACTATCATCCTACTGTCACTAGTTGGTATCATAATTATAATACTAATAGGTAATTCCCATACATGTTACAGACTAATAACATCCATACACTGTTGGGCCCCTTCGCTACTATCGGTCGTCGATACCATTGTGTTACCATCCGGTAATGTTCATACGTTGTCAGTCACTAACACCATCCATGTTACCGAATGGTAATGTCCGTATGTTAATGGTTGGTAATACCATCCCTGTTGCTACCCTTTTTGCAAACCATTTTCCATTAACTGCCAATGCCCAGACCTATAGGTTAGTCCATTTTGCAAGGGTGCAAAAAATGTATAACACTTCCTTGATAGTGCCAACAATTTTGGGTTTTTATGGCCTTTCATTCTGTCAGAATCGCTTCGATTCAAGCTTGAGGGGGATGGAATGGTGCATTTCCTTTAGCTTGAAGTATTTCAACTTATCATAGGATTATGCTCGAACATAAGAATACCTCTTCAATGATGAAACAAAACACATTTTTTCTTCTAGAAAAAAATATTTTCCAATGTTCAGTATTCTTAGATGCCTTAAAGTTCCATTGTTTTCCTTTTTAAAATCAAAATTGCAACGAGAATATTCCTTTGTTTTTAATTTGATAAACCTATAGTGTTTTTCAAACAAAAATTTGAGAGAAACTAGGCCTTTTAGAATTTTATCACCTCTTAATTTGATAACCCCCTCTGAATCAATTCCATCAATCTCACCCTTGTCCTCATCTAAAAAAGAATCGTGGTGTAGAGCATTGGTTCCTTCAAAGAATAGATTATTGAGATTATCCCTTTTCTCCATAAAAGAGAGAAGATGATTATCAACATTATAAAACTTACAAGTGATTAACATTATCTGACACATTTGTCTTGAAAATAATCTCAATAGTAACTTTATCCTTATTGAAAGAAGGTTGTGGAGTCATTAGAGAAGGTGATACTGTGAGAGATTTAGCCTTCTCATTTTGTTTATGATGAATGGCTTGCATAGAGAAAGCATCGAAATACTCAATACAATCCCACATTATTTTCCTATAGTGTTTAAGCCTCAGATTCTTGACTTGGTGCTTATTTACAACTTGTTTAACAATTACTTTGGAATCACCTATACATTTCAACTTTGTAACACCCATGGACTCAGCTATGTCCATGCCTAAAAGGAAAGCTTCATATTAAATAGTATTATTTGTATTTTCAAATTGCAACTAGTAAGAAAAAGGGAATAATTCACCTAAAGGGGAGGTTTGAATAACACCAGCCCCTGAACTAATACTGGAATGAATTCCATCAAAATCCAAATTCCATAGTTGATTCTCATCATTATTTGTAATAAATGGAAGATTTCATCTCCTCCTGAAGTCGAGAAATAATTACCATGTCTATTTTCCTGAAATAATACATTAGTCCTTGGATTTTCCGATTTCTAAACAGTGTATTTCATCTTCCTCATAGGAAGAAATTTATTCATTTATCCCTTCACCAGAATGGTTATAGAAGACCAATATGTTTGGATTTTGAATCCCAATTCCTGACAGAAACTTCTATTTAGAAACATTCCAAATGATGTCGTAATATCTTCTATCAAAATAATCAACAATAATTTTTTAATTGCACAATCAATGGGAGCCACATGTGCATCCTTTATCCACCCCACAAGTGGTACTTCACTAGACTCCATGGGGTAAAAACAACCCTTGGCCCATGTCAAGGTAAGTTCAAGAGCATTAACAACTGTTATGGGCATCACATTATCAGAAGCTCCCAAATTTATTATTTAGTTGTTCAACTGATGACCTTTAATAAGAAGGGAGATATAGAATGGCTAAATTTTATTGGTCTTGGATGCATTCATAAAAATAATATTATAAGATGGAGGAGTAGGTGGATTAGGCAGTTCCTTTGGAACTAGGAATCATAGTATTAGGATTTGAACCAATACATTTGATATAACAGACAAATTTATCAAATTGTTTCAGACGAGTTTGCAAGAATTCAGATTTGGAAATCTGAACTTTGGATTTATTTACATGCTCTATGATGTCAAAATAGGTGGATGGAAATGAGGTATATACCCCTAGTACAACATTTGTTTTTGGGGGTGAAGGAGGTACTACCTTTGTAGTTTAAACAAACTTAGAAATGGGAGCAGATGTTTGAGGTGCGTGGGCTGATTTTTAGGTACACTAGAAGCTTTTTAAGGACTAGATTTTGCAAAAAAAAAAGTAGAACTAAGAGGAGCATTGGGAGACTTATTTGGAACAAAATATGGCTTCTTGTTTTCCATGATACTTGGCTTCTCATTTGAAAACTACATGAAAGGTGGAAGTGGAGATCATTTACTGGTTATATTATTTTGTTGAGTCGTCACTGGAGGATCTTCTATCTTCTTATTTTTGGAGCAGCGGCAGAGGAATTTACTTTCTCAGATTAGAAGTGGGTGAACACTTCACATGAGAAGTTAGGTGCATATTCATCATCATCTTAGTCACCTTATGAATATTTTAGGAATCCAATTTATACATCATATTCCACTTCTTCAATCTCTAGGACATTATTGTCATCACTTTCTTTTTTTGGCTCTACAAGTTCTTATTCCTCCTCCTCAGTGTCACAAGCTACATTTATATGAGGTGCTTCTAAAGCAAGTATTCTAGGTGGAAAAATAATCCTCTGCTTATTTGGAAAAAAAATCTTAGGGACATCTTTATACATAGAGGCTTGGGCCAATTGCTTCTTAAGACAGAGAACATCATTAGCCAATTTTTGTACTAATGAGTCTATGGTTCCATAATTTGAACCCCGAAACTTATCTTTGCTCATACCATTATTGTTTTTTATAGACATTATCATGTCATCTTTGACGTCAACTGTAATTATATATGCCTCCTCGAAGGTGGCAGGTAGAGTTATTCTTAGCATGAAGTTGACTTTTGGTAGTTGTGCATTCATGATGAATCTTAGTTTATTATCCTCAATAGGATTAGAAGCTTCATGGATCTTGAAATTGGAAAAAAATTCCCTCATGGGCTCATAGGGCTCTTTATTCAACTAAGACCATTGGGCAATAAGATCACGAGATTCTTCAATTAGTGTGAATCTAGATTCAAATTTGGATTTAATATCAACCCATTTTTCAATGGGTAAATTATAGAACCAGACTATAAAAACATCTTATAAGGATTCTACGACCAAACAAATTGATATTTATTAGTATCACACACCAAACAGTCCACGAGATGCTATGAATTTTTCAATGTGATCATTATGGTGTTACTTCCCATCTCCCTAAAACTTAGGGAAGTTCTTTCTGGACCCTTTGGGTAAGTCATGCAAAGGGGGACTTAGAGCCAATGGACCCATGTTATGTCCCCAAGGTAATGGTGATTTTTGGGCCATATCTTCTTCTTCTTCATTGGTTGCTTCTTCTACAATTTCTTATTATGTAGGAATGTAATTTAATGGTTCAATTTCCAATCCTTCAATGGGTTACTCAAGAGGAAAGGTAGGATCAAACTTAGGAAAATGCTATTGACTATTTTTCCTTGCAATTTGAGTGATGGGAAGTCTAAAATTAGATTGCAAATTCTCTTCAAATGTCAGGTCAGTCACACCACTGGCTTTGGAGGACCTCTTGTACCTTATTTATTCTATCTTGTTAGATGAATGCATATCTTAAAATATAATTCTTCTAAGCTCTGATTTTTCCAATTCAGAGCTTTTCTTGCATGTTGTGGAGCTTGAGCACGTTCTTCTTCAAGGTCCAAAAATCTTGAGGCTGTGTGGTAGTGGTTAAATATCTCTCTATTATTCCAGATGCAGTTCCTTAAATCATTTGAGAGGTATGCTTGGGTATCTTGGAAGAAAATGAGATTATTCTGCAACACAACAGAATTTCCATGGAGGGAAAAATGTAGAGAATACATTAAAAATCCTATGGTTTTCAATCTCTAATTATTTTTTTTGGATTTTTTAGATATTTATGTTTATGGATTTTTTGGTTTACGAGGTGGTGTAAAGACAAAAAAATCAGCCCCATGGTATAACATGGTGTTACTCAATAAATATCATACAAAGTATATTGACATAAAACTAGATAATTTCAAAGTTATCAAAGAGAAGACACCAATATGAAAAGTGAGACAAAGAACACAAAGTTTAAGTACATTATATTCATTAAAAGATACAATCTTTCGCTGGTTATGTAGGATTACAATGCTCTATTGGAGTATTAGTTGAGATGGAGAGGAATACATTAAACAAGAAATAAAAGAAACATAGTTTGTTAGAGTTGAGTAAAAAATTGATGCTTTGGTATGGCATGAGAGCTTCTTTAAATAGCCTAATTTTTGACCATTCATATTCATAAATGAATATTCACCTTGTTTTCCAAAATAAAAAACTTTTCCTTATTTTAAGAAAATTAATTTTAAAAAAGTGGAAAAGAGGCAACTTAAGTTGGTTTTTGAAAAAGTGCATTTTCCCAATGAAGAGTTATAAAAACTTTGGAATAGCTTTGGGAAAAACAACTTTTTCATGTAGGAATAAAAGGAGGGAAGAAAAAAATCATTCAAAAGGTGATCTTTGGGAAGATGATCATGTGATGCGATGAACTAGATAATTTTCTCAGCTTCCCGTAGTTGCATTGAAATTATACACTACCTCAGAAACTTCTCCTTTATAGGGAATGGAGGTGTTGGAGAGGATATATAGCTAATGATCCGTTATGCTTTAAATGATCTTGCAATTCTTGAGCCACCCGGGAATCTTCTCGATAGAATCCAAGATAACTGATATGATCTCAACAATTGTTTCTATAAGATCATCTCCATAGGACAACATATAAGACAATTCACATTTTATGATATCTCTGAAATGTTGGAAAATATCCTCAGATGATATTGACCCTGACTGTAACTCAAGACACCTCATTTTTCTAAAAAAACATTGACCTCTACTTTGATTTCACGAGCCTAGTTCTGGTGATAAGGGAAATCCTCTATACCTTCATACAAGGATCTCATCTTCCACTCGATGATTCTTACCTATGTGTGGGATAAGTTATCCTCTTGATTTAGGAACACTCATTTCTCACACAATGTTTTGGGATTGACCATGCTCATTTTGTGGAGATCCGCAAGTAGATTGTTCTAGTGATCTGCCTCCTCCTTTTCCATGGTAAGAAAATCCTTTATCTTTTCTCTTGATAAGGTGGAAATTTTTAAAATTCTAACCATCTTAGGAAGTATCTCACATCCTTTTTGGATGATGGAATCAATCTAAGAGCTTGTCATTTTCCCATTCTCTTAAATTCTTTTACTACATGAGAGTCAATATCGTTCAAGGGAATAATAGACATTCTCTTAAATTCTTATGTTTTTGGCTTGTATGACATGCATGCATATGAATGATATGGTCCAATGAGATCATGTTGCACTTTTGGGGTGAAATTACACCTCAAAATTGCACCTAGGATGGAAAATATGGGTCCCATCATGACTTCAAGTACATGTCAAATGAAAAAGTGCATTTCTAAGCTCCCCCTTTATATTATGATGTTGAGAAATGGAAAAATGGGAGTGAGGAAAAATTTTGGGGTGTAATTTCACCTCAAAAGTGTGTCCAAGGTGTAATATGACACTAAAAGTGTGCCCAAGAACTTAGTGCATGCTCCACAACTTGATTTGGAACCCTAATAGACTTCAAGAATTGCTTTCTTTTCCATGGGATAAATTTTTAATGGATTTTGGTTTTCTAATTTATGAATTTCCATGGAAAAAGTTCCAATGAATCCAATTAAAACATTTGTAAGACTTGAAAACTTGATCTTCAGAAAATTTTACATGTACCCTCTTTTTTGCTTTGGACGATGTGACAATGAACTAAAGTGCAAAAATAGTTTCCAACAAGTGTGATCTAAAATAACTTATGGGTCATGAGTAGCATTGAAAATACCCCCATATGATATTTTTTATAGGCTCATAAATCCACCGAATATTCCCATAATCTTTTTTGCAAGAATACAGTGCAAAAAAATCCTCCTTGAAGTAGTGTCTGAAGACTTTCTCCCTTTTTGTGTTCTCAAAACTTGGTCACACTAAGTCCATCGCAAATTAGGATCCAATAGATTTCCAATTATTGGGATATGATCTCCCAACAATTTATGTGGCTCATGGAACATTTCGTTGAAGTTGAATCTTCAACACATTTTGCACACTCCTTTTTCTCAAAAATATCCTATGAGGAAAAATTTCCCAAGACCATTCAAAAGTCTCCATAATGCTTCCTAAGTCATACCATTGTATAAAATACTCTAATACATTTTCTATGAATATAATTTATACTTTTTAATTTCTATGAGGCTCCCAAAAACATCCATTGCAATTGATCTTTGAAAGCAAGTAGTTTCGTTAATTTTGAAAATTTTGGCTACTTGGAGCAATTTGACCAAAAAGGGAAAAAAGTTCAACGGGGCTTCCATATTAAAATCAATGAAATTCTATATGCCAACAGAAAGATAAATCTGGAAAGTATATTTATGATTTGGATTCTAAGCTTGAAAAGATGTTGCCTATACAAGATACATACACCCCAAGAGCTATGATGTTGAGAAGCTAATATAGATTCTTCAAAAACATGTTAGGGGGGATTTTCAATATTCTTCTTCAAGTTTCAATTATACTTCAATTCAAAAATTGTTTCATTTAGAAGGAATTATAAATAAATTGGCTAAGAGGATTAAAAAATAAAGGCCATTTCTATTGAATACGATAATGTTTTGTTAGAACCAGAGCTTGTTTTTCTTTACCATACTGGTTTGGATGAGGATCATTTTATTAATATGTTTAAGAGATTGGATTAATATGTAAAAAAAATGAAAAACAGAACAGGGGGGGCACTTAGCTTAGATCCTATATAATATTTCACTCTTATTTCTATTCTTTCATTCTTTATTTACTCTAATATTTGTATTCTCTCAAAAGAAATGAAATCTACCCAATGATTGCATGAGTAACATATTTATGGGAAAATACAAAATGGATGATTACATAAAGGTAATGAATTTTCTTATAAAGCACACATCATGTGGTATTGGACACTAAAACACAAAACAATTTGTTCACACCAACAAATATTATTTGATCTCCATTTGCACAATCATGAGGCATAACCATTTCATCTAGGTGGATAAAGGTGGAATGTTTTCATTTGAAAAGGATTTTCTTCCATTTTGGTGGATCCAATATACCTTGCTACGCATCTTTTCTTTCTCTGATCAGTTTTGGGACTTTGGGTATATTCCTCTATGTATTTTTTGTATGAGAATGAGGGCCTGTCCTCATTCTAAAAGGGTTTTTCTTTTTGGTTGGTTAGTAATTAACTGCTTTAGCTCTAGGTTTTCATTTTTTATAAGTGTAGAACTTATGAGTCTAAATTTGTAATGCTAAGGTGATTACACTATATAACCATTAGTAGACATTTAGGGAATCTATTTTATATCCCCTTGTTTGAACTAAAATGAATAAAACAATCTATTTTGATTCAGGAATGGCTTTGAAAATATATGTTGAGTATTTGATAAATTAATTATAACTTTTATTGCAATATTTTGTTTATTGCATCTATATATAATACATAAGATTAACCTCTTATTGTTGTATCTTCTTGGTTACTGAATAAATATTGTGTTATAGCTAACTAAAATATCCTACCAATTTACCCTTGAAAATTACATGATACTTACATATTATGAATGCATTTTTCTCTTATTTTTGAATACAAGTATTCCAACATCATGAATCTCCATTCCATTAGCTATTATTGAGAAATGATGTATGTGAATCATATTTTATCTATCTTTAGTAACTTTTTCTGGATGCACTAAGTATGCGTGATATCTATGTGACAACTCTTGCGAGTAGATATTACATTCATGGCTATACTTGGCTCAAATTTAATTACCAATAATTTGAAAGAGATTGAATTATAATAGCTCTCCCTCATTCATGTTACCCTTGGGTTCTCTCACCTTGGTCTAGGTAGAGCTAGAAGTAGGAGGATCTAGCCACCCCCTTTGTAAAATGCCTCCTAGTCATTTCCAAGACCTGGTTATAAAAGAATGTTAGACATATCCCTAGATACAAATGAAATATCCTTCAAATATATCATTATTTAAGTCATTTTATTTCATATTTGCTGCCAAGTCTCTAGGGTGTAATATTGGGAACCCACAATTTATTAAATTTGTTAACAACCTGAAGTATATTCCTTCAATTCTTTACTAATCAAGATAAATCTTGTCATGATTACTTATGGTACTACCCATAATATTATTCATCTAACTATTTGATTTGTTTAACTATTGATCAATATTTTGTTATATTTTACTTCTAGAGTATTTACTCATATGATACCAAAATGTAGTATTCAAGTTACATTATGTCAACCATTATAAGTACTTTCTTTTTTGCATATTATATTCATATAAATAAACAATTTGTACCCAATGCTAACTCGTTACCTAACAATTTCAACCTCTATCATTTATAATTTAAATCCTTTTGTTCCATCAAACTCAAATCTTTAAACTTCCATTTAAAGATTTAATTTATTCACAACTACTTAGATTTATATATTTATCTTTAATTAAGTTTTGCGTTATTAATTATTTGGAGCAAGGAGAACACCAATTATAGAAAGAGAATTTTTTTCCTCATTTGCATTTTGCTAAATGAGTTCTTCAACTTCTAAAAAATTTATTTACATAAAAGGGAGGGTCAACTGTAATTGTTATAATGACACAATATAGACTTTATTAACATGATTACCCTTTTACCAAAATCTCCTTCCTTAATATACATGTTAGGGAGGCTTACTCTACTTTCCACAAGGTCAACTAACTCATAAGTATCTATATCAAGCACCTTTTTCTTATCGAAATCAATATTGCGTTAACAAATATATTTTATTCCCCTACCTATCCTAAGTGTAGAAATTTTAACATATAATTCCATTCATAACCATATTAGCTTAATAAAACCATTGAGATTCATTCATATTGTTACTAAACACAATAGTTATATGGTTTCACTTCTTTTCATGAAGGCTTAAATCCTTCATCACATCACTTGTCATTCTCTTTTAATAACCTTATCACAATTCCTTGTTTTTACATACAGTCTATGATCATATATGGGACTATAGCCTTTCTATGACCATGGGAAATATGCCCCATAGTGTTTTTTAGCTATTTATTTATTTATCTATTAATCCCTTATGAGAGAGTAACCTTTTTATCATCCTATTTCTAGGCCATAATACATACACACCATTTGTTACTTTGATTTAACTTGACGTGAGTTGATATTACAAAATAATCCATAAGGATTTTCATCCTTCACCTTTCACTTTAGGTGTATAAGACACAATCATAGTATGAGATCACTATTAAATGTGTCTAGTCTATATTGTATATTTTCATTTATAATCATTCTTTCCTCGTGCAATGTAGACATCTTTCCATTTACGTATTCATCATTATTGGATGAAGAGGTTCTATTATTCCAAATTGATAGGTATCTTAATTATCCCATTTAGTCCAAAACCTCCATATGATAGTGGTAGTTATTAGATACTTCCTGGTTTGAATTTAATTTACATGCACTCAAAAATAAATACAAATCAAATTTATTTTTATATACATATTAATAATAACATAAATTTTATCATAGCAAGTATACTACTAATTTCCCACAATTACTACAATACACAAATAAGGATAAACCTTCCCAATAAAATATGCTTATTAAAAAAATGAAATGATAGTTAATCACAATTAAAACCTTATTCATTGAATTCCTTTCAAATATACAAAGTTTAGCAAACTAAATGAAAATTACAACAATACATTCCTTGACATATAAAATAAATAAAAGTATATTCATCAAGATCCTAGTTAGGTAATTATTCCTCTTTTTATACAAGAAAACAAGCTTTCACAAGAAGTATATGACTATAAAATGTTCTTTTCACATACAAACATGTTCAATCATATTTATTTTCAAGATAGTCCTTTTATTACAGCAATAATATTTCCATAATAATTTAGTAAAAATTTATTTCCTCTTTCTTTCTTGAGTTCCTGAAGTAGATTGTGGGTCAACTCAAAATAAATGACATGATTATCCTTCCTATATATTTTCATTTACTCTTATGTGTAAAACATCCAACAGAGTCAGTGAGAGAGAAACAACATTTTCCCATACTCTTTATTCCATTCAATTTCCATCATTGCTAAACAAAATCAAGAAACGATAAACCCACATCATTATTCAACCAATGGAAAACCCCATAATATATCATCAAGACCAGAAAACTAAATCCTCATTTCTTTCTGCATAATATATTCAAGACAATAGGGTTTCGAGAAAAACAACCAGGTAAAATGCCAAAATATTTTATGCAACATCTGAAAAGCGTATCTACAACTATATATGTGTATATACACCGTTATTCATGTTCAAGGCATAATATAGGTATATATACACCTTTACCAATGTGCATCATATGCATATTTTCATAAATGTGAAACATATTCATGCTTACAAATATACACATTTGCAGTCCAAATTTTAACCACATAACAAGTGAAGATAAAGATCAATACTTATGCCCATAAAAGAGTATGCAAGAATAGAGAAAGAAAAAATGATGTCTATATTAACAAAAATGGAGTTTGTTCCCTTAAAATCTTCAAACTTCCTTTTCTACCAACAGAAATCATACTATTGAGGAGAAATTTTCCATCTTCATCATTGTTATCTAATTTTCCATGGCTAGATATTTTATAATATTCCAACTTCCAGTTAAAACACATGTAAATAAATATAAACAACCACTTCTCAAATTAAACAACCATGTATACAGATCCATTATAACCAACACTTCCCATGTAAACATCAAGAATAATCATACAATTGAGGGAGATAGGGTTTCAATTCCCCTTTCCAACTCCAAACGTCCAAATTATTATGCTCAAAAGTGAATATGTGCCTCGTATAAATAGATTCCAAATTTTATAAATTCTTTATTTTATATTATGGTTGGGTTTGTGACCCTCACACTTATATTGGAGGCATTCAAGCCCAAATAAAATAATCACAATAGTTTAAAATTCAAGCAACATAATCAAACTAAAAATAATATTCCATAATTCCTATA